>CM076580.1:1090073197-1090439919 GCA_034641835.2 Pinus albicaulis
TGCGAGTTTTGTCCTCTGGAATATATGGAAGTCCAAAAATAGGGGAGTCTTTCAATATGAATCATTTCAAGTTAACCACGTATGGAAGACAATTCTTCGAAATACCAAAGAGACTCTCTCCATTTCTAGATGTTCAGAGGAGGACTAGAAAGCAGAAGGCAATGAGGGTGCTATTTTGATTGTTATCGATCTCAACCAAGACTCTTTCAACCTCAGGTCTACTCGTCCCCTATTGAAAATCGACAAGAAAATGCATGTCTAATTTATTTTTCCCTTAAATAAATTAGACAATAAATTGTAATCTTATCTCATAACAACTTTTATTAGTTAACTAAGTGAGATATACTTAGCTCAATAATTTCGAGTTGAGGGTCAATGTTGAGGCATGTAGAGTGATTATATTATTTTGGGGGTCCAGTTGTAGTTAATGCACTAGTGTAGAGTGAGTTTAATCAGTTAACTCAAAATAATTGAGTTAAAATCAGTTTAACTAGTTCTAACTGAGTGATGAACTAGTGAGAGGTCAAGTGAATTAAATTATATTTAATTCAAAAGTAGTGATCTATCAAGTAAGTGGTGATTTTCTATTATTAGATGCATGCATGTCAAATCTGATGAAGACCCAGTAGAGACAAAGGGTAAAGGGAAGATAACTATCAATTGTATTATTAGCGAACTCCCCAGGTGCAGTTATAAAGCCACAGGATTCCCATGAAGGACTGCACAGTCAAGGAAGGTTAGAATTCCTATTTAATAGGGATTTATTTTGTCTAGGGATTGTGTGAGCAAGGCAGTCTGAAGGTAGGATGAAATTTGGCTATGTGTTGGTCCAATTATGCCTAGATTGGTGTGATACGATTGGTAGAGTGTATGAGGTTCTTGTGAGTACACATGCATTGTATTGTTTCACGATTCCTTGGCTTATTATACAATAGAGATAGAGGGGTTTTGAGCAGTTTCTTACCTCAGAAAAATCTTGTGTTGTGCGATTGGTTTACTTCTTTCACTTACTTGCATGTGATTGAGCAATCGTGATTTATATTCCACAAATATTGTACAAGGATTCAGTATCTTGTTTTAGTACATTTCATGATCGGATTGAATCCATTGGTGTAATTTCTACATGGTATCAAAGAGCCAGGAATCACAATAGTGGAGAAGAAATTGAGTTTGTGTTGAACAATATTCAAATTTGCAGATACATTCTTTGGAGCTAGCAGCAGATCAAGATGTCTTTCAATGGCTTGAGACTCGAATATGCACTCAAGGGTAGTTCGAATTATATTGCAAGGAAGGATAGGATGGAGGCAGTTTTGGAGGATAATGGGTGAAAGGAATTAATAGATACTAATATTCCCAAGACTGCAACAACAAATGCCCAACTTCTTGATGAATGGCAGAAGAAGGTAGCAAAGGTGAGGAGGATCTTATCACATGGAGTTCGAGATCATATTATCTCGATTCTCCATGGCAAGGCAATTCCATATGCTATGTGGAAGGCCTTGACCAAGTTCTCTCAATGTCAAGATGAACTTGGAAGTTTTGGGATTCCTATAGCTAATGATGACTTGGTGAGCCTAACACTTCTAGGCCTTCCCAAGAGTTGGCATAGTTACTAGGACTCTGTGAATGAGAGGGAGGAGTTACCATATTGGGATCGAATATGGTCAGATTTGGTACAAGAAGAGTTTTGGTGGAACACCAGGGATGGATCCTCATCTAAGACTGATGATGAGGAAAATTGTGCCTTGGATGGTAAGGCAAAGAAGGGGAAGGGGAAGAATTCATCTTCCAAATCTGAGACTGGGAAAGAAGACAAGAAGTGCGACATGTCAAAGGTGAAATATTTTCACTGTCATGATCATGGAAATTATGCCACAAATTTTCAACAAAAGAGGAAGAACAACAAGAAGGCTTCGGGAGCTGTAGCGGGTGAAGCTTTGGTCTCACAGTTTGAGTTGGAATTCTCTTTCATTGCATGCATGGTGTCAACTGTTATGGGATCTATGTGTTACTTGGATAGTGGAGCATCCTTCCACATGACTGTCAACAAATAACTCTTTAGTAGCTTGGAGGAGAAGGATATTCATATTCACATCGAGATGGGTGATGGCGGGAGGTATAGTGCTACTAGGATTGGTACAGTTACTTTCCAGAGACAGTCAGGTAAACCTTTCATATTAAAAGATGTTATGCATGTAACAGGCTTAAAAAACAATTTAGTTTCAATTGCTATGTTGGAGGATCTTGGATATGATGTGGTTTTCAGTGAAGGGAAGGTGTTCCTTCGTCACAAAGCTACAGGACAGGTAAAAAATATTGGGGTTCATGTGAAGAACCTCTACAAACTTGATGTATATGGTTGCGCAACATTGAGCAGTAAAGACGGAGTCTGAAGTGGTGAGTTGGGATGCGGGAGTTATGTAGCACGGGAGGTTGGGTCATATACACCACAATGGTTGAGGATCATGCAGCAGATTCTCAAGGGTCTTCCAGGTACACTTACGCAGAGATAGATACATACGAGGGATGTACCATGGGAAGTATAAAAATGTCACCTTTCATGAGAAGGAGAACCAGCGCGAAAATCCTTGAGAGATTTCACTCGGATGTGTGTGGACCATTCTCAACGGCTTCCACAACAAAGCTTAATTATTATGTGATTTTTTGTTGATGATTTTTATAGAGAGTGTTGGATCTTCTTTACGCAAAGAAAGATCATATGTTCTCAAGTTTTGTTAGTTCAAAAGCAACTGATAGATAAAGATATAGGGAAGAAGGTAGAGGAAGCTCAGGAAAGCGGTGGCGAGTATATCTCTAATGAATTCAAGAACTTCTACACCAAATAAGGAATTGGAGGAAGGGAATTTATTAGCCTCATAACCCACAACGAATGGGTTGCGAAACAGAATATAGAGAACAATTGTGGGAGAAACATGAGCTATGTTACAAGATCGGGGCCCTGCAGATTTTGCATCTATGGCGAGAGGCATGCAACACAGCGGTATTTGTCTGGAAACTAGTAGTCCTCATCGGATACTTGGCATGAGTACACCAGAGGGGGCTTTTTCGGATAAGAAACGAGATGTTTCATATTTTAAAATTTTTGGCTCATTTTTCTATTTCCATGTGACCAAATATGCCAGGAAGAAGCTAGAACCAACAACAGAGGTTGGGATATTTGTGGGGTACACTGATACTCCCCACAACTATTGAATGTATTTTCCAGCTAACAGGGTGACAATTGTGAGGAGAGATGTTAAATTTGATGAGGAGAAAGCCATGCTATTGTCCCTTGAGAGGGAGATTGACTTGCATATAGAAGAGGAACTCTTAGTTCCAAAGGATGAACCTCAGGACATGGATCAGCCACAAGCAGAGGATCATGGAGTGGAAAAGGCCACTCATGCATAGCCATCCACCAGAAATGGTAGGAAGCGCACCAGAGAGGCTAACAAATTGATGTTAGATGCGACAAAGAATGTAGGTGCACCTACATCACAGCGCAGACAGAGAAGGTACCCAGACAAGTATACTGGATACATGGCTCTTATGAGCGAGTCTATTGTCACAGAACCATCCTCTTTTGAGGAACCAGTGTAGTAGCCGACATGGGTTGATGCCATGGTTGAGGAGTATGGCTCCATTATCAGAAACGATGCATGGGAAGTGGTCTCAAGACCAGTGGGGAAGTCAGTGGTTGGGTCCAGGTGGATCTACAAGGTGAATCAAGCAGTAGATGGGAGTGTGGAGAAATACAAGGCTAATTTATGACCAGAGGATTCTCATAGGTGGAGGGGATTGAATATGAGGATAATTTTGCTTCGGTTGCAAGGTACTCATCGATTAGATCCATCCTTGCACTCTCAGCGTAGATGGGGTGGCAGATACATCAGATGGATGTAAAGACAAACTTTCTCAATGGAGTTATTGAGGAAGAAGTGTACAGTAAGCAGCCAGAAGGTTTTGAGACCTTTGACGGGGAGTCGCATGTGTGCAAACTCAAGAGATAACTGTATGGGCTGAAGCAAGCACCTCGTGCTTGGTACACCAAGATCGACAACTATTTCACTGGGCTGGGCTTCAAAAGGGTGAAGCGGATGTGAACCTATATCATATTTTGGTTAATGGTAAGCTTTTGATTATTGTACTTTATGTTTATGATCTTATACTGACAGGTGATGAGAAGCTCATAACTTCTTGCAAAGAGGATCTTGCAAGAATGTTTGAGATGAAGGACATGGGGCTCTTGCACTATTTCCTTGTCTTGGAAATATGGCAAAGAAATGGGGAACTATCTATATCTCAGGGAAACTATGCCAAGGAGATTCCAAGGAAGTTCCACATGGAGGGCAGGAAACCCATGGAGACTCCTCTTGCAGGAAACTGGAGAAAGAAGGATGCTACTTCAGGTGAGGTACTAGATGTTACTATTTACAGGAAGCTTGTGGGTTCACTTATGTATTTGGTGAACACATGACCAAATATATGCTACGCAGTTAACCAACTTAGTCAAGCTATGGTTAAGCCTACCAAGCTCTTTTGGAAGGCGGGGAAGCATGTTTTGAGATATCTTAGGGGCATTACAGAGTATGGATTATGGTATAGATAGACAAAGGGAGTGAAGCTCCAAGGCTTCACCGATGCAGATTGGGATGACAGTCCATCATATCGGAAGAGTACATAATGGGTAATATTTAACATATGATCAACAAATGTTTCTTGGTACAACGGGAAGTAGAGATCAGTTGCACTCAGTTCAGCCGAGGCAGAGTACATGACATCTAGTCAGGCTACATGCGAGGCTATCTAGATGAGGAAGATAATTTTTGGTTTGTTTGGTCATTATATGGATCTGATGGTGATACATTGTGATAACCATAGTTGCATAAAACTCTCAATTAATTTGGTATTCCATGACAGGTCCAAGCATATTGAATTTATATTTAATTCACAAGTAGTGATCTATCAAGTAACTGGTGATTTTATATTATTAGTTGCATGCATGTCAAATCTAATGAAGACCCAGTTGAGAAAAAGGTTAAAGGGAAGATAGATACCAATTGTATTATTAGCGAACTTCCCAGGTGCAGTTATAAAGCCATAGGATGCCCATGAAATATTGCGCTGTCAAGGAAGGTTGGAATTCCTATTTAATAGGGATTTATTTTTCCTAAGGATTACGTGAGCGAGGCAGAATGAAGGTGGGCTGAAAATTGGCTATGTGTTGGTCCAATTGTGCCTAGATTAGTGTGAGACGATTGGTAGAGTGTATGAGGTTCTTGTGAGCACACATGCATTGTATTGTTTCATGATACCTTGGCTTATTATACAATAGAGATAGAGGGGTTTTGAGTAGTTGCTTTCCACAAGAACATATTGTGTTGTGTCATTGATTTAATTCTTTCTCTTACTTTGAGTGATTGAGCGATCATGATTTATATTTCGCAAATATTGTAGAAGGATTCACTATCTTGTTTTAGTACATTGCATGATTGGATTGAAATCATTGGTGTAATTTCTACATCCCCCTCCAATGCGGGGGGCCTCTTCAACTTCCTTCCTCTGTCCCCCAAAGGGATTCTTAAAGCTAAATTTCGATGGTGCCTCTAAGGTCAACCCCAGTTTGGATGGTCTATGATGAATAATCCGCAATGACAAGGGGCAAGCGGTTAAATTTTATGTAGCCTCATGTGGCAACACCACGGATAATGTAGCATAAGATATGGCATTGGAAATAGGTTTGCACATGGCAACATAGATGGGGGTGGAAAAGCACCAGGTTATAGGGAAATCCCAGATTGCTATATCCATGCTTCAAAATCTCATTAATGGATCCCCCACGGATAGATTTATTAAGAGCTGGCTACTGGAACTTATAGGGGAACATATTCTCTCCAGGATTTCTTCCTTCGAATATGTAGTCACAGAACATGTAGATCATGAAGGGAATAACGCCACTGATAACCTTACAATTGGGGAAGTGATAATCAAGGGTAGGATCTCCTTCAGGATTGGTCCCCCTATTCACAAAACACCCACATGATGGATCTTTGTTGAATAATGGTGCTAGAAGAAGCTTCTCCGATGGGGGTGATGGAAAAAGTGCATGGGGCACCTCGTGGCCCATGATGAGAAACAACTGACGCATGGGGCAAGGGTTGGTCCCTATGCCCTCTCATTTAACCTAACATACAAGGAGGAGTAATGGTATAAGTGTGGAATTCGGTAACACCTCGACCACCGCCAGATACGTGGTTGTAAGGTCAAGGATGGTGGACATGGACTTCATTTGTTTTTTGTTTCGGTTGTGTGTTATTGCCTGGTTCTTTGCTCGCTGACAAAGGAAGCATCGTCATTTTCGTTGGGTAGGGTGGCACCCTCGAAACGAGGTTCACCCCCAGGCTGTTGGGTCTACAAATTGGTAACTTTCCTGCTGCAAGGGTGTTTTTTTGAGTTTATATGTGGTTTCCAACTGTGTTTCTCGGTGGAATTGGCCTTCTGGAGCTTCTAGTTGATTTGGGTACTAGTGTTCGACGGTTACGAGTCTGTCGGCGGTTATAGTGGATCGTGTAGGCGACAATGCTCTTGGGCGTGGTGGTGGTTATGTAGATGGATTTAGTATTTTGGTTTAGGGGCCCATAATTGGGTTGTTTGGATACTCCATGTGAACTTTTATGCATCTTTCGGGATGAATAATATTGGAGGTCGAAGTGATCTCTTGTTGTTGTTGTGTTTGGGGGGAGGTCCTAAGAGTGTGTCAGAAAATTTTGTGCTTCTTTTGGCCCTCCTGTGTGCAAATTATTTGAATTATAGTACCTCTGTGTGTTCGAGCCTGGGGTGATGCGACTGGTGGGGTAGAATATTTCCTAAGTCTGCACGATGTTGTGTGGTTACGGGTGGTGCAAATCCGCAACCCTGTCTGGGAGGCTGCTAGTTTTTGTACTGGGTGTGGCAGGTCTGGTGGGTGTGGGTCAGGCACGCCTGGAGGGTGTACTGCATTGCAAGTGAAGATGTTATTCCTTTGAAGAAATGACTAACTCTGAGAAGAGTGCGGTCCTCCCTCCCTCCAAATCCCTACTCAGCAAGACTCGGGGACCCGACTTCTCAATTACAGAACACAAAACAGGGGATGCAGGTGTTTGTGGCTTGTTGAGGTGGAAAATCAGCAGGAAGATCCTAGATGATGGTGGCTGATGTATAGGTTGTTTGAGGGTGTAGCGGCTCGACGAAGGGATGCGGGGGTCGATCATCGTGAACACCAATGAGTGGCTCAAAATGATGAGGGGGTGCAGAGTTTTTGGTTCCTGGTTAGAGGGTCATTCAACATTGTTTCTTGGAAAATATGCTGGAGTTATTGGAAACTGTAGAACATATCCGATGAGAGGAACATGCAGAACTAGTAGCAACCTTGGAAAAAATAAACTACTTTCAGTGCCACGTCTGAGAGCGTATTGTGGTGTTCTGGAGAGGATAAAACCTGCTATCAGAGAAGTTGGAGTCCTGGATGGCTCATTTTGAGGAGCACGTCCAATGCTCATTTCAACCTTTGCCTCCTCTTGGGACAACCTCGGACAACCCAACCTCCATAATGCCAAAAGACTAACATGACTACATGTGTTCTCTATGTTTTACTTGTCTTCTGGTGCCTATTGGTCTTCTCAGTTTTGGATGATGTCCTTAGTATCTTTTTTGTACTTTTTTCATTTTTTGTATGCGGTGGTAAACAAACGTAGTCGAGGTGAGACCACCTATTTTTTGTTGCTACTCATGATGTATATCATTTTTGAATATTGAATATAAGTTCGACTTACAAACAAAAAAATAAAATCCCTAAAGTTTATTAATCGTTTGGGCTTATAAAATATTATTAATCCCTTGGGTTTCTAATATTAATCCCTTTGGTTTATTAATAATTTGGGATTATAATATTAATAGTCTCTTAGGTTATAATATCAAACCCAAGGGTTTATAATATTAATCCCTTCGGTTTCTAATATCAATCCCTTTAGTTTATTAATCATTTTGGATTATAACATTAACAGTCTCTTAGGATAGTGGGATTCTGGATTTTGAAGGGAGGAAAAAATATGGTTTGCGCAACATCTGCTAGGGTAACCCTGCTCGTCTGCCATGGTAAGAGGCAGCCATTGGCACATTACAACCCTTGTTGTTAGAGATATATCTTGCATTGGAGAGGCATGGCTCCTACTCCTCCATGAAGATACCAAACTGGATATTAACGACAGGTCTGAGGCATGCGAGCTCTTCGGTGATCATGGCACACGTGACAGGAACAGAGAAAGGCTTCAAACAGTTGATGTGTCCTTTGTGGGAAGACAAATGCTAAAGAGCTTCAACCCTGCACATGATCTCCCTCAGGTCGGCCCTTTTAGGATGAGCATTGTTGCACGATGGAAGCTAATAGCTAGGATCTACATCTGCGCACACCTCCCTGCCGCCATCACACCTCAGATCTACCCTACGATGCCTCGTGACCAGAGCCTAGGAGTGCCCCTATCCCAACATGTGTCCTTCTCATCCCGCAATGGTGAGGGATTTATGGTGGTAAGGTTCCACCCACTTCTTTACGATTTAACCACACCTAAAACCAACAAAGCATTTTTAGCTACAGTCTGGGCAGAGGTAGAAAAGTGCTCACAAATCCATCAGGAGCCTGCTAGATGGATCAAGTGGGAACTCTGCCCCGAGGAGAAGCTGAAGACTGACACATCCCTCCATTTACTGTGCTCCAGAGAGAAAGGCTTTGACAGTAGCAGCGCGACTCTGAAAAACTCTCCTTCGAAGGCTACCAACAAGGAAAAGGTTGTCACATATGGCCTACCCCATCTCTACAATGGACCCTCGCTCGAGCGTGCATCCATTGAAAAGGTAGACTTGGGCTGTAGCGAGTCTTTGAGATCTATCTTTCTGGTCTCCATAACAAACGCTAGCAGTCAGGGGACCCTAGAACTGTCAGCCACCTCCTTTCAGATTCAGATCTCTCTACTCAACCGCAAAACCTTGATTCTCTGGGTTCGTTCTACAGATCTAGTGGAAAGCCTTTTTCTTGCCCTCGAATACATGTTGGGGATTCCTTTCACCTCTCAACGATTTATCTATAGAGGTAAACAACTAGAGAACTCTCTTCCATTCTCGTTTTATCATATTGAAAAGGATGCATCTTTAGTTTTAACCATTCGGCTGCGAGGAGGGGTTGTTGGGAAACCATTTTCAGCCCAAGCTTTCTCATACAAGGATGTTGTCGATGTACAACCTCCCAAGAATGTTTCCCATCCCACTGAGGCTCCCAAGCCTTTTTTGGTTGACAAAATGGAGGACAAACCCGCTGTAGAAATTTCCCATCCAACACTAGAAAAAAAGTTTCAAAATTATGTAGAATAGACCATCATTTGCAAATTTAATAGATTATGGCCATGCTCAACAGACCTTTACCAATGGATTCATTCCACTTGGACCACTAACAGCAAGGTTATCTTCTGGTCTAAGGATTTCTTCATAGTCTTGTTTTCTTTCAACGAAGACTATCAAAATCCCTTACATGAGGTCCATGGTTTTAGGGAAAAGCAGGGCTATTCCTCACACCATGGTTCCCAGACTTCGACCCTTCAACAACAATCATCACCAACCTCCCCATTTGGGTTAGGCTTCCAAATTTACCTGCCCCTTTATGACACTTCTATGTATTTAAAGGGATTGGAAACACCCTGGGATGCTTTCTGGAAACAAATCCCTCCAGGGGGGAGGTAGGCATATACACCTATGGAAAAATATGCGTTGAATTAAACATAAGTAAATGACTTCCCGATCAAATCAACCTTAAATTTGGTGACTTCCACTGGACTCATACCTTGGATTACGAGAACACTTCTTTCAAATGCCATCATTACCCTTAAACAGGGCATATTCATAACTCCTGCACCGCATTCCCTGCCTAGAAGAAGAAAATAAATCACAAATAAATCTCTAAAACCTAGAAACCCTGTTCACTGCCTCCCATGGATGACACTGACTCCTTCATCTCGGATGATGAAGAGAATGAAGCAGCTAAGGAGGGAGAAATGCAGGAGAAGGATATGACCTCGAAGGACCATGGAGTGCCCAACATTTCATCGAGTGCTCAGAAACGATCTCATGAGACCTCCTCCTCATCTCGGATAAGGAAACTACTCCTTTAGTCAACAACAACCTTCAAGTATTTCTAGCCCATCCGCCCCATGGTTGAGTCAAAGTTTCAAAAAATAAAGGAAAGAAATGTCAATTGAGGATTCAACCCACACTGGGTAGAATCCCGTGTCTGCTTCTTATAGCTCCCTTGTTTCTCTTTTGGGCTCTCTCTGTTTATCTCTTGGCTATTTTCGGGAGCAAGGTTGATAGTTAATCATTTCTGGCTCCTTTACTTTTTATCCTTTCATGTTTGTAACTCCATCTTTTACTATACACTTTTCTAATAGAATTAGTCTAATTTACAAAAAAAATATAGTCTCTTAGGTTATAATATCAATCCCAAGGGTTTATAATATTAATCCCTTGGCTTTATAATATCAAAAAATATGTTGGGTTTATTATATTATTGATAATATCAATAATTTATCATATTATTATAATATAATAATAATAATAGTAATAGTTTTTAATATAATAATAATTATTTTAATAATATTCTTATAGTTATATATTTACTAATATGAATATTAATTTTAATACTAAATCTATACCATTGACATTTATCGGCTTATATAAACCACATTTACTGATGTGGTTATGAATGTGATTGATATGTATATCAACCACATTTATTAGTATGATTGTGCTAGTGTATGTGGTTAGGAGAGTGGTACCAATAGTAGTTGTTATTTTTTCATAACATAACTCTATGCGGAAGGATATAATAATATTGTTTCAGTGCTTTTCTGTTCTTCTATGTTGTTGTTGTGAAGTTTGCTGAAGTTTGTGGCCTATTTTCATGGGTCATGCTTGCTTTAGAATTGAATATTAAATAGGTTATGACATAATTGGAATACTTGATTTCGGTGAGGAAAATGTGATTTAGTTCTCACCAATCATGGATCCCAAGAAAAAAAGCATGTAAAAATCTCAAGTAGACCTCTGGATTTTAAGGGAGTGTCTGGTTCTCGCTTCACTACAGGCCAGTAAAGATGCTTGTAGGGGTCTTTGTTAGAGAGGTCTAATTTCTTATTCCGTTACTTCATCGACAACCAAAGTCATACCGAGGAGGAAAGGGGGCTGCAAAAAAAACAATAGATTGAACTAGACCTACAGGCTGACATACTTTTCTCTGAGCCATAAACTGAGATTGCACCTTCCTTGTGAGTTTTCTTACCAGATTCGTTAGTATTATTGTTCTATCATTCAGGATAATTCATTTTGTGAGGCATAGTTATCAATAATGATTGTTGACTTATATGTGTGTGTGTGTGTGATGTTCTAGTTATTTATTGATTAACAACTAATTATATTTTACTCATTGAATCCACGACAAAATAGTATGTGAGTAGAAATTTTGTAACAATTGATATTTTATTTTATGGCTGGATGATTCTGGCCTAACTACATGTTTAAAGATTGACCTCTCAAGGTTGGTATAACCATTGTAATCTAGACATTTATCATATTCAATCCTCCCTAAATATTGAATTTTAGGCATACCGGCTTCATTAGCACAAATATGTTCGAATAAAAGGAAAGGGTTAAATTTCCAAACTAGTAGTTAAATTTCTATCGAAAATACTTCTCAAATTGTATTCCTTGTAATGAAATTTTGGTTCTTCCATGCAAATAGTTGCAGAGAAAAAAACATGTTTTAGTCATCTCTTTCTTTAATTTCAGGGTCAAATGTGTATTTCAACATTGAGATCAAGATTTATAATCTAATATCGTGTAATTCAGGCAATGGAAATGTATTTACTGCTGGATATCTTTCAACCATGCATTTCTTCTTAAATTTATATTGTGTTGACTCTAAATTCCTAGTGAGTCAATTTTAAATCTAAAGTTGGTTAATTGGTAGACTCTTTTGGAATTCAATGTTTTTGAACCTCATAATTGTTGGGAGCTAAAATTGCAGATATTTTCCTACTTTTTTGTCCTATTTCCCTTCTTCATTTGCATCATTAACATTCAATTTATGTCCTAAAATGCATAGGTGTACCCCTTGTCATGTCTTTATGGATTATTTAGTCAATGAAGCACAGACATGGGGATTATAAACAAAGTGGCTTTCTAATTTCATTATTATTGCAGATTAGAAAGTCAGATGACCAAGCTCACAATTCCAGGGAAAGCCATCGAGCTGGCAGTGCTATCTTGGGACAGTGTTGCAACGATGGAACAACTTCAGATTCATTCCTCTATTATCTTTTGCATTCGATTTTGTCTATCATAACCAATATGTAAATGCAGGCAACAACTGTCGTAATTTCATAAACTATTATTGTAATCATTTGTATAAGAGAAGTTACAGAGCTGTGGAGCAAGGGTTGGCTGATGAGAGAATTGAGAATCTGTAATAGTACTTTTGTTCAAGTTAATGAAATTCATCTTTCTGATCTTTTCATGAGTTTGTGATTATATCATAGCCCTGATCAATGAGTTGGGCTCGCTCTCTTGACCCGATGTTGTCTAGTTAATTTCTGTGATTAGTTTCCTTTACTACATCATGTATTTCTTTTATTTGTTGTGACAGTTTAATGTGATTCGTGTGAATATTACTGCTGTGAGTTTAGTCGATATTTTACAATTGATTGCTGCTATCATTTCATTGTTGTTACAGTGGTTTGTTGTTTTACATAGTTTATTGAATTCATGATTGATACATAATTATGTAATTTTCATATGCATATATTTTCAATGTTAGCCTTGCAATAACGAAATGCATCCCAGATTGATAATTAATGTGGGAAAGGGTTGAATAATATCATTCAAACTTGGACACCAACATTTTGGCGTTGTTGCCGAGGAGGCTATCAAAGGTGCAAGAACACAATTCTCAGATTACATTTATGACCAATCTCTCGTCTGGGGAGGGAGTTTTGTCCCGCTCAAGGTCTTAAGCTTTAATTGATTTTGTTTTGTTTTTTTATTTCCTAGGGGCCACTCTCTCATCCTGGGGAGGGAATTTTTCTTGCACTGCTCTAGGTCTTGAGCTGCAAGAACTGTTTGAATGTTTTTCCTTTCACCAATTGTATGAAGAGAGATCCAAATAAAAGGGGTAGAGGAGGACACCCAAAGAGAGGAAGGGAGGATTTAGGAAGCATTACCTACATCCAAGAACTCATCGTAAAAGCTGAATCAGAAGCATCTTCACAGGCCGCTGTTAGGGTAAGATCTCAGATGAAATATGAAGGGCAATCTGTTGTGCAACCAGTACTATCCTCAGTAGCAGAAGGAACCCTTTCAACATTAGAAGAATAATTAGCAAGCAGGGTACCAGGAGAAGAAGAATTACTCATTTTGATGAGAAGGAGAGGAAGTAGTAAGTAGAGAATCTGAGGAATCAAGTATTCCAAGTGCAGGAGAAGAAGATTTGAAGGAAATTCCGCATTGCCATGCGATTGGGGAAGCACTTTTAAACAACTCAAACTTCGTTGAAGAACGACTTCAACCATTCACGCAGATCCTGTTCAGGTCCTGAGTGAATATTGGAAAATATTCATGGCAGCTACAACTTCCTCGATTGAATTACCAATTGGAGATATTAGAGGTGATGTGCTAATGAAGCCCATTCCTTTGACATCATTCCCTAATTTCCATGGGCTTTCTTTTGAAGATCCGGACACATTCTTTATGAATTCAACATTGTCTGCCGGGGGGTGCAACTATATAGCTGATGCTCAGAAATTGAAAATATTCCATGCTACTTTAAAAGAGACGGCCCTACGATGGTTTATGGGTTTAGGGGAAGAAATATCTCCTCATGGGATGATATGAAAAACATTTTCAAGGAGAAGTATTAGGATTCTTGCAAATATCGTGATATCAAGGAAGAAATATTTAAATTTATGCAAAAGGAGGATGATAATATCGAAGACTATGTGGAACATTTCAAATATACTCTGCAGAGATTAGGCCATAGTGACCTAGACAAGGACATCTTGAAAATCATCTTTCTATGGGCATTAAGGGAAGATTCTCTGGAAGTTTTGAACATAGTAGGAAAGGGGGATATATTGAAAGAAGATTTCGACAACATCTGCAAGCTATGCATTCAATTTTCATGAGGAGCTGCAAGGAAGACCCTGAAAACATCCAGCGGGGAAGTTACGAAGGCAGAAATTGAAAATCTACTGGAAAATTTGAGGACCGATATCTTGAATACATTGTCTGCTAAGATGGACACTTTATAAGAAAAACATAAGAAAATGGAATTGGATAAGACCATGGCCAGCGGGAAGAAACATCTGCTGAAAGAATGTCCATTAAACACTGTAGAGGCTTGTGCAATATGTGAACAGAGTCATTCAACCAACTCATGTCCTTCTCTTCTAGGACTAAAAGCAGTCTTTCAGGGAGAAAATAAAGAGGTGGATCAACTGTACTTCATGGGATCCAAGAAGCCATGGCAGTCGCGGCCACCAAATATGAATCAAGGTATGCCTTAGGACCTTTCTCAATATTTCAGTAATCTAATAATTGGCCCTCAGTTGGTACCTTTTTCACCTGCATGGCCTCAGTATTGTCAATACCCACTTTGGTAGTCGTGGTTCCCTCAGACTAGCTCAAACCCTTCACGGTCCCAGAATTGGCGTGGACCTTCGCCTCCGGGATAGTTTCCCCAACCTATGCCACAACAACAGTTGTAGCTACCTTCTAGCATTCCCTCTATTCCCCCCTTCGTCCTCATATTCAACATGTTAACACTCTCAACCTTACTTCATATAACATCTCTACCGCAGAATGTAACGAGATAAATCTGGGATCTAGTCAGGTAGTGAATGCTCAGACTTCACCAATTATCATTGAACAAGTTGATGATGAAGTCACGAAACCATAAAGTTAGATAGTTGGGATGAATCAAACCAAGACTCTGTAAATCAACCCCCTCCTCAACTGACTGTTATTCAGGGATGTCAAGATAATCTGCCTTATCTTGAAAGAGTAGCCCTGAGCAAATAGAACCCTCGATTAGAGTTTGAATTTTTAGGGGAACTTCAATTTTTTTTTGTCAAAATTCCCCTACTTCAAGCCATGAGGGATGTGCCAATTTATGCAAAAACAATTAAGGAATATTTCTTAACACCGTTACCAATGAAATAGGTGAATCGCACCGGTACCTACTTTTTCTGTGTAGCAAGAAAACACACTTGATTTTGAAAAGTGGTGATGCAAATAATCAAATTTTTTTTTTGGAGCATGTTTTTGGCACTTTAATATTATTATTATTACTATGTGATGCTTTTTATGTTGATTTTGAATGGTTGTGGTGTATCATCACCAACGTTTTTTTAGAGGATTGATTTTGACACTATAGATTTTCTAATGTTTTCTTCATGAGATGTTTATTTTTAAGTGCATTTATGTACTTCGTATTTTAAAAAGAAAAGAAATATTTTATTTTTTTTTTTTAAATAAAATTTGTAATGATATCTTCTACTTTTTCACATAGATAAAAATGGAAAAGAGGTCAATATTATATAGTTTATATTGTCTACATGTTTATGTATTGTTAATCAATTTTTCAATGCACATCAAATAATTGTCGCTAAAACCAATATTTTGAACCATATGACAAAAAATACAAATTTTCAATATAAATAGAATGCAAAATACACTTTTAGAGACTTTTTGTTAAAAATAAAATGTTAAATAAACTAATTTTTTGGGAAAATATTAACAAAAAAACTTAAGAAATAACATTTTTATTGAATTTCTATGTCAAAAAATAATAGTAATCACATGTTTTTTGCAAAAAATAAGGATTCTTCTCATAAAATATCAAAGCCTAAACATTACAAGTAAAACAGATTAATAGATCTAAAAAATGAGTTTTGTTTGCAAGCATAACTTAAATATCATCAACAATATCAACTAATACATGTTCAACATCATCTTTAACATCATTGAAGGCTTCTTCCGCAACATTTTTTGCTTCATTTTGGTCATTTTCATCTTCTAATGGATCTTTCATGTGCCTAAAAATCTTTCAAAATGTCCCTTTTCCAATCATTCCATATAATGGTGGTTGAGGTTCCTTTGCTTTTTTTGCCACACGTGATTCATTAAAATATCATTTCCTCAAACCAACTTCTTGCTTCGCATCTGGAAGGAATTTAAGAGCGTTAATTCTTTGTTGAATAAATTTGCATTGAACTGGGTCTTTCTCAATGGCAATGCAATTTCTTCCTTTTAGTAGGCAACATTCTAGTGTTGTACCTAATCATCAAGCACAAAAAAAAATAAGTAAGAAAATTAGTATGGAGACATAAAAAGTAAAAAAGACAATAGTTAAATTTAAATTTGTATAATAAAACTTACCTGAACCTGAGAATAAATCCAAAACCCATTCTCCTTCATTTGAACATAAATCTATAAGATAGTTAATCAATGCTTGTGTTTTTTGATAAATGTTAACTATATCTCCTTTTGCATCTTTATCCTCATATGTTAGTTTTCTTACAACTGCATCATAAACCAATACTTGACTATGACTCTTCCCATCTACTTGATTCATAATAATATGCTTATAGCTATCGTCTTTTGTCCAACATTCAACACGGATGAACTCACAATCATTTATAATAGGCTGATCTTCGGAAAAAACAATATTTGACTTTTGCCTGTAACATAACATAGTAAAAGTTCAATTAAATTTTACATGAATAAAAAAATTTAGGAGGAATCAAACATACAATTTCAAAATTTTACCATGTAAGTTGCATCCTTGAGTTTGCTTTACCCTTGAAGCTTGTTAATAACATTGGAAACTGTGTGTCTGAATGAAATGTCACAAATCGCCAATGTGGTGATGTTGTCACTTCTTGAAAACCCGTAACCACTTTACTAAAAGCTTGATAAGTATATGGTTCTCTATCATATTCAATGTTTGGGAAATTGAAACCATGAGGAACATCTGCAATAACTAGGCCATATTCCCTTTTAGGTATTAGTGATGCAATGTCTTCACAGTCACCTTGTATTATTTGATATTGGACACTGTCGAGCCCATTCCAAATGTAATGATTAAGAGTAGGATCTAGTTCAACATTCATAAGACGCTTCCTTCTCATGTTCTCCATCTTAATTTTTTCAATAAAGCTTTTGAAAGTATCTGGTACTCCATTTCCATCCTTCTTCGACATCTTTAATGACATAAAAATATGTATATAGATATGTATAAGTAATAAAATAAAAATAGTTTAAATATGAATAAAATGAATTTATAAATCAACATACCTTATTGAATGCAATATAAAACTCTTTTAGTGTTGATGTAGAACTTGCTTCTAGGTAGTTGCGTACAACATCATCCCAACTGTCTTCATTCAACATTTTAACCATGTGTTCTTGTATTTTCATAAAAAATTTATGACTGAATAAATCAAGTTAAAAGCGTTAATATATTGACATGTATAACAAATTCTACCAACATCATTATGTTTTATTTAAAAGAAAATTATAATGAAAGAAAAATAAGAAATAATTCAAGAAACTTACTTTTGAAATTCTGCACACATTTCTTCCATTGATAATTCACCCGACTTCACACGGGCTAATATTAATTTGACTAATTTATCATCCTTCACACCTTGCATTGTTCTCCAAGGTGTAATAGTCATATCCTCTAGAAGCTGCTTCATTTCAGGACCCCCCTTACTGTTGGTACATATTATGGGTTTACTCTTTCTAACCTTTTGATTTTTTATGGAAATATTCTCCCACCGATCAAAAATCTCATCAATCAAATCCCATACCTCCCCAATTATAAATGCCAACTAAAAAATGTTATCTGTGCCTCTGAAGAGATTTGAATTCAATTTTCCATCTTTTGCTTTGTTTTCATCAATTTGATAACCTGTTTCCATTAAACATTCCTTTCGAAATGCTACACTAACTTATGTCTTATCCCCACCACATTTTTCTATGAATTCATTATGAATAAATCTGACCCTTTGGATGAAATTCATTTTCATTCTGTACTCATTATCTGCATTATGATCCCATGCCAATAACTTTGATTCCATTTCTGTTAAGCCAGCGTAAATGATGCATTTCAATGTTTGAAAAAGATAGTTATTGGGATATTCTGCAATCAATTGTCTCTTAGCCTCTATTGAATGGTTCCCTCCAATTACATAATATTTATCATCAAAACATTTTGTCTTGTCAAATGCTTGTTTGTTGGGAACCTGACATGGATCGACAAGAACCACATAATCCACCACATGCACATATGGATTGAACCTGAACAATGTTTTCAGATTATGTACATGTAGGTGATGGGCCTTTCTAATTTTATATTGAGATTGTCCTTCATCTGGGCCATAAAATTGGTTAACATTAAGCTCAAATGTTTGGCCACCAAGAATTAATGTATTCTTCCTCAACTCTTGTCGAATAGCATTTTGTTTTGTTTTAATAATGCCATCCTCTAACTCAGCACCTAGTGTTATGATTTCTCTGCTTCCATGAGAGCTTTCAATTTGTTCTTCACTGCTGCTCACGACCTTTACAGGTTCACCAATATTTGATTTCCTAGTCTTATTGGATAACATATCAATTTTTTTATAAACAAGCTCTCCTTCATGAGGTAAAAGAGAGACATCTTTGGCAATTTTTCTTTTTGGTGTCTGATCTGTTTTCTCCTTTTGCACAATAGTTCTCATCTCCTCCTCACTAATTCTATCATAATTTTCTATTTCATGTTCGACACCTTCTAAAGAAACATGTTTAAGTTTACTAGATTGACCCACCTTATTGACTCTTGGTTGATCCCCTCTTTGTACTGTTGCAGTGTCACGAGCTATTGCTCTTTGCTTCAATCTCCTTTCCTCTGCTTTGTCTTTGTGGAAAGTTTTGATCACATCCATAACATTTGACACCAACATATAAATACCATCAAACATGTTTGAAAGACCAGGAACAAAATCCTATGAAACAAAATAAAACATGTCAATGATCAATAATTTATAAAAAATTGAATCATCCTTACAATAATGCATAGAGGAAATAAAAATAAGCATACTTACAATGTTATTTGCAATGTTGCTTGATATTTCTTCAGAAAATTTTGAAGATATTTCATCTGTGTCATACTTGACAATTGATAGACGATATCTAACCTTCTCACGTTTCTGAGCCTTCCTTGCAAGAACATAAATAGTGTTTGTATTCGGGACCATACATATGTCTTGTACTCTGCCCATCACATCATATGGCTCATTTAAGTCAATCATACCACAAATCAGATAGATGTGTATATCAGCCTCCATTTCACTGTCTTCAAGATACCATGAGAAATCGGTTTTATCTATTTCCTCGGCGTTCTTCCAATCAGAAATAAGCTTTAATGAACCTGGTGCCCCACTTGCTTGACTTTTATTAGTGTGTGCAACAATATCCTTATTGCATCCAACAGTGTCCATAGTGCGTCCAGCTGCAACTTTAGATTTGGGAGTTGTATCCATAGTGCGTCGAGCTGCAACTGTAGATTTGGGAGCTACTGCCCTAGGTGTAGAAACATTCATAGAAATCTTTTTTGATGCCATTTTCCTGATATATATATATATATATATATATATATATATATAGTTAATGGAAAAATATTGCGGATAAAATAAATTTAATAAACAAAATTTATTTCTAAAACTAAATAGTTTGAAATTAAAGCAGTAAAATTAACTATAAAAATTTTCATTTAAAAACAAAATATTATAAATCATATGTATATATCTATATAATATGTTTTGAATACATTTTATAAAAAATTTAAAAATGTGTTTAAATTGTATAAAATAATTAAAAAAAATAAACTAGTATTTTCAAACTTTAGTTTTTGTTTAATATTTAAAAAAAAAACAAAAAAATTACTAACTATTTATAACAAATGTTATAATATTATATATTTTTTATTTTTTTAATTGTATTGTTATATAGTTTTTTTTTATTAATTTATTATATTGTTATATTAAAACAAATGTTTTTTTTAATTTATTATATTGTATTTTTTTTTAATTATATAATGTTTAAAAGCAAAACATAATGGTTGTTTAATAGTTTTTTTTTTTGATATATATATATATATATATATATATATATATTATATTTTGAGATTTTTAACAATTATTATTTAACAATGTTTTTATTATATTATATAACAATTTTTTTATTATTTTTATATATAACAATGTTTCTATGAACTTTTAATTGTTTTATTAAAACAAATTATTAAAAAAAAAAAAAAAAAATTAAAGAACAAAACAAAATTAAAAGAAAAAAAAATTAAAAAATGTTTTATTAAAACAAATTATTAAAAAAAAAAAATTAAAAAAAAATAAATAAATAAATAAACCAAAATTAAAAAAAGGTTTTATTAAAACAAATTAAAAAAGGTTTTATTAAAACAAATTAAAAAAATTAAAAATTAAAAAAAATAATAATTTAAAAAAAAAAAATTTAAAATTAAAAAAAAAAAAAAATTTAAAAATGAATGGCTCTGCCGCGCTGGGCGCCAAGGGCCGGTTGGGCAGCGCCACAGGGGCGGCCCAGCCGGCCTCACGGCCCCTGCTGAGCCGCCCCCATGGCGCCGCCCGGCCGGCCTCCGGCGCCCACGGGCGGGGTCTGCCATGTTTGTTTGTTTGTTTGTTTTTTTTTATAAATTTTTTATTTTATTTTATTTTATTTTTATTTTGTTTTAATTTTTTTTTTTTTTTTTTTTTTAAATTTCGATTTTAATTTTTTTTTTTAATATAATATAATTATTAAAACATTATTTAATAATAATAATAAAATGTTAAAAATATCAAACTATTAAAAAAAATAATAATAATAAATATTAAATCACAACTATGTTTGGTTTCTAAACATTATATAATTAAAAAAAAAACAATATAATAAATTAAAAAAATATTTGTTTTAATATAACAATATAACTAAAAAAAAAAAAAAAACTAAATCACAATACAATATATATATACATATATATATATTAAAGAAAAAAAAAATTAAAGATTTAAAATTAAAAAGAATAAAACTAAGATTTAAAATTTAAAAAATAAAATAAAATAGAATATAAAATAAAAAAATTCTCAAAAAAAATAATGAAATCACTGATATATTTATGATTAAAAAAAAACAAATAAAAAATGTTAAAATATATATATATATATTATTTTTTTTATGTGCATGGTCGTTTTGTGGATTTTTCTATCTAGATGAACCTATAAGTCTTAAAAAAGAAAAAGAAAAAGAAAAATTCTAAATTTTTGTCCTTAAAACCCTAAAAAATTTAGTTCTTTTGCATTTTCTTCACTAAAAAAATATTAAAAAATTAAGGTTTTTGAACCTAAAAACCTTAAAAAAGTAGTTTTTGGACACAAAAAAACTATAGAAAAACAGATTTTCCCCAAAATCGTCTTTAAATTGACAGAATAGAAGGAAAACTAACCTTTGAAATGCAAAAAGCTGCTGTCACCAATGCCAACACAACGCCTCCACAAAATTACGAATAGCAACACAATGCCTCCAATGCCAATGCAATGCCTTCACGAAGTTACCAATGCCGATGCAACACCTCCACAAAATTACCAATAGCGACACAACGCTTCCAATGCCAATGCAATGCCTCCACGAAGTTACCAATGCCAACGCAACACCTCCAGAAATTTGCTCTAACAAATACCAGAAAACTTGATGTGATGTGATGAATAGAAACAATCATTCCTTTTAAATAGCGAATATTGTCTGATTGGTTTACTGTTTAACGAATGTGGGATTAAAATTTCAAATTTAAAATATTTACATTTAGTTTATTATAGTTCATACTATAGTTAAAATACTTATTATTTGCATGTAGTTATCATAGTTAATATTTTATTTAATTTTTACATGTACTGAATGTTGAATAATTCAAATATAATCTTAGATTAAAAATTAAAATATGAAATACTTACATGTAGTTAATTATATTTAATATTATAGATAAAATAGTTAATATTTGCATTTAGTTATCATAGTTAATATTTACATGTAATCAATGTTTAAAATCATGGGATTAAATTTTAAAATCTAAAATATGTACATGTATTTAATTATAGTTAATATTATAGTTTAAATAGTTAATATTTACATGTTATTTTTGTAAATATTTACATGTAGTCAATCTTAAACCATTCAAATAAGAAAATTATTTTAGTTTCGAAGACATGCATGAAAGGAATATTTTGTGGATATTTTGAATAGAAAGTATGGTGAAATATTTGAAGACCAACAATTTATTAATAAATTTTGAAATATATTTTAAATGAATATAACGTAAGTTTAAAATTTAAAATATTTACATGTAGTCATTATAGTTAAAATAGTTAATATTTGCATGTAGGTATTATAGTAATGTTATAGTTAATACTTACATCTAGTCAATGTTAAATCATTGAAATAAAAACATTATTTTAGTTTGGAAGGCATCCATGATAGAAATATTTTGTGGATATTTTGAATATAAATATCGGTAAAATATTTCAACATAAACAGTTTATTAAAAAAAATGTTAAATACATTTTTTGACTAATATTTGTACCAAATATATGAAATGAAAATTTTGGAGGGAAAGCTTTTCGCGAAATTTTTTGGGGGGAAATTTTGGAGGGAAATTTTTTCGCGAATTTTTTTGGAGAGAAAATTTGGAGGGAAATTTTCAGTCTTTAAGCTATATATTGTAAGTGGGAGAGGAATTTGTATCATTCAACCTATTCTTGTTGAAAGCCATGGTTTCTTCTGATAGCGAAGTTTTTCTTTGTACAACATCAACATCTTCGTCACACAACAACTCTATTCAGAGTGATGAATATAACGGGAGTTCGTTCACCATGAATAGAGAGTCAAAAAATCGACTTGGTTGTAATCCTAAAGATGATGAGAACAAAATTGATGAGGTGCGGCAAAATGAAATTTCTGTAAATCGAACGCCAATTATACCACTTACTCTTAATCCTAAGGATCATGAAAGCAACAGTGATGAAGGGCATGATGAAGAATTTCCAGAGTCAAAAGTTTCACTTCGTCCTAATCCCAAGGATTATGAGGACACCATTGATGAAGAGGGAGATGAATAATATCCACTTCAGCTTAATCCTAAGGATTATGCGAGAACAACAAATGAAGAGGGGAATGAAGAATCTGTAGAGTCAAAATATCCACTCTGTCCTAATCCTGAGGAGTATGCTAGCACCACTGATGAAAAGGGGGATGTAAAATTTCCAGAGTCAAAATATCAAATTCGTCCTAATCGTAAGGATTATGCGAGCACCACTGATGAAGAGGGGAATGATAATGTTTTAGAGTCAAAACATCCACTTCGTCCCAATCCTAAGGATTATGCCAACACCACTGATGAAGAGGGAAATGAAAAATTTACAGCATCAAAATTTCCACTCCGTCCTAATCCTAAGGATTATGCAAGCACCACTGATGAAGAGGGGGACGAAAAAATTCCAGAGTCAGAATTTCCACTTCGTCTTAATCCTAAGGATTATGTCAGCACCACAGATGAAGAGGGGAATGAAGAATTTGCAAAGTCAAAATGTGCACTTCGTCCTAATCCTAAGGATTATGTCAGCACCACTGAGGAAGAGGGGAATGAAGAATTTGCAGCGTCAAAATATCCACTTCGTCCTAATCCTAAGGATTATGCCAGCACCACTGATGAAGACGGGGATGAATTTCCAAAGCTAAAATTTTCACTTTTTCCTAATCATAACGATTATAATTTAACCACTGATGAAGGGGGGGATGAAGAATTTCCAATAAATATAGATTCAAGGCATTCACTTATTCCTAATCCTAAGGATTATGAGAGCTTCAGTGAGGAAGGGGAGGGGCAGGATGAAGAAATTATAGTAAATACAAATTCAAAGCTTCCACTTATGCCTAATCCCAAGGATTATGAGAGCACCACTGAGGAAGGGGAGGATGAAGAGTTTCTTGAAAATGATAATTTTAGAGGCACAGATCTGAATATTGCATTTTCTCCAAGTGACCATTTCAAAGACACTCATGGTGATGAAGAATTGAATCCTCCCAAGGAAGAATTTGAAAGCATGGGTCAAGATGGTGAAGAATTTCTTTTGAGTCAGGGTTACAAAAGTGCCGATGATTCTTGTGAAATGTTTTCTTCAACTAATGATGGTAAAGAAAATTTTCAACGCAATGATGTTGATGAATTTCTTAACTATGTTGAGGATGATGATAGTGGGGATAATATCCCTCCTAATGGTGATGAAACTACTTTTACAAAGGATGATGGAATGATGAAGCCGTTGCAAGCAAATATTGCAACTAGGAGTAGGAGTAGACCTTTTCATATCAATCCAAGGCATTCCAGTTATACAAGGGTGAGGACAAAATATCTCACGACAAAAAGTTCTGTCATTCATTTGATTTCAAGTGCATGTTGTCGAAGGGATTGCTTGAAAAATATGGATTTCAACTTTGCTTTGGAGAAAAGGAAAACATATATGTCAATGAATAAAAGCATGCAAAATTCATATTTAGTGGGTTGCATGCAATCTACACTAGCAGGTTATGATTATCATATTGGGAATGTATTTATTTGCAGAAAGGCGTTCAAAATGTTGTATTCAATTGGTAATTGTCGTTTGTCAAGAATCCAAGATAGATTGGAAAGGGATACCACATATTATTCAGAAGCACGTTATAAATGGGAGGTGGGGCCGTTTGCAAATACTGCTAAGACATGGACGAAAGACTTATTTTCAAATCATGAAGAGTGTATGCCAAATAAAGACACAATACATATTCCAGATAATTTCTCGAGACGAGAAATATTCATGTTATACAAAGATTATGCAGAAGTTGTTGAAGGAATTGGTAATTTTATTACATATTCTTATTTTACAAGGATATGGAAAGCTGAATTCAACAATGTTCATATTCCTAAGAAGACAAGGATGGGGATTTGCAGCACATGTGCTTCTCTTAAAGAAAAAAGAGATAAATGTCAAGGGGCGGAAAGAGGTATGTGTTCAAAACATTGTTTTTTAAAATTTGATACTTATCAACTATGAAAATATAATTATTCATATGTTTCTTTTATTTTATGTACAGATTCCGTTGTCAAAGAACTTCAAGACCATCGCAATCAACAAACAAGTGAAAGGAAAAAGTTGTATAAACATCGAAAGAAGTGTTATGATCATCCAAATAAATATATGGGATTGATAATTGATGGTATGGACCAAAAGAAAACACTTCTTTCACATTTTGTCTGCACGCCAAAAAAATTACAGGAGGAAAATTTTATTCAGTTTCACTTGGTTGGTTGTATGGTATTTAATGAGAAGATGTTTCCAAGAGTTTTCTTCACAACTCCAAATATTCACAATGATGCAAATCTGACCATAACTATAATCCATGATGTGGTTACTCATTGGTCTGGGATTCTTCCTGAAGTTTTGTATTTATAATTAGACAACACAAGTCGTGAGAACAAAAATCAAGTTCTTTTTGGGTATCTAAACATGCTCGTTGAATTGGGGATTTTTAAAAAGATAAAGGTTGGTTTCCTTCTTGTTGGGCATAATCATGATCATATTGATCAAATGTTCAGTCGTTTTTCAGTAACATTGAGGAGGAAAGGTGTTGGGAGCCCGCCATCAATAATTGAATGTATTAAGAAATCGTACATTCCAGAGCCTGTTTTTCATGTGTTGAAAGAAACTATTGACATGCGAAGGTTTATTTTTGGATCGCATGGTGAGGAGAAATGCATTGAACAACTTAACGACATTAGCTTCCAACATCAATTTCGTATCAAAAAAATTGATGGGATAACACTTATATGGGGCAAGAAGTATTCAACTATTGAAGAATGTGGACCATTATCAGGGTTAGCATTTTTTAAGTTCATTCCAGAGCGTCTAATGTTTTCATCAAATATATTGTTATTACAGTCAGTTTCTGAACTCCATAATGCACGAAGGCATAAGAGAGACATAAATTATTCTGAATGTCTAGAGGAAATTAAAAGATGTATTAGAGATACATATGAATACTTCGATGTTGCTAATTCAGTTTGGTGGGAGTCTTTTTTCAGTAATCAAAGTGATATGATTTCAAGATCAATAAATGGGGATACGCTTTTGAAGACTCCTTTTTTTTTGCCACAAAATATGCCAAATGAACATGAACATCAGGAAACACACAATGTTAAACAACAACAGCCTCAAGCTATTATTAATTCCCCACAGGTAGAGGAAAGATAAATCTATATTGGTTCTAGAAGATCACGTGCACAACGTGAAGCCATGGAAGACCTTTACAGGGGTTCTGTGCAGGATCTTAAGGAGGGTTGCATGATAGCAGTGTTAGCAGATGAAGATCCACTTGGCTATCCATTTTGGATTGCCAAGGTTATAAAGATCATTAATGAAATTGAAGAGATTACAGCTGTTGATGTACATTGGTATGCCACAAGTACCCACCCTTTCAATGGTGTGTACAAGCCAGAGATGGTAGTGGAAAAAAGAATTGGCAGAAAGAGAAAAAGAAAGGGCACAAATATAAATCGTCGCCGCATAGATGTCTTAAAATTGGAGGATGTTGACATACTTTTGTATGACTTCAATTTGACAAAGAGAGGAACTCTTCGGTTGCAGACCATAAATATTTTGAAGAAATTGCTACCAGAACAATTACTGTTGAAATGGGACTCTACAGAATGTAGACGTAGATCTACAAGACTTTTGAACTCTGAAATGGTGGGCATGCATGTTGACTCAGATGGAGCACTAGTTGATGAAAGAGAAGAATATGGATCATCTTCATCTGCATCGAGCCATTCATCTGAAGATGTAGATTATGATGGTGTGCAAGAACCTATGGTTGATTTTGAATAACTATCTAAGACACTTTTATGTAATTGATGTTTGCATGGTAACTTGAAATAAAAATTTTGACTTCCATCTCATTTTTCATGAAGTTATGAGACATTTCTATGTTTGTTGGATTATATGTTTTAATTATGAAGAATTCATTTCTTTAGAATATCGACAATGTAACAATGAATTACAAAAATAATTTATGTTATATTCAATGTACCAATGTTGATATTTTAATTATAAGTAAAATAGAAAATAGAAACTAATGTTGAATTTTTAGATTATGCAATGATATTACCATGATATTATGTATTGTTACCATTTGGTATAAGATACTTTTAAGTTTTAATAATTATATGCGTCATTGAAACAAAACACTTTGTTTTGATGCT
The DNA here is from genome assembly GCA_034641835.2 of Pinus albicaulis. Taxonomy (NCBI): domain Eukaryota; kingdom Viridiplantae; phylum Streptophyta; class Pinopsida; order Pinales; family Pinaceae; genus Pinus; species Pinus albicaulis. The sequence goes on from CM076580.1 coordinate 1,090,100,682, forward strand.
TGATTTTTAGGTTTTGGTTGAAATTATATTTAAATTTGTCTTATGCTAAGATTTGAAAAAAGATAAGTTTTTATCCTTTAAAATTAAAATTACTCTTACTTGTTTCTATTCAATGATAATTTTTTCATTTACTTGTTCATTTTTTAAATTGTTAAGTCTTATAATTTCTCCATAATTTCATTGTTCAAGTATGTTGAACACTTAAGATTGAAAAACTTTAGATTTACAACTTGTCATTAAGGTTTTTATGCGCTACCAAATTTTATCTTTAAGGTTATGGTTGACAATAATTACGATTTTGGGGTTGTTTAAAGTCAAGATATTTTATGTTTAACAACATGGATGAAAATTGTTCGAAATGATAAGCCCTTCAGACATGTATTTGTTTATCTTTAACATCATCTATCAAAATGTTAGAAATTTACGATTTTAAAAAATGTCCTAATATGTTGTCTTTAATTCCATTGTTACAAGTGTCAAAATTATGACACAAATTTTTTTTTTGTTATTCCAGCATCAACTAGTTTTGTTTTGAGGGTGTTTTTTCAATCATTTTTTCAACAAACCTATTTCATCGGTAACAGTGTTGAGAATCCTTGAAGGTTTCTTGCCATATTCAACTCCTCATCGGTCTGAGCTATCCATTTCATTCAAAATTGAAGTGTCAAAACAATTGCCTACCTTGCCCCATTCAGATCTCTGCAAAAACTAGGCCTCATTCCCCAAACCCAAAATCTGCCCTTCCCTTTGATCCAACAAACACCCTCAAGATCAAATCAACTCTTTTACATATATACCTAGCCTAAAATCATCTTTTATTCAAATCATCTCAAGCCTCACTGATCATTTTTTGCTGAGATTGACCAGGAGAGAGCCCTCTCCCGATCTGGTAGGGCTAGCTACCAGGTTAAGCGTGGTTTGATGTTACCCTAGATTCTACCTTCCTCAGCCTGAGGTAGATTTAGGCCATAACAGGTGGTAACCCAAGCTCCCCTCTAGTAACAAATTCTTCTTCTAGATCCGAGAATATTCATCATACAAGAAAAACAAATCAAGAGATAAACATAAATAAGCATGAAGAGTACATTGATGATTTGTAACAATAAAGGTTCACAGCATGACGACTTCATGACAGATATGTTTAGCGATGACACATGATGATGCATGAATATCAGAATGGCATATTGATCGATGATCAAATATCAGCATATTGTGTTGAATGGTGATGACTCCATGATGCATAGAACTACAATCAGAGATTGCAAAGTGGAATTATTCCTAGTTGAGAGGGAGTGTTAATTTTTGCAACTAAGGTCAAATTCCAATGGCAAAAGTATTTGGGGTGAACGGAAAAAGTATTTGGGGTGAATGAACATTTTAATGAAGAAATGTAACTATCAAAGTAAAGAACAATGTTGTTTTATGAAAAAATAACAACTTGAGCTTAAGAAGTTCATTTCCACCTAAAACATTTCGAAACACCAAGTGAAAGGCTTGTGTCCCATACTTTTTCCTTAAAAAATGAGAAAGATTCTCTTTTATGAGCACAATAGATTGTGGTTAGGAACATAACATTTTAATAAATTGTGGTTTAAAATTTAAACTTTTTATTAAATAAAGAAATTTCTTTATATATATATATATATATATATATATATATATATATATATATATATATATATATATATATATATATATATATATATCATCTTACCTAAATTAATAAAATGAACTCCTTTTATCCTTATCAAATGATCTTTCTTTATAATAATTTTATTTTTAATCAAAATTTTATTTAATTAATTTTTTAATGATATTTATATTTTATTATTTTGTCTTATAAAATTTTATCACAATATATTATATAATTATTTTCTTCTTTCCTATAACAATGTAATCACTATTTCCATCTTTTAAATTATGTTCATAATATACTTTAAAAACATATTAATAATGCTCCATAAAATCCCATGATTAATCTCTAAATCCTCTATGTCCTAATTAACCCCTAAACATACATTAACCCCCAGTAATACCTTAACACCATTCCCCTAAGACCGTAAACGCCTAACCCATAAACCCTTAACCCCTAACCCCAAAACACTTAAATAATATCCCCTTGTCCCTAAACCCATAAAGTAATCAACCCCTAACTTGACCTAAGCACTTAATCAACCCTAACAAAAATAATCAAATAATATTTCTCCTCATCAAGATGACAACATACGTCAAACACCTCGCAAAATAATATAAAATACATTTACAATAGAAAAACAATACAATTTACAATACAAAGACATACAATCTAAAATACAATATACATATAAACATTTACAATCTATTGTAAAAATACATATAATGAATAACTTACTAATGGATGATATTCATGTTTGCCTTCATTGTGTCCATAGCCTCTACAATTATGTTTAGTTTATTTTAATAGAATTCTCCTTGGCCTCAATTCCTTGCAATTTCTACAATGGAAATAACATATTTGATCCTCAGAAGCCCCAGAATCTCGATCCCACGTATCCTTGATCTCCTTGAGGAATGTTATGTGACATTTTTTGTCACCAAAATTTCAGTGATATTTTGTTCGAAAATTAAACTCAAAATAAGCCTACAACCTTTCAAAACAATCACAACTAATATAGTAACTATGTCAAAGTTATATGATGTTCGGGCATATAAATATAACTTTTTATATATAATTTATATTAGAATCAGACAATATTATATTACTATTCATATATTATTTATATTAATATCAATATATTAATTATGTATTAATAATATTATATATAATTATAATATTAATGGTATATTTATTATAATTAGTTAAACTCAACATAAATCGGTCCCATATTAGATGTTGTCAATGGAAAAAAAAGTCTTTAATGGTGGAATTGAACGTTATTCAATGGTTAATTGTTATTTTTTGGATATTGGACAACATGTCAGGAGTTTCATATTGGAAAAAATGTCGAATATTCGATGGTAAAAGAAGTCTCGTTGGATATTCGATGACCGTCGGGATTATAAATAAAAATAAAAATACAAAATAAAAAAACGTCAGATATTCAATGGGAAAATAACTTTCGTCGGATATTCAACAATTAAATAACTTGCATCAGATATTCGATGATTGTCGTGATTTAAAAAACAAAAAATACATTTAACTTCCAACAGTTTTTATGATTTTATCCATTCTGACGGATTTCATCGTCAGAATTTCCACCCAAAAGTAGTAGTGTAACTTCTAGTGAAAGTCAAACACATGAGTTTGATGAAAGGTAGGAACAAAAATCTTTTAGTAGTGCCTCTATGTTTAAAAATAAAAAGGCTACATCTCAGTTGCAAGGGGAATTCAAAAATATTAGACCTCCAAACTTTGACAGAGAATTTAGGAAGAGGCAAAAGCTTGGCTCCTGAATATGTCAAAGTATTTTGAGGTCTACAAATATCCCAGCAACTTGAAATCCAAAATGGCTACATATCAGCTAATCGATAAAGCAACCTTATGGTGGGAAGAAAATAAATCGATAAAAAAAAAATTAGAAGAAAAAAATATGACATGGAACTATTTAAAAGGGAATTTAAAAAGAAATACTTATCAGAATTATACTTTTATGATAAGGCTAAGGTTGGGACAATCAACCATGGATGAATTTGTGAACAAATTCATGATTTTGTTGATGTATGTACCATACTTAAAAGGAGAAAAGGAAAAAATACAAAGGTTCATTAGTTGCATGCATTTTTCAAATAGAGAGAGGATTGAATTTGACAATCTAAAAACCATGGATGAAACAAAAAGGAAGGTCAAACTGTGTTTCAACCAAAGAAAACATAAAAGTGATAATTGTAAAAGTTGGATGACGAAGAAAAATAAAAATTTAATGCTAAGAAGAAGGGATTTAAGAATCCTACCTTTTCCAACACATTAGAAGCAATCAAGGAGGAAACTACAGCAGAAATGTAAATCAACAAAAAAAATTAGGACAGAAAAGTGGGTGAGAAAAAATTGGAAACAAGAATTTTGGTGAATCAACTAGGCCACCAATCAAGTGTTGGGGTGGAAATGAAAACCATTTGTGGAGGGACTACCCATAAAATCCTACAAATAAAAAAGCAACAGTAAAATATATTCAAGAAGCCTCTACCATTAATGATATTGCTTGCAATATTCCAAGGATTAGTGCGGCGTTGGATGGGAGATAAGAAGATCACCAATCCACTATGGTGGATATCCAAGGTAAATTTTTTGAGAAAAATGTGATTGATCTAATTGACCATGATTCTACTTTAGGTTATATTTCCCCTGATGCAATTGAAAAAAGTGGACTTAAAAATTTAAATCATAGTTAGCCTTAGTTAGTACAATTGGCAAAAAGAGCTAAAAGAAAATTTATTGAAATAAGTAAAGATTGTTCGTTAGATCTAAATGTAATGAATATTAAATTAAATATGAACATTATACCTTTGGAGTCTTATGATGTTCTTATTGGCATGGATTGGTTAGAACCACACAGGGTAATTTCAAATTATTTAGAGAATTATTTCACCTGCATTAATGATGAAGGGGAGGTGTTGAGAAATCTAAAGGGCTATAGTTAGGATGATTTATCTTAGACTTGATAATTGTTTGTGATGTATTTTTACTTTTTCTTACTTATTAGCTTCTTCTTGTATTGTTATGTTATTCTTATCAACAAACAGCTAACAAAACAAGAAGATCAATCATACACGAGAACACAAAATATAGGCTTCAAGCTAGGGCCAAAACCTCTTTTTTGAGAGAAAAACCCACAAATATCTTCTCTTCTTATAGATTATTCAAATGAAAATTTTCAAGACCTATATACCAAGACCAATTTTGACCTTCTTGATTATGTGCTTCCTTTTTCCAAGTCAAACCTAGTCAAATCTCTTTTAGCAACACAAATTTTACCCCTAGCTACAGAATATCAGCCTCTACTGCATGTCTGGAATGTTTGGCCCCAAATCATAGTTATTACCTCACACGTGTGAGATGGTTTAGGGCTTCCAGAGCTTTGTTTGAACTTCACTTGGGTTTCTCCTTCTAGGTCTTGAGGATGACCTAGTAGACCTTCCTTCGACCTTCTTTCTACAATTTCTCCAAGTTCAATCTTGCAACAGCAAAACCCTAGCCTCATTCCTTCACACGTGTGATATGAGAGAGAAACCAACCCAAACACTTGTCCTTCTTCCTACCTTCTTCATTTCACTTCTTCTTATTCTTCTCCTTCGCTTGAATGATGAGAGGACGAATGATGTCTCTAGGAGGTAGATTTCCCTCCTACATATAGGCTTCCAAGGTGGAAAAAGTACCCTAATTCAAGCCGAATTCTAGGTTGTCATGCCGACTTGGTCTTGGAGGGTATTTTTACTCTTTTAAATACAAAAATAATTTTTTTTACAAGTTACAATGTGCTCGATGGGGTCTTATTCATATGACAATGACTCTTTTGACATCTTGACCCTAGGACAAACCTTATAAGCACTCAATGGGTGCTTGACCTCTAAAATAAAATATTTTGAGCATGAAACCCATGCTACAAAAACAATAATAATTTTCTTTCATTTTACAATATACAAGATTTAAAAGTACATTTCATATTTATGAAGACCAAGCCCAGTTATACATTTTTCAACAGTCCCTCTTAACTAGGGAGGTATTCATAAATGGTACATGGACATTCTCAAACTGAAGATATCTCATAAGAAGAGTCGGATTGGTAAGTCATCTCTTTGCATCATATCAACCATCATTGTCACATAGAAAGGCCTTGACTAACATCTCTATATCTACACAAGATCAAAGCACAATGTTGGTGAGACCAATGACTAATAAACACTATCATCATTGTCTATCAAGGTGCATACCCCACCCAAGTGTTCACATGGTATGTCCATACAGGACAATTCCTATCTTGGAATACCACATCCTCAATGAATTTCCTCTATGACTCCTCTTGTCTTGGATGCCCTACCTCATCCTTAAAAAGTATCGGATATTAGATGCTTACCCAATACTCCATTCTTTCTTCACAGGGTGAAGACAAGAATGATGTTTCTATGTATCCCTCTCAACTAGGGAGGATATATCAACCAAACCAAGCTTGTATCTTAAGTATATAAGCTTCTTATTAGGAAGATATTTTGTCAATATGTCATCTACATGTTCGTCAGTGGATATATCGTGTAGTTGCAACACTCCATCATGTACCAGCTTTCGAATGTAGTGATACTTGTTATTTATATGATTTGTCTTTCCATGAAACAATGGGTCTTCGAACAGCCTCATACAGCTAGTGTTGTCACAATGTATTATCGTAGCGTCCATCGGTCCTTCAAAAAAGTCGGACATCAGCTTCCTCAACCAAGCAGCTTCTTTGCTTACTTCACATGCTGCAATATATTCAGCCTCAGCACTACTCAAAGAAATTTATTCTTGATTTCTACTCATCCAAGATACCATGGAGGATCCCAAACTAAAACATCCTCCAATAGTTCTTCTCCCATCCTTCTCACTTCGACCCCAGTCAAAATCTATATATCCAATCAAGTGGACATCATTCCTCTTATCATACTTCATGAAGTAATCGATTTTTCCTTGCAGATATCTCAATGTATGCTTGGTTCTTATCCAATGATCATGATTTGGCTATAACTGGAACTAACTGAGAACATTTACTGCAAAAAAAATGTCTAGTCGAGTATTTAACAAGTACATCAGTGGGCCAATTAATTGTCTATACATTGTTGGATCCACCATGCTTGATTTTAAACTTCTTACCATTTTCATTTTTGTGATCATGGGGGTTTTCATAGGTTTTCAATCTATCATGTTAAACTTTTTCAGCATCTCGATCACATACTTTCCTTGACCTAGATAAATCCCATCAGGTCCTTGCCAAACTTCCAACCCCAAATAATAATGCATCATCCCTAGATCCTTCGTATCAAATTTTGGTGCTATTTGCTTCTTTCACTCTTAAATACGACCTTCCACACATATCATGATAATACATCCACATATAGAGGAATTATTACGGGTTCATCCTTCACAACCTTTATGTAGAGATTCGGATCAGCATAACTCTTCAAGAAGCCCAATATTTGTAGATATGCATCCATCCTTGGATACCACGCCCTTGGTGCTTGCTTAAGGCCATACAATTCCTTCTTTAACCTGCAAACATAATTCTCTTTATCTTTGAATTCAAATCCCAAGGGTTCCTCTATATATACTTATTCATCAATAGTGTCATTCAATAATGCAGTCTTGACATCCATTTGATGGATGTCCCATCCCATTAATGTTGCCAAAGAGACTAGCGAACATATAGTTGTATATCTTTTTGTAGGTGCAAATGACTCTTCATAGTCGTTGCCTTTTTGTTGAGAGAATCCCCTAGCCACAAATCTTACGTTATATTTATCAATACTTTCACCTGTTGCATGTTTAATCTTGTAGAGCCACTTGGAAGTTACCACATATTTTTCCTCAGGCCTAGGTATGATCTCCAAAACTCCATTTTTCATTATCAATTGATACTATTCATTCATTTAATCTTTCCACTCTTGATGTTTTATACCCTCTTCAGAGGTGCATGTTTATGCTTCTATTATATTCGTCATATAGGCTGCATACCCTGAATATCATTTGGGATTCCTAATTTTCCGTAATGTGCCTTTGGCTACTCCATGTCCCTCTGCATCTAAAAGAGTAGATTTCAACCAATTAGGTATTTTCCTACTTTCAAGGATGACCATAGGTTGAAAAGGTTCATTGTGACCTTCATCTTCGTGATTTGAGTCTTCTTCCTCCCTGATACATTCTTCTCAAATATTGGAAGTTCTTCATCATAAGAATCCATCGAGAGGTCCTTTGATTTCTTAAATGCAATACTTTCATCAAATATCACATCTCAACTAACTTATATTCGGTGTCCCTCCTTGATGTAGATAATATATGCCTTTGAATTATTACTATATCCAAGAAATATTCCCTTCATGCTTGTAGGATCCAACTTCTTTCTCTTATCCTTTGGAATGTGAATACAGATAGAACAACCAAATATTCGAAGATGGTACATGCTTGTTTTATTCCCAGTGAATGCTTCTTCGGGAGTCATGTTGTATAAATATATGTGAGGAATTATATTTTGAATATATACAGAAGTATTCATTGCTTCACCCCACATAAATTTTGGAAAAACTTGATCATGTAACATGGCTCTTACACTTTCTTCAATAGATCAATTATTTCATTTTGCAATTCCATTTTGTTAGGAATTATATGGGACTAACAGCTCCCTCTTAATCTCAGCCTCCTTTTAGAAAGCTATGATTTCCTTTGAAGTGTATTCTCCTCCATTATATGTATTCTCCTTTTTGTAAGGTTCTCCGCTTCAGCTTTGAATTCTTGAAATTTGTTGACTACTTCATCCTTGGATTTCAACAAATAAACCCAAGTTTTCCTTGTATGGTCATCAATGAATGTCACATAATATAAATGACCTCGAAGAGACATTTTAGACATAGGACCACATACATTATAATGAGTGAGATCCATAATTTTTTTCTACCTTGAAGTACTACTTCCAAATGTTCTCTTGACATTTTTACCCAATGTACATCCCTTGCATACTCCTTCATGATCCTCCTTGAGTTCAGGGATTCCATTCACCATTGAATTTAGAGTTGGTAATATTTTTTAGTGAAGGTGACCAAATATTCTATGCCAAATCTCACATGGACTTACTTCAATGTGAACCAAATCCTGAGAGAGAGGAGTCAACAATATGTAGAGTCTTCCTTCACTAATCCCAATCATCTTTACATTTTCTATGATATAGATTTTATCCCATACTACAACCTTTACATATATAAAAGTGAATCTATCTCGATTATATTCTAGGAATGAAATTGAAAGTATATTTTTTTGCAAACCTAGAACAAATAGGATGTTGTTGAGATGAATATTTCCTCCATTTTCCATCTCCAATGAGGTTGATCCAATTCCTCTTACAAAATAGCTCTTCTTGTCACCAATATCAACAGAGTAAGAATATTTTCCTATCGATAAGGTATTTAGTTTCTTGTTCTCACATATAATATGTCTTGATTCCCCACTATCGATTACCCAAATATTCTCATCTTCCAATGTACCAATACATGTTGAAAATAACCCTTCGTCCTTTGTAGATGTCTTGTTCATACTAATCTTTATGAATAATAGGGATTCCATGGTGCTTTGATACCCTACTTCAGATGACTTGCTACCATAAAAAATTTCTTTAACGACTTCATCAATGAAGTGATCTTCATTATTCCCTTAGCCAACCTTATCTTTGATACCATATTGAGAAATATATAGGGCTATAGTTTGGATGATTTCTCTTAAACTTGACAATTTCTTGTGATGTATTTTTACATTTTATTAGTTATTAGCTTATTCTTGTATTATTATCATCAAAAAAATACCAAAAAAGGAGGATCAATCGTATACATGAACACAGAATATAGGCTCCAATTTAGGGCCAAAACCTCTCTTTTGAGAGGAAAACCCACAAATATCTTCTCTTCTTATAGATTCTTCAAATGATGAATTCCAAGACCTCTAGACCAAGACCAAAACCCTTCCAACACCAAGTTAGACCTTCTTGATGATGTTCTTCCCTTGTTCAAGTCAAATCTCTTCCATTAGCACAACTTCAACCCCCAACTATAGAATTTCAACCTCTATTGCAAGTCTGAAATTTTTAGCCCCCAGTAACAGCTACTGCATCACACATGTAAGAATATTTATGGCTTCTAGAGTTTCATTTGACGTTCACTTCGGCTTCTCCTTCTTCTAGGGCTTGAGGATGACCTAGTAGACCTTCCTTCAACCTTCTTTCTGTAATTTCTCCAAGTTCGATCTTGTAGCAGCAAAACCCTAGCCTCCTTCCTTTGCATGTGTGATAAGAGAGAGAGAAAAAACATCCCAAACACTTGTCCTTTGTCCTTCCTTCTTCTATGTAATTCTTCTTCTTCTCTATCACTTGAATTAAATGAGGATTATTGATGTCTCTAGGAGGTCGAGTTCCCTCCTATATATAGGCTTCCAAGGTGGATGAAGTACCCTGATTCACGTTGACTTCTTAACTACCAGCTGACTTGGTCTTGGAGGGTATTTTGAATCTTTTAAATACAGAAATAATTCCTTTTACAATTTACAATGTTCCTGATGGGGTCTTATTCATATTACAATGACTCTTTTGACATATTAACCCTAGGAAACACCCTAAAAGCACTCAATGGGTGTTTGACCTATAAAATAAAATACCTTGAGCATGAGACCCATACTACAAAAACAATAATAATTTTCTTTCAGTTTACAATATACACTACTCAAAGGTACATTTCATATTGATGAAGACAGAACCTAGTTACACATTTTTCAACAAGAGGCTTGTACAGTCAAAGGAGTTCCAAGAGTTATTTCTATGAGGAAAATTTATGCCTTACAATTAAAGAAATGTGCTCAAAAGGGATTTCAAATGTTTACGATCCAAATTAAATACTTTTATAGTAGTAATCAGAAACCATCTTTAGAGGATTATCGTATATTGGAACAATATAAGGATTTTTTCCCTAAAGAAATACCAGGGATATAGAATTTGTTATCGAACTTATTCGTGGAGAAGTTCTGGTATCAAAATCCCCATGCAAAATGAGTATTCCTAAAGTAATGAAGTTAAAAATTAAGTTACAAGTGCTATCGGATAAGAAGTACATAAGACCTTGGGATGCACCTATCTTATTTGTTAAAAATAAATTTGAAACTCTTAGACTTTGTATATATTACAGGCAGCTCAACAAAATGACCATCAAAAACAAGTAACCTTTGCTCCAAATTAATGACTTGCTTGACCTAGTTAAGGGAGCTTCAATTTTCTCAAAAATTGATTTAAGATCTATATATCACCAAATTAGAATCAAGGATGAGGATATTCACAAAATAGCATTCAGGACATGGTATCGACATTATGAGTTCATGGTACTTTCATTCAGACTCACTAATGCACTAGCCACTTTTTAGTGTCTAATGAATAGTGTGCTTAGTCCATTTATGGACAAATTTTCCATTGTATTAATAGATGACATTCTGATTTACTCAAAGAGTAAAGAAGAACATGATCGGAATTTTCAAATTATTCTCCAAACACTTAGAGAAAATGAGTTGCATGCTAAGTTTAGAAAATGCTCATTTTACCATAAACAAATTCAATACTAACTACATGTGGTATCTAAGGAAGGGATTGTGGTGGATCTGGAAAAATAAAGGTTATCATATAGCGGCCAGTTCCTAAGGATGTCACTGATATCAGGTATTTCGTGGAAATTACAGGTTATTACAAAATATTCATAGAGGAGTTTTCTAAAATGGTGTATCCAATCACTTCTTTGCAAAAGAAAATGGAATCAGAAATGTCAAGATAGTTTTGAGAAATTGAATCAACTATTAACGACAACACCAATCCTGAAATTGGATGATCCCAACATAGACTTTGTAGTTTACACGAATACCTATAAAGAAGGTTTTAAGGGAGTTCTAATGCAAGAAGTCTGTGTAATTAGCTATGAGTATAGAAAAATAAAATACCATGAGAAAAACTATTCCATTCATTACCTAGAACTAGCAGTTATCATTCATGCTCTAAAAATGTGGAGGCACTATCTCATAGGGAGAAAATTTTAATTAAAAACTAATAATGTCAGTCTCAAATATTTATTTGACTGGACAAATCTAAATGTTAGGCAAGAAAGATGGTTGGAATTCCTTAGTGAATATGAATTTGAAATCATACACATTAAGGGAAACAATAATAAGATTGTTGATGCTTTGAGCATAAAATTAAATCAAATTTGTGTCATTTATGCAAGCAGTTGGTAAACAAATATAGTAGAAAAGATTAAATCAATTTCATATTTTGACCAAGAATACATGCAAATTAAGGGAAAAAAAATTATAAATATTACATATTAGATGAAGAAGAGAATGATTTTTCAGTAAATAATCAAGACCTACTAATGTACAAGGATAGAATTTATTTTCCTAATGATCTAGATCTAAAAATATTTTTCCTAGATGAACTACATAAGAAACATATAGTTGGACATCCTGGTTACCATAAGCTAATAATTGTGTTTAAAAAAAATTAATCGCCTAACATGAAAGCAGAAACAACAGAATATGTGGCCAAGTGCTTGAAATTTCCACAAGTTAAGGCTTCCCATCAACATCCAACTCAGTTTTTACAATCATTACCCATTCCAGAATGGAAATGGGAGATAATATCAATGGACTTCATCATTGGTTTATTAAAAACTAGGAAGCAACATGATTCTATTGTGGTCGTAGTAGACAAACTCAGTAAAGAAATGTATTTTATACTTTTCAATTCTACCTTCAACGACATTAAAATAGCATAAATATTCATGAATGAGATATTTAGACTCCATAGTATGCCCAAAATTGTGATTTAAGACCATGATGCTAAGTTTACCTTTAAATTTTGGAAGGGCTTATTTGAAGGCATGGGAACAAAACTAAATTTTAGCATAGCCTATCATCTTTAGACTGATGGTAAAATAGAAAGGACCAACCATATCATAGAAGATATGTTGAGAATGTATGTTATGGATAGGCCCACTGAGTGGGAAGACTATCTCAAGTTAGTTGAGTTTTCTTATAATAATGGCTATTAGATTTCATTAAAAATGAGTCCTTTTGAGGTTTCGTGTTGTAGATTATGTAAATTACCCTTGAGATGGGATTACCCTGAAGATATACTAGTATTGGGTCCATATATGTTAAAAGAGATGGAAGTAGTTAAACAGGTAAAAAATTTAAAACAACTTAGGATTGATAGAAAAGTTATGCATACTTGAAAAGAGTTCAAAAGCAATTTGATGTTGGTGATCATGTATACTTAAAAGTGAAAACAAATAAAAAGCACATTTATAATTGGAAATTGTGTCAATCTATCACCCAAATATTATGGACCTTTTGAAGTGTTAGCATGGATTGGAATAGTTTCCTATCAACTTTCTCTTCCAGCAAATATAAAAATTCATAATTTAGTGCATGTATATATCATTGTTAAATAAATATGTATATGACTTAGTTCATATTATTGATTGGAATGTTGTACATGTAGAACTGAAGGGAGAGTTCCTAGAATAACCTATACATATTCTAGATCGGAGAGTACTCACACTCCGGAATAGAAACATAGCTCAAGTGAAAATTCAGTGGAAGCATTTCATCCCACAAGAAGAAACTTGGGAGTTGGAGGATTATTTTAGAAAAGAATATCCATCTCTATTTTTAAGAGATTGAATGGATTCCAGAGATTGTGAGTAGACATCAAAACGATGTCAAACTCAAGCAGGAGAGGATGTAATATCCCCTGACTTGGAGTTTTAATGTAAATTTGTATATAGTTAAGTGTGAATGTTCCTTTTATTTTATAATCTATTTGGAAATTATTTTATCATTATTTTATTACTGATAAATATTAAATTTGAAATTGTGATTATTATGTTATTAATGAAATAAAGGAGTCTGAAAATTAATGTTGAAGCTACACCTCGCTGAAAGAGATAAGGTTGCAAGTTAATGATTGGACAATGATTACCCTATTCATTAATTCATGGACATTTAATCTAAATCATTAGATTAATTATGATTGTGGAAATGATTGATCCATAAATTCCCTTAAAAACATGATGTTATGATGTTGTCTTTGAGAGTGGAAAGTAGAGCTCATGAATAAGCTAGTAACTACCTGCCACTTATTGGGTGAAGTGGAGGTAGTTACCAACTACCAGTTGAGTTTATTTGGTGAGGTGGAGGTAGTTACCAACTACTAGTTGAGTTGGTAGGTAGGTAATCTATCTTTGTTCTTGCTGGAAAATGGAGTCACGTAGTCACGTAGTGTTGAAGTGGTGAGAAAAAAAGAAAGGAAAAAAAATAATGACAAAAAAAGAACTTGCAAGCCTGTTCTGGAGGGACTCCTTTTGGTGAAAAAGTGTCAAGGTTGGGAGGATTTGGTTAGCTCTAGTTTTAATTTCCAGACTCGTAATTTCAATTCAATATCCTCAACTTTTTCAATTCGATGTCCTCAACTTCTATTATGTGAATGTGTTATGAAGTGAATGCATGTTTTTCCATATTTACACTCTGATTATGTACAAAAAGAACAATATGTATAAAAATAATAAAAATAAAAATAAAAAAGTAAAAAAATATAAAATATAAAATATAAATTTGATATGTTATTGAATAGATTATGTGTGATTATGTACAAAAAGAACAATTGATATGTTGTTGAATAGATTATGATTTGATTAGGTTCCCAATATTTTTTATTTGCATGATGTTGTGATGTTGTCTTTGAGAGTGGAAAGTAGAGCTCATAAATAAGCTAGTAACCTGCCACCTATTGGGTGAGGTGGAGGTAGTTACCAACTACCAATTGAGTTTATTTGGTGAGGTGGAGGTAATTACCAACTACTAGTTGAGTTGGTAGGTGGGTAATCTATTTTTTTTTCTTGCTAGAAAATGGAGTCGCTACTTGCAAACATGTTCTCCCGGGGGACTCCTTTTGGTGAAAAAGTGTCAAGGTTGGGAGGAGTTGGTTAGCTCTAGTTTTAATTTCCAGACTCGTTTCAATTCGATATCCTCAACTTCTATTATGTGAGTGTGTTATGAAGTGAATACATGTTTTTCCATATTTAGACTGTGATTATGTATAAAAATAACAATTGATATGTTGTTGAATAGATTATGATTTGATTAGGTTCCCAATATTTTTATTTGCATTATAGTTATAAATATTATGCTAGTTTAATAAACTAATAGTGTAGAACCTAGTGAACAATAAGTATACATCATAATAATGTAGTTTAAATAATATTGTAATACCATAAGTATTCAAATTCAAAAAAAGCATTCATGAGGAAAACTCAAAATTCAGCGAAATCATACAAACTCAAGCAATATATGATGAGAATATATATATATATATATTACAAACACCTACCATAGTATAAAATTACATCAAATTTTGTAAGTATTTAGATTCAAAAGTAAATTTACTCCTGAAAAATGGTCCAAGTGAAGGAAAATAAGGTATGGTTGTGTTACATAAGCAAACCTAGGAAATTTATTATGAAATAAAAATTAAGAATAATAAGACATGTATTTTTCTTCTAAAAACTTAATTACTAGAGGTAAAAACTTAACTACTTCTATAATATCAAACAAAAAATAGTTAATTCTTCAAAATTAAGCATAGAGGCAAAAGTATATAAATATATTAAAAGAAAAAATACAATCATGTAACTGAAAAACTATACACAAAATAATTTTCAATTATAAGAAATATTTGGTGTAATTGCAGTAAGGTCAAAAAAACCATAGTATATACATATAAAAAAAGTATATAAATATATAAAAAGAAAAAGTACTTTCATGTAACTGAAAAGCTAAACACACAATAATTTTCGACATGTACTTTTCTTCTAAAAACTTAATTACTAGAGGTAAAAACTTAACTACTTTTATAATCAGCCCCAAGGGTTAGCTCAAGCGGTAGTGAGCCAATACGTGGTCCTCTCCGTTGAGGGAGGTCACGGGTTCGATTCTTGAGTCCTTTGGGGTTAGGCGCCGAAAGTCCGCCGAACGATTTGCCGCGCGTACCATCCAGAAATTCTGGGGAAGTAAGCCCGGATTTCCCGTGAGCTTTCCCCTCTTTGAAAAAAAAACTACTTTTATAATATCAAACAAAAATAGTTAATTCTTCAAAATTAACAGCATAGAGGCAAAAGTATATAAATATATTAAAAGAAAAAATACAATCATGTAACTAAAAAGCTATACACAAAATAATTTTCTATTATAAGAAATATTTGGTGTAATTGCAGTAAGGTCAAAAAAACCATAATATATACATATAAAAATATATATAGATATTAAAAAAGAAAAAATATAGTCCTATAACTGAAAAGCTAAACAGACAATAATTTTCTATTATAAGAAATATTTTGGTGTAATTGCAGTAAGGTCAAAAAAGACCATAATATATACCTATAAAAAAAAAAGGAAGAATAACTAAAATGTCAGTTTAAAAATGGACAAGAAGTGAGAAAAGACCCTCGTATTTTTCCGAGGACATAGAAACACGCATATGTAGAGAAAACAATACAAGGTTTTGGGATCATCCGACGTGGAAACCAAAAACTCCATGAACGATGAGAAGGCTACAAATTACACTATTAAAGAAAAACTTTCAAAATTATCAGATGTAAATACCTCCTAGTGTACACGCAGAATGTAAGTTTTATATATATATATATTTTTAAATAAATTATGAAATAAATATTAAATAGTTTTTACATTGGAAAAGAGCCCAATATTCAAAACGCTCAACCATAACCCTACATTTAAAACAAATTTTATATGAGTATGTTTACATTATTAAAAAAAAAAAAAAATTATAACTATGTTTTAAAACCAAGAAAAAAACATAGAACCTGTCGATAATCAAACTAAAGACTGGATAAGAATATAAATCCAGTAGAAACCCTATCTCGAAACCGAGAAAGAAAGAGTATAAATGATACATAAATATTTATATATACATATTCATGTAGGGTTCAAACCCTTATTGAAAATAACAATATTATAAAAATATGTACTAAGCAGAGAAAATTACACGGTTATTCTCATATGTATGCATGAATGGTCGAGACCTTTAATGGGTCTGAATGAATTAAAAAAAAGATATAAGCTCTGGAGGGTTAGTGTTAAAATGTTAAAAAACCTAACCATAATAACGTAGGGAAAGTAAAACTATTTGAAACAATTGAACTTGGTAATATATATTCATACAATTAAGAGAAAATTCAAATAAGCCACGTCTTTGGAATAGTCTGGAACCTTTGCATTTGTAATATACGACATGGAGCACAAGAATAAAGTTGATAAACCTTATAATAACAAGGGAGCAACTTTGGTAGCTGTAGTCCTTGTTGGTAGTCCAAATGTTACTTTGCTTTAGTTAATCTGTATACTATTTTGCTTTAGTTAATATTGTTTTGCTTTAGTTAATGTCTATGCTAATATCTTATTAGTGCCTACACTCCATAGAAACTGTCTACGTGAGACGTATCTATAGAATTCATAAAGTTTAATTTCAAAATTGGCATAATAAATCTAATATATAGAATTCATAAAGTTTCATTTCAAAATTGGCATAATAAATCTATTAGTAAATCGATTATAAGTTCAACAAAAGCAGTAGTGCTTATTTAGCATGGTGATTTAATGTAAATTAACAAGAGTAAATAGAAACATCATAACCATTAGCAAAACATTATGTAAATAGAACTGTTACTTTGTCAAATTTCGTTATCAGTAAAACATAAATAAGTTCATTGATTACATTCTTGAGACAATGTTGTCAAAAACTCAGTTATTGATTATATTCAAGCTTTCATTTCAGGTAATGGAGCTGTTATTGTTGCATTGCTTATAACCACATTAAATATATCTTTGACAAACTAGACAGTTTTTGCATCCAAAGTAATAGGCATCAATATATGCATATTGTAGTGAATTGTATTTGTATTCATAGTATGTATCCTTATAGCTTTATGCAATAAGGTATGTATCCTTGTCTGTAAATAAGAAGCAAAAATAAAAAGATCAGAAATCATAAATATACATATTTCAGAGTGAAAGACTGCTTGAAAGATGAACTGATAAATGATAAATATACCCTTTAATTCTGCAACCAAAAATAACATAAAAGGGCCTGAAAATCAAATAGCTGGAAAATCACTTAATCAAAAAGACAAAATATGCATAAACAGGTTGCACTGCTCCAAATCAAGGGAGGAAAAAATATTTATAAATACCTGATTGTCATATATCTCCAGCAATTCCAGTAGATTCACCAGCTACAGGAGAAAAAGGAGTGAAACTCGCTAGCCAGTATCCAAGAGTTCTGTTAACACACCAATTACATGTCAAAAACAAAAAGACAGAATATGCATAAACAGGTTGCACTACTCCAAATCAAGGGAGGAAAAAGTATTTATAGATACCTGAGTGTCATATATCTCCAACAATTCCAGTAGATTCACCAGCTGCAAGAAAGGAAGGATTGAAACTATATACAGCACCTCGCTAGCCAGCATCCAAGAGTCATGTTGACACACCAATTACATGTCAAAAACAAAATATTATGCTATTGCTAGTACTTTTTCAGTCATTTGTATTATGCTATGTGCAGTTCCAAGAGTCCTGTCTATCCAGTATAAAGAGTCATGTTTTTGTATAGCATCAATATGTTCTGTGACAATTTTATCTTACCAACAGCAAGGTAAGCTTCTAACAACTGATTCTAAATGTTTACAAGTCTCTGCATAACTGCTTCATTAGGAACATCTAAAGTTGTAGTGTTAATTCCATCACAGGAATGTAAAGGGAGCTAGATATAAAATAGTCATCATATACTTATATCAATCGGCCATATGCTACTGATATCTATGGTCGTAAAGGTATCGTAAGGTTGGATTAGCATCTTTCTCCAAGAACACATGGTTGCTAGAATTTGGAAAGCATTTTTCATTTTTTATAGCATTTTACTTCTATTTCAAGAGTCTTGTCTATCCACTATAAAGAGTCTTGTTTCCGTATAGCATCAATATGTTTTGTGACAATTTTATCTTACCATAGCCTAGGTTGTGACTGAGCTTGTGAAGTTTAAGGAAAACCTTCTCCTTCTGTAAATAGAACCTCTGCCACATACCTACACAGGAAAGAAATGATATTAATTATACTAATCAAGAAATGACAACGACTGATAAAAAAAAAAAAAAACCCCATGTGACCAATTATTAATATGAAGGAAAACCTCAGTAAGTATAAATAAATGAAGAGGGACAAAGTAAAATAATGCTTACCAGTTTCATTCGAAATATCAATAAAATCATTACTGGTGCACGTTGCTTGCAAACGAAGCTCTTACAATGTAAAATACGAGCAGTGGTCAATATGCTAGATATACCTGCAGCTGCAAGAGTAGGTTCAAAGATAAAAAATCATTTGAAGAGAGATCAGATTCCTTCCATTGGCTAGTCACTATGTAACTATCATTTTCTATGTTTCAAATCCACTATCATCTCTTACCATGGAAGCCATATATCATCCATTTGAACAAATTCAGATAATAACGTGAAACATGGGCGATATGGCTGAAAAAATGCACAATTAGAGCATTCATCATATGAGTGGTATATTGTGTTGAAAGAATGGTTTGGTACTAAATGGTGTAAAATGCAGTCAACATGTCACTTCAGCAAGATCACCCAAATTTGGAATTTCTTTAGCAAATGGAAATGACAGGGTTTGTACGAGTGCCAAGTTTAATTAGATGTTGAAAATTGGGTTTCATGTCAAGTTAAACACAGTCTAATCACCCTTCACTGATCAATAATTTGGTAACTGTTCTCATTAATTTTTGAGTTGTGATGATTGTTCAATAAACCTCAGGGATATGACTGTATTGACTGATCTGAGTTTATACCAATCTCTAAGACTTTGCCTCAAAGGTGAGCCTAATAGTTGATTGTCTACAAGTTTGAGTTGTGATTGTTCCTGAGCTTGAAGAAACCTTATCACATGTCCAAGCTCCTTGATTAATGACTATCACTAAGTGCGAGCTTAATCAAGAGATTGTTTTTTGTTTTGGGCTATAGTAGACAAGGAATGTCTGCACACCACATGTCCAGCCTTCAAAAGCTAAGTCCTATTCAAGAAACTTAGTTCTATTCTTCCATCAGATTGGATCCGCCCCTTCTAAACAAGGAGACAACAAGGTCTAAAGTTGAACCTATTTGTCCAGCCAACAATCTACTCAGTTACATTGAGATGCCTTATATAGGTGTATGTATCTTCATTAAGGCATAGATAGATGACGATCTGTTTCCTTAGATCACAGTAAGAGATACCTTTATCTTTTCCACAAAGCTTATGATATATATATGATATAGATCAAGGCTCAAAATAGGTACAATTAATCAAGGTATTCAACCATCATTATTTTGCCTCAAAACTTCACCATATATATTAATATATCCTGATCAAAACAAGATAAGTGAACAGAATCCTTGTTCACAAGTCTGAGCTAGAAAGGGATGATTGTACACAAAAAATCTTGAAGTTTAAGGCCAAGTTAAACACAGTCTAATCACCCTTCACTGGTCAACAATTTGGTAACTATTCATGACTGTTCAATAAACCTCAGGGATATGAATTTATTGACTGATCTGAGTTTATACCGATCTCTAAGACTTTGCCTGCAAGGTGAGCCTAATAGATGACTGTCTACAAGTTTGAGCTGTGATTGTTCCTAAGCTTGAAGAAACCTTATCACAGGTCCAAGCTCCTTGATTAATGACTATCACTTACTGCGAGCTTAATCAAGAGACTATATTTTTTTTTGGGCTACAGTAGATAAGGATTGTCTACACACCACAGGTCCAGCCTTCAAAAGCTAAGTCCTATTCAAGAAACTTAGTTCTATTCTAAGTGAATATACTTATACCTTCAGTTTGTGTAGCCTTCATAAATTTTGTTCAATCTACTAGGTTACATTGAGATGCCCATATAGGTGTATGTCTCTTCAATAAGGAATAGATAGATGATGATCTGTTTCCTTAGATCACAGTAAGAGATACCTTTATCTTGTCCACAAAGCTTATGCTATATATATGATATAGATCAAGGCTCAGAATAGGTACAATTAATCAAGGTATTCAACCATCATTGTTTTGCTTCAGAACTTCACCATATATATTAATATATCCTAATCAAAACAAGATAAGTGAAAATAATCCTTGTCCACAAGTCTGAGCTAGAAAGGGATGACTGTACACAAAAAATCTTGAAGGTTAAGGCCAACTTAAACATAGTCTAATCACCCTTCACTGGTCAAAAATTTGGTAATTGTTCTCAGTAATTTTTGAGTTGTGATGATTGTTCAATAAACCTCAGGGATATTAATGTATTGATTGATCTGACTTTATACTTATCTGTAAGACTTTGCCTCCAAGGTGAGCCTAATATCTGACTGTCTACAAGTTTGAGCTGTGACTATTCTTGAGCTTGAAGAAACCTTATCACAGGTCCAAGCTCCTTGATTAATGACTATCACTTAGTGCGAGCTTAATCAAGATATTTTCTTTTGTTTTGGGCTACATTAGACAAGGACTGTCTACACACCACATGTCCAGCCTTCAAAAGCTAAGTCCTATTCAATAAACTTATTTCCATTCTAAGTGAATATACTTATGCCTTTAGTTTGTGTAGCCTTCATAAATTTTGTTCAATCTACTGGGTTACATTGCGATTCCCATATAGGTGTATGTCTCTTCAATAAGTCATAGATAGATGACAATCTGTTTCCTTAGATCACAATAAAATATACTTTTATCTTGTCCACAAAGCTTATGCTATATATATGATATAGATCAAGGCTCAGAATAGGTACAATTAATCAAGGTATTCAACCATTATTGTTTTGCTTCAGACCTTCACCATATATATTAATATATCCTGATAAAAATAAGATAAGTGAACATAATCCTTCTCCACAAGTCTGAGCTAGAAAGGGATGACTGTACACAAAAAATCTTGAAGGTTAAGGCCGAGTTAAACACAATCTAATCACCCTTCACTGGTCAACAATTTGGTAACTATTGTCACTAATTTTTGAACTGCGATGACTATTCAATAAACCTCAGGGATATGACTGAATTGACTGATCTGAGTTTATACCGATCTCTAAGACTTTGCCTCCAAGGTGAGCCTAATAGTTGATTGTCTACAAGTTTGAGCTGTGACTGTTCCTGAGCTTGAAGAAACCTTATCACAGGTCCAAGCTCCTTGATTAATGACTGTCACTTAGTGCGAGCTTAATCAAGACACTGTCTTTTATTTTGGGCTACAATAGACAAGGATTGTCTACACACCACAGGTCCAGCCTTCAAAAACTAAGTCATATTCAAGAAACTTAGCTCTATTCTAAGTGAATATACTTATGCCTTCAGTTTCTGTAGCCTTCATAAATTTTGTTCAATCTACTGGATTACATTGAGATGCCCATATAGGTGTATGTCTCTTCAATAAGGCTTAGATAGATGACGATCTTTTTCCTTAGATCACAGTAAGAGATACCTTTATCTTGTCCACAAATATTATGCTATATATATGATATAGGTCAAGGCTCAGAATAGGTACAATTAATCAAGGTATTCAACCATCATTGTTTTGCTTCAAACCTTCACCATATATATTAATATATCCTGATCAAAACAAGATAAGTGAATAGAATCCTTGTCCACAAGTCTGAGCTATAAAAGGATGATTGTACACAAAAAATATAATTTGGTAATTGTTCATTACTGTTCAATAAACCTCAGTATGACTATATTGACTGATCTAAGTTTATATTGATCTCTAAGACTTTGCCTCCAAGGTGAGCCTAATAGCTGACTGTCTACAAGTTTGAGCTGTGACTGTTCTTGAGCTTGAAGAAACCTTATCACAAGTCCAAGCTCCTTGATTAATGACTATCACTTAGTGCGAGCTTAATCAAGAGATTGTCTTTTGTTTTGGGCTACAGTAGACAAGGACTATCTACACACCACAGGTTCAGCCTTCAAAAGCTAAGTCCTATTCAAGAAAATGAGCTCTATTCTAAGTGAATACACTTATGCCTTCAGTTTGTGTAGCCTTCATAAATTTTGTTCAATCTACCGGATTACATTGAGATGCCCATATAGGTGTATGTCTCTTCAATAAGGCATAGATATATGACAATTTATTTCCTTAGATCACAGTAAAATATACCTTTATCTTGTCCACAAAGCTTATGCTATATATATGATATAGATCAAGGCTCAGAATAGGTACAATTAATCAAGGTATTCAACCATCATTGTTTTGCTTCAGACCTTCACCATATATATTAATATATCCTGATCAAAACAAGATAAGTGAACAGAATCCTTGTCCACAAGTCTGAGCTAGAAAGGGATCACTATACACAAAAAATCTTGAAGGTTAATGCCGAGTTAACCACAGTCTAATCACCCTTCATTGATCAACAATTTGGTAACTGTTCTCACTAATTTTTGAGTTGTGATGATTGTTCAAGTGTTGGCTCTTCTGGAGTTGATATTTGAAACTGGATGATTTCAAGTGTTAACAGATCTCAATATTCATCAGTCGGTGTCCATAATACATACATGTAAGAATTCATCAAACAAAATCATAAATGCTAGAACACTTAATGGGATGCATTCTAGATACAACCATCTCCTGCTCTTTAGGTTGGCTGTTATCCAACTTAAGGGGTGAGTCCCTTAGGCAATCTAATTTTAGCAGATGAAATGGATACTTGACTTAGATTGGATCTGGTTTTTTATATGTGCAAATGTTATCTTAAATTCCAGATCTAAGAATCAGAAACAAGTCTTGTGAAAAGCTATGTATTTGGGTGATTTTCTTTGACTTAAGGAAAATATGGAATATGGTATTCTAGCTGTAATTGCCATATTTGTAAACATAAATGAAGAGGTCGATTATATAAGTTTTTCAGTGGTTGGAAACCAAGACTAGTACCTAAAGCTATTGTGGGCATATGGGGTCCAAGAGGCAATGGCTTAATTAGTTTTTTCTCAAGTGGATAATGAAAACCAACGTCATCCTTTTGTGCAATTCTTCTTAAGGTATCTAATTAGTAGGAAATCTACGATGTTTATTGTCCTTTCGTGCAAATTCCTCTCAAGGTATTTACCTAGTAGGATATTTATGTCTTTGTCTAGCACTGTAGGATGTCTTTTCAAACTCACAAAATGACAAATAAGCATAAAGACAAAAAAGGGCATGTAAATGTGTCAAGATGTAGTTCCAACCAAATTTTCTAGTGATCAAGCATTGCTTTATTAATCCCCTATTACTATTACTTTTGAAAAGCTAACAAAATCTCTTAAAGACTAAAGTTACCACAGATGATATATCATTGAAATTTGAGGTCAGAAGATTTTGCATGCAAGTTTTATAAAACAAGGTAAAGGTAAATTAAATGAGGGTATCCTTGCTGGCTAGAAAGGAACTTAATAGTTTCACCACATCCATCATTGAATGCCAACAACAATCTAGACCTCTGGAACTAAATCACCAATGTTATGTGCAAATCAAATGATTCCATGGATAAAAACTCATCCGTGATGCATGCTTCAGATATTGGAATGAATTCTGTCTCAAATTACCCCAAGTACACAAAAAAACTCACGAAGTAATTATCACTTAAAGAAATACCCATTATTCCCAGAACTCTATTAATGAGGCCAAATGTCAATGTCGTAGATGAGAAATATTAGCTCTTGAAAACAGATTAATCTCGATCAGTAGAAAACAATCCAACAAAGCATGATTATATAGCCAGCAAAAAGGATGTAATCTCGAAAATAGAGTATAAGCAAAGGGCAATCACCCATACCATATAATTATAAAACTATAACATGCATCCAAAGCTAAAACATTAGTGGATAGAACTCAAACATTCACATGCAAGGTTGTTGGAAAAACCTTAGTTGAAGGGACGGGGTTGGCAGAGTTTCAGAATCATCCCTATGCAAAAGAGTGGGCAGAAAATGGAAGGTTGTTGGACAAACCTTATTTTAAGGGACGGGGTAGGCAGAGTTTCAGAATCATCCCTATGCAAAAGATAGAGGGCAGAAAATCCTTTCATGGCTAGGGCTCGGGCAAAAAAGGAGAGTAAAATTCGATTTGAAATTAGCTAAAGTAGCCTCCGCATGAATCTTTCATACTAGTTTACTTTATTTCGATAGATAAAGTAATTTTGTTAATGAAAAAACCAATGTGGGTCTCTTCCCATTTGGAGCCATCCAGAGTAAATTTCCCATAAATTATTTCATAAGCGATCAATCACAGAAAATAGATTGGATGGGAACGAGATATACCATAATTATGTTACACGATGCAATCTATGATGAGTTATGAGCAGATAGCCAAAAAAATATAACTGTTCACAGTGGTGAATCTGCACTTCCCATAGCAAATCTACTGGTTGTTAAAACAATAGCATCTTACATCTATATTGAATTTAGGGGGTTACAGAAGGAAATGCAGCTGGAGAAGTCCCAGATTTGACTATTATCTAGCCAAATACTAAAAAACGAAAGCAGCATAGCATAACAACAAAAACACAGGTCCCAAATTTGACTATTATCTAGCCAAATACTAAAAAAACAAAAGCAGCATAGCATAACAACAGCAAAATAACAACAAAAACAGCAAAAGTTTATGTACCACTGACAATTCCTTCAATCCTTGTGAGAATTCCTTCAATACTTGTTCAGGCAGATAGCTTCTTGGTATGCGGATGACAAGGAAGCGAAGACCTTAATACTCATGTAAACAAAATACTTATAAGACACTTATGTAAACAAAATAACACAGATGTGTAAATACGCGTGTAAGACATGCAAAATACAGTTCATATGTGGCCTAGGATTCTACCATTTGTCTGTTCCTATGGGCCCACAATCTTACCTCTTATTCCATTTGTCTGCCCCTATGGGTCCATAACCTTACCTCTTATTCCTCTTTGTGACAACTCAACGCCTAATTATGTGGTTTCAACCACGTAACTATACGACGCATCTTTTGCATGATCAAATTACTGAGACTTCGTTCTCCCAAGGCAAGGATAGAAAACCTGACATGTACGATATTTAGTTTCACCTAAGCCAAGGTATTTAGAAGAAACATCCGACCCTCCTAACTAAGCACCGATTCATTTCTCAAGTGGTCTAACTCTTACATAGATTATCTTGGCTTCATCCAATCGGTTAGGGTTAACTCTCGATGGACCAATGCATTTAAGAAGGTTCCAGTAGAAGATGATCCAAGTGTTCCATAGCCTGTTTAGGTACCACGAGCAGATGCATTTGAACCAGTTACAACTACAGTTATAAATCGAGCAGCGAAAGCGACCTGTAAGATAGTCGAGGTTATTTGCAAGAAGGTGTTTGCTCCCATTCCCGGTGCAAGTGCTAAGGGCAGATTGGCAAAGAGACCATTATGAGATCTCTCTTCGTACGTTCTAAGCATTGTTCATAGCCATGATTCAGTGGAAGAAACTTATAGCCGAGTCCAGGTTTCACTAGTTGTATTTCAGTAAGAGAATTTCCCTTGAAACCCTTGAATGTACCATGGCAGTCAAGGGAAGATATGGCAAGAACATTACATACTTTTGTACAGTCGGCAACAGTGCATGTTCCCCCAGAGTCAATCAAAATACCCGGGTTCACTACTAAAATATATGCCATGGTAAGTAAAGTAGAAGTTCCAGCCCAAACTTCTATTGGAAGTCGGTGCAATGCTGTTGTTTAGGGCAATCCAAAGATGAGGTAAGAGGGAACGAGGCAGGCCATGCTTATAGCAGAACGAGGCATGCCAAAAAACCACAAACTGGCTCAAAACCAGCTTATAACATAGCAAGGCAGGCCAAAAAACTACAAACCGGCTTAGAATCGACCTTCATAAAATACAGAAAATACAAAGGAAAAATACAAACGAGGATGTTTGAGAGCTTCACCTTCACCTTCACCTTCGCAGCCTTCACATTCGCAGGTCGACCTCAGAGCTTCACCTTCACTTTCTCGTGCGACACATTCACTGGCTTCAGAGCTTCACCTTCACCTTACCTTACCTTCACATTTGCAGGTCACATAAACTTCCATTCCCAGCCATGCGTAGAGGTATAGAGAAAAGAAAGTGAAATAAACCCTAGTGAGGCAGATTGCATTGTCAAAGGAAAAACCCGGTATCGCCTTGAGGAAATTTCCTTCTAATAATGGCATCTGTTGACACATGGCTTCTATCTGGTTCCAAGGCATCTATCTATTTCTGCTAGCTCAGCTAAGCAAGGTAAAGGTAAATTAAATGAGGGTATGCTAAACACCTACATATAGAGGCAACCGCTGCATAAACCAAAAGTTAGAAACTTTACATAAAAATTTAACTGATTGCAACCACAGCCAAGATAGATTAACTTTGGATAAAAAGTTAACCATTGCAATAAGAGATGCAATAAGAGGTCCCATCAAGAACTTTAGCATAAAAATTTGATTGTTGAAAATAAGTATTCCTAAATTTTGGATAAACAAAATTAGCCCGGGCAAAAATTTGGTCAAAGAAACAATTAATTGAAATTCAACGATCTATCGATCGCTATAGTCCAGGTAGGGACTAATAAGGACTTTCCAGGAATAATTACAAAGAACTCAAGAAATAAATAAAACAATATGTAATAATATGCATTGGTGTAAGTTGTTTATACTATATGAATAATCCCATGCCAGTGTTTATAATGGAAGTGAACCTCTATGAGCTTATAACTTAGATACACCTAATTCAATAGTGCTAGAGCCTGAATTGATATAAGAGGCATCAACCTTTTCAGTAAATGAGGAGACATGAGGACCGTGTTAAACCTTAATAATATTAGAAATGTAAATATTTATAAAAGTAATACATGTTGGAATAATTTATCACTTTTGTAATGTTCTACTTTGGGGAATATTATTAAAAGAGGTTGTGGAATAAAAATAGGTGGAATTTATTAAGGGATTGAATATAAGAGAATATGGAAGTTGATTAAAAAAATAAATATAAAATAATATGGATTTATAAATAAATATTATAATAGGGATTTTAAAAAAAATGGTTAGGTGTACATTTTTTAGGGTTGTTACATAATATTTGTATTGAGGGTGTTGAGAGAATTGAACTCGTAACCTCCTAATAATAAGTTCTTTAACAAGAGGAACTCAACCAATTAAGTTATTTTGGCGCTATTTCTTTTCTAATTTCATTAAGAACTCATGAACATAAATAAGTATTCATTACTTTTTCATATTACAAGATAATTAAATAAACTTTTTTACTATTTTCACACTAAAAAGTAGATCCTTACTAATATTATTATTGACGTATCCTAAAATTAGAAATCATTTTTGTCTTTAGTTCTAACTCAAAAAAAAAATTAAAATTACTTTAAAGTTGGCCTTTATTTTTTTTTCACTCTTGTATTTTTTTAAGTAAATATTTGTTACAGTACTAATGACATGATAAAATTACAGTATTTCTAATTTTAATTCAAAAACATAAATTTGAATTTACTTAAAAATATATTTTTATTTTTTTTACTTTAAAGTCTAATTGGTTTTTTTAATCTGAGAATTGTTTGATTATTTTTAATTTCACATTAAATTTACGTAAAAATAACATATTTATTTATTTATTTTTACTTTAAAGTTTAATTTTATTTTTTATTTTTAATATAAGTATTATTTTATTCGTTGGATGGGGTGATTATCGAGACAAAGGTAGAGCGGGTTGTCATCCTCCCACGTGGCCAAAGGACTAGGGGACGTGGCATCATGCCTCGTTATAAAACTTAATTTTTTATCATGTGAACTCACTCCATTTAGCCACATCCTGGAAACTCTGCATTCAGATATGAGTTGTATATCAATAACAATGTTCATCAATTGGGCTCCCACTAATGTGATTCTATTGCGGGGAAAGATTTCACCCATGGTTCCATGCTCACAACCTCATGATCGTGAGCTCGATATTTATGAAACTGGAGAGTAGGGAAAGATGATAATTGAACCTGCAAAGACTCAGAATAATTTTGCATGTAGTTATACACATCCTTTCTTGTCATGTGCAGGATGAATAAAAATCTACATTCTAAATTGGGTACAATTCAATTCAAGTGAGCCACTCCACTCTTTGGTCTATGACATCACAACGCAATTGTTAATATTTGTATCCTCTACAGAATTTTTCTCATTCATTATTCACCATCCTCCTGCAAGTTGGTCAACTCTTAAAAATTTCTTATGCTCGAGACTTCTCTTATTCAGTTCCTCCCTTCTCACTCTTGGATGCATCCTCCAAGGAGTAGTCTCTTTGGTCTCTGCCTGGGCTATTCTCCATTTCTGAACCCTCCCTTCTCTCCCATTCTCAAGCCTCGCATTGTCCCTTCTGTGGTTCCACACCTTCAATCCTCTATCTGCTCCATCACATCGCATGCTCCTTCACTTGGGGACTATCAACCTGGGATTTTGCTTTGGGTTATTCCCATCTATCCTTTGTTGATGCTCACCTTCAATTTCCCCTACACATTCTCATCGATAAATTTGCTTTGAATTTACTAACCATCTCATTTCATTATTTAGAAAAATGATGCTTTCCTTATTTATTTGAAACATTTGGATCAAAGACTTACATGTTTCCCTAAGATTATAGAGATAATCGTGGTTTAGTTTGTTTCCATTTATTTTGGATGATCTCCATCAACTCTTTAAAGAGTTTCCTCAATTATGGACACATTGTATAGAAATAAATAAAATGAGACTTTTCCTCCACATAAGATACTTTCATCTTAGATGGATCTCATTCTATGAAAAGAAATCAAATTATATCTACTTGTAAATTTACACAACTCGTATGTTTACCTATATTAATGTAAAGGTCATTTTGTTTTTTATTTAAGATAAAGCATCTATTATATATGTATAGATTTAAAGGTCATTTTTTTATATTTAAGATAAAGCATCTATTATATGTATAGATTTAAAGGTCATTTTTTTATATTTAAGATAAAGCATCTAGTATATGTAGAGATGTAAAGGTCACTATGTTGTTTAATACATAGAGTTAATTTTATTTAATAAATCATTATATTAATTAAATATATTGTGATGATATTAGATTAAATAATAATATAATAATATTTTCAAAATAATAAATTATTTAGCTTATCACATGCATCAAAATTAACCAAAATTAACTGAAATCTAGTACAACAAACAATAATTAATCATAGATATCTATGATAAATAAATTATTATAATTCAAAAAATTAAATATTATAAATTTAAATATAATTTATAATATATCATTGCATATTTTTATTATGTATAAATTTTAGGAGTATTTATTATAACACTTGAGAAATGTCATAATGTAACATAATCTTTAATGAAAGTCACAATGGGATATACTTCTCAATGAATGTCACAATGCAACCTAACCATTGAGAAATATAGAAATTCAACATAAGTTAACAATATGAATGTCATAATGAGATAAAGCAATCACGGGTTCCATTACACTCAGATCCACAGTGTAATAGCTCAGATCCAGCTTTGTTAAGCTCCAATGATAGACAAATCGTTGATCCAAGGAAAAAGTGTGTTCCACAAGTCTGCTCGAAGATTCCCAATGAAGGAGCGAAGCAAATATTTCTTAAAACCTTTAGTGGGAATTCTATGTGCATTCAGATTTGGGAAGGAATTTTAATTCAAACCCTCAAACAGAATATCCAAAAGCAAACCAGCATTCCAGTAGATTTACAAAACTTGATATATATTTTAAAACAGATGCAGGACGGCCACACATTGAAGGACTATGATGTACAGGTCGACGCATCCATCTATCTCAGCTCGAGAACTATTGGAGGATGCCCTGGAAACACTTCTAAAGGCCCTGCATCTTTCAAAGATGTTGTTAAAGGAAAGGGAATGCCTCAAAGTTCACCAGAATCTACATCCTCCCTCCCCGGGCCATATATCATGGAGCAGAAAACCCAGATCCCAGCCTTAACTATTACGGTGGATGAAGTAAATAGTCTTTATGCATATTTCTACACCAAAGCACTCATCTACAGATTTAATGGATTCTGGCCCAAATCAGAGGCACTACGTCAATGGATCTTCACAAATTGGACTCCCTATTGTGATATTCACTTATGCTCAAAAGGATTTTTTATTGTCGGATTTGAATCAATCCAAGACAAACAATATGTATTAAACAAAGGGCCCTAGTTCTAGGGAAATTTTGGACTCTTTATGACACCCTGGTTCCCTGATTTCGACCCCAACACTATGGTGGTATCCAAAATGCCGATTTGGATCATATTACACAATCTACCTCTCCATTTTTGGTATCCCCAAGTATTAGAAGGTATAGGTAACTCTGTGGGAAAATTTCTCAAGATCAATTTAGATCGAACACATAAAGGAATCTTCACATTCACCAGAATTTGTGTTGAAACTTACCTTATTCAAGGATTACCATATCACATTATACTGAACTACAAAAATCAACAATGTTCACAAATTATTGATTATGAAAACAAGGCATTTCGATGTCATACATGTCTACAAGCAGGACATCTTCAAAGCACATGCCCACAAGCCAAAATGGCCAACAACAGGAAGAAGAGATAACCTCAAAATCCCAAAGGTTGGAAATTTGCAGCATCAAAGGAAGTTGAAGCAAAAGAAGCAGAAGCACCAGAAAATGATACAAATGACAATATCAAGAATGACACGCTCAACCCACAGACGGACGTGCTCGATCATAGCATTGCCCTAACTCCAATTTCTACAGTTTCAAGGATGCAACAGGGAAAATCTACCCCTGAAAAAGAGATAAGTGGAGGGTAAAAATGCGAAGTTGTGTTACACTTTTGTGAGAATCGAGGGCGGAAAACTTTTTTTCTCAATAATTCGGCCGAACTTTTATAAAATTTCGGCCAAACTATTTAAGAGTTTGACTGAACTTTCGAAATTAGTTCGACCTACCTCATTATGTCGTTTACATTGACGACGTGGGCAAACAGATTTTTGGCCGGAGATGGGAAAACCGGCAACAAAAGTTCACCCGAACTTTTAAAATAGTTCAGCCGAACTTGTATTTTATAAATATATCGGCCTGCAAACTTTTACAGGTTTCTTATTCACATGTGTCTCACATATGTCTGTCTAGGTGTTTTTGTTGCTCTATTGAGGTGTTCCGCTCTATGACAAGAGGTGATTTTTGTTAATTTGCAGTTGCGCCGTGACAACGAGGTGATTTTTTTTTATTTGCAATTGCGCCACTACGACGAGGTGATTTTTGTTGATTTGCAATTGATTTTGCAGTTTATTTTGCTCCTTTTTTTGTAATTTTTTTTGTTGATTTTAATTTATTTTATTTTTTTTCACATGGAATTTGGTCTGCGTCTTCCACGACATCTTCAGGGATCTCCTAGATTCATCTTCGTTGCAGCTTCGTCTGTGAATTTTTGCGAATTTCCAGGTATCAAATCCTTTGTCATTGAAATCCTCTGTTAAAAATTAAATTAATAGATTTTTGGCTTCTGTGATCCATCAATAAATTATGAAGAAATATTTTGGTAATAATCACATTATCATGAACAGAGTCGACGCATTTCGAACCAACCAGTGACCTATTCCTGATGATGAACCACACTGGTTGGTTCGAAACGCGTCGACTCTGTTCATGATAATGTGATTATTACCGAAAGATTTCTTCATAAAAAATTAAATTGTTAAATCTCTTAGGAAACCCGAATTTAAGCCTCTGCAATTTCTATCACCATCACCGATACTTTTTATTTTAAAATTTATTTGATTTTTTTAGCGTATGTTAATAAAAGCAAGAAAAAAACCAATTGAAACTCCGTTTTTTTGTTTTCAATCAACTCTAACAAAATATTTAAGAAATTTACAGTAGATCTGCACGGAATAGATTAACAGGAATTTGTTGAAACCAGATTCCTGTACGCCATACACCAAGACTTGTAATGCAAGAAATTATTTTGCTAAAATTGAAAGTAATTTTTAATCCTACATTAAAAAAAAAAAAAACTATTAAACATGACGATTAGTGATTTGCCCACTGGCTTTAGAAGCAACGTGTAGCTCCCTTGTTCTCTCAACATGACGACATAGTAATTCTTCTGTATACTGCCATTCGGGTGATTGTTCTGCAATCAGATGTGGAAAATCAGTAGCTAGTATTTATGCTACCTCATCATCCACACTTATAGTTTCATTTCTCCATTCGATAGATTCATCATCAACATAACTGTTTGTATCGTCATCATTATTTGTCTCGTGTTCCATTGATTCTTCTGGAACATCTTCTATCTCATTATCATGGGTTATCTCAATAGTGTCCTCTATAACAGCTTCTTATGTCTGATTATCGATAAATCGTACATTTTTCATATGAAACCCATAAATTGTGCATACTATTTGGGAAGTAAAATAATAGTAAAAATCATCTGACTCCCAGCTACTCTCATGATTCATCAACAAGATCATGTGATATTCATGAGTTGATCATCTCTAGAAAAGACATAGTGGTCTTCATGATCTCCGACTGTTTTGCACACAATAAATATTCCACCTTTTCATGATCTTTTCATGAATTTAAGCCTCTGCAAAAAAGATAATATTTCTTCTGCATGCATAATTATAGTAGTGTTAAAGGGAATAATTTTTTCTTTATATGTATTTGAGGTAAGTTACACTCTTACCTATCATATCAGATAGTTTTGATTCTTGAACTTCCTTCATGATATCTATGGTTGCTCACCTTCGTTCAATATTGGGTAAAAGGCCATGGTCTTACCTTAATTTCTATTCTAATTCCCTTTCCTAACTTTGATTTTCCTTTTGACCTTGGAGATAAACCCAATCATTAAATATGATAGTCATCCCTTCTAGGGAACTTAGTATGGGTTGTTTAGTGGTTTCCAACCCTTATGATGATGTGAGGTGGTGTTTCAAACATGGGAGTAACTTGTGTTTGCATGTGATGCTCACAGGCCATGGTTTCTTTTGTGGGTTATAGACGGTTTAGTTCTACCTCCTAAGATAAAATTTCTAAAAAAGTTCCATTTATTCCTTAAAGTCAAAATAGATCTATACTAAGGATTAATCTTTATACGTATTTCTACCATATAAATTCTAACGATAATTAATCACATATGTGTTAAAGTAGAATATGAAATAAGCCCTTTTTACACTTGGCTTGGCTCTTAGGTACATAGATGGGTGGGTTTGGGAATGTGGTTCACATGAAAAGTAATAGGGAATGGATTTAGCGGAAACCTTTTATAAGATCAGGACTGAAACAATGAGAGAGAGAGAAAACCTTCTATATTCAATGTAAAACACATGCATTAACATATAATTGTGATATTTTCCCTTCTTTCCAACTTAGTCCATCCTTCTAGAAAAATATATTTTAATGAAGCAGATATATCCATAGTGATCCACTATATTTTTTCACCAACAACTATTCCATTTTGGACTTATATATCTCAAAACTATGCTCATTGAATTTATGTATAATATTTAAACTACTCAACTATTTTATTACACCATAGGATTCATTTCGATATATCTCCCATTTTAATGGGGTCTATCACATTTCGATAAAATCACATTAGCCATAAAAGTTTCCCATTGAAACCAAAAGTAATTTGATACAAAACATAGTTTTTAACCTTATATAGTTAATTGTTTCAAACAGATTCTTAATAAAATGAAAAATATTCAATGTAAAACACATGCACATTAACATATAATTGTGATATTTTCCCTTCTTTCCAACTTAATCCATCCTTCTATAAAAATCCCTTTTAATGAAGCAAATATATCCGTAGTGATCCATTGATATATGTTCACCAACAACTATTCCGTTTTGGACTTATATATCTCAAAACTATGCTCATTGAATTTATGCATCTATATCTTTAAACTACTCAACTATTTTATTACACCATAGGAATCATTTCGATATATCTCCCATTTTAATGGGGTCTATCACATTTCGAGAAAACCAAATTAGCCATTAAATTTTCCCATTGAAACCAAAAGTGATTTGATACAAAACATAGGTTTTAACCTTATATAGTTAATTGTTTCAAATAGATTCTTAATAAAATGAAAAACATTCAATGTAAAACACATGTATTAACATATAATTGTGATCTTTTCCCTTCTTTCCAACTTAGTGGACATCCTTCTAGAAAAATCCCTTTTAATGAAGCAGATATATCCATAGTGATCCACTGATATTTGTTCACTAACAACTATTCCATTTTGGACTATATATCTCAAAACTATGCTCTTTGAATTTATGCATCTATTTCTTTAAACTACTCAACTTTTTTATTAAACCATAGGAATCATTTCGATATATCTCCCATTTTAATGGGGTCTATCACATTTCGAGAAAAACGCATTAGCCATAAAAGTTTCCCATTGAAACAAAAAGTAATTTGATGCAAAACATAGGTTTTAACCTTATATATAGTTAATTGTTTCAAATATATTCTTAATAAAATGAAAAATATTCAATGTAAAACACATGCACATTAACATATAATTGTGATATTTTCCCTTCTTTCCAACTTCGTCCATCCTTCTAGAAAAATCCCTTTTAATGAAACAAATATATCCATAGTGATCCACTCATATTTGTTCACCAACAACTATTCCATTTTGGACTTACATATCTCAAAACTATGCTCACTGAATTTATGCATCTATATATTTAAACTACTCAAATATTTTATTATACCATAGTAATCATTTCGATATATATCCCATTTTAATGGGGTCTATCACATTTCGAGAAAAACACATTAGCCATAAAAGTTTCCCATTGAAACCAAAAGTGATTTGATACAAAACATAGGTTTTAACCTTATATAGTTAATTGTTTCAAATAGATTCTTAATAAAATGAAAAATATTCAATGTAAAACACATGCATTAACATATAACTGTGATATTTTCCCTTCTTTCCAACTTAGTGGACATCCTTCTAGAAAAATCCCTTTTAATGAAGCAGATATATCCATAGTGATCCACTGATATTTGTTCACAAACAACTATTCCATTTTGGACTTTTATATCTCAAAACTATGCTCATTGAATTTATGCATCTATATTTTTAAACTACTTGAAACTATTTTATCACACCATAGGAATCATTTCGATATATCTCCCATTTTAATGGGGTCTATCACAT
Organism: Pinus albicaulis; assembly: GCA_034641835.2. Lineage (NCBI taxonomy): Eukaryota > Viridiplantae > Streptophyta > Pinopsida > Pinales > Pinaceae > Pinus > Pinus albicaulis. The sequence goes on from CM076580.1 coordinate 1,090,136,772, forward strand.
TTGGAGAAAAACACATTGTTACAAAAGTTTCCCATTGAAACCAAAAGTAATTTGATACAAAACATAGGTTTTAACCTTATATAGTTAATTGTTTCAAATAGATTCTTAATAAAATGAAAATATTCAATGTAAAACACATGCACATTAACATATAATTGTGATATTTTCTCTCTTTCCAACGAAGTCCATCCTTCTCAGAAAATTTGAATAGCGTATATATCCATAGTGATCCACTGATATTTGTTCACCAACAACTATTCCATTTTGGACTTATATATCTGAAAACTATGCTCATTGAATTTATGCATCTATATCTTTAAACTACTCAACTATTTTATTACACCATAGGAATCATTTCGATATATCTCCCATTTCAATGGGGGTCTATCACATTTCGAGAAAAACACATTAGCCATACAAGTTTCCCATTGAAACCAAAAGTGATTTGATACAAAATATAGGTTTTAACCAAGTATATAGTTAATTGTTTCAAATAGATTCTTAATAAAATGAAAAATATTCATTGTAAAACACATGCACATTAACATATAATTGTGATAGTTTCCCTTCTTTCCAACTTAGTGGACATCCTTCTAGAAAAATCCCTTTTAATGAAGCGTATATATCCATAGTGATCCACCATATTTGTTCACTAACAACTATTCCATTTTGGACTTATATATCTCAAAACTATGCTCATTGAATTTATTCATCCATATCATTAAAATAATCAACTATTTTATTTCACCATATGAATCAATTCGATATATCTCCCATTTTAATGGGGTCTATCACATTTTGAGAAAAGCACATTAGCCATAAAAAGTTTCCCATTGAAACCAAAAGTAATTTGATATAAAAGATAGCTTTCAAACTTATATAGTTACTTGTTTCAAATATATTTTTAATAAAATGAAAAATATTCAATGTAAAACACATTTATTAACATAAAATTGTGATATTTTCCCTTCTTTCCAACTTAGTCCATCCTTTTAGAAAAATCCCTTTTAATGAAGCAAATATATCCATAGTGATCCACTGATATGTGTTCACCAACAACTATTCCATTTTGGACTTATATATCTCAAAACTATGCTCATTGAATTTATGCATCTATATGTTTAAAATACTTGAAACTATTTTATTACACCATAGGAATCATTTCGATATATCTCCCATTTTAATCGGGCCTATCACATTTCGAGAAAAAACACATTAGCCATAAAATTTTCCCGTTGAAACCAAAATTAATTTGATACAAAACATAGATTTCAACCTTATATAGTTAATTGTTTCAAATAGATTCTTAATAAAATGAAAAATATTCAATGTAAAAAACATGTACATTAACATATAATTGTGATATTTTCCCTTCTTTCCAACTTAGTCCGTCCTTCTAGAAAAATCCCTTTTAATGAATTAGATATATCCATAGTGATCCACTAATATTTGTTCACCAAAAACTATTCTATTTTGGACTTATATATCTCAAAACTATGCTAATTTGTTCCCAAAAATGATTTTTCGGGGCACTACCCCTGAACACCTGTGTGTGGGGAATTTTTTGCCTATATGAAACCCTAAAGTGGAGGTCATTTCCACCCATTTTATTCCCACCACTATGCTTAGAAAAATATATAGTGCATGGGGGTATTCACATAAAGAATATAACACATATTAAACATTGAATAATTCTCCTTAATGTGACCATCAATGTTGCAATGGTTAGAATTATTTCTACTACCCTTGCATGTATGTGTAGTGGCTATTTTATTATTATTCTCCTATTTCCAATTCTTATTCCCCTCCTTCAAATCTTCTTGGTGCTATTTTTTCTTCAAACCACTTAAGTACCATTTATTTTGGCCTATGGCTTCTAGATAATGTGCCTATACACATGGCTCATACATTATCCTTATCTTGGAAAGAATCACTTGTTTTTGTAGATGGTTATATAGACCCCACATATACTTAAGGAGTACATTTGGGCTCTTGGGAAAGGTATCTAATAATATGAACATATTTTTGAACTTAGTACACCCTTATACACCCTTATGTCTACGTAAAGTAGTGTGAGTGATTCCATGGGTCCTCTACACACTTCATAGGGTATAATTGGGACAGGTAGTGTTAACTTCTACAAGTTCTATAGGCAGAGTCTGTAAAGGGCCAGGTAGCCTCTAGATCTCATCTTTTATGAAATGTGACATATTCAGTAAATGCCCCTACATTCAATCTCTAGAATAGATCTAAATAGAAGTTCTTCATTTTAATATCCATAAACCACAACCACTTTAAGGCAAATTGTGTACATGTGTCATTTCTCCCATAAATTCTTAGGCAAAGTTTTTAAAGCATACATTTCATGCTGGCTTTCTCCCATTAACTTTAAAGCATGTTTTTTGTAAGTACATAAAATAATTTTGCAAACCATGTAAATGACATTTATCCCACAAACTAAAGGTTTTCTCTCATTAATTCAAGGCAAACTTTAAGGCTAAAAATTGAACCTAAAGTGGCTGAAATATCATAGGATTTTGAACTTCCATAGGATTTTAGTCTGTCTGTTGAGTGTTAACTTCTACAAGTTCTAAAGGCAGAGTCTGTAAAGGGTCAGGTAGCCTCTGGATCTCATCTTTTCTCAAAGGTGACATATCCAGTAAATGCCCCTATAGTCAATCTCTGTAACATATCTAAATATAAGTTCTTCATTTTAATATCCACAACCCACTACCACTCTAAGGAAAACCTTGTACATGTGTCATTTATCCCTTCTCCCATAAAATTTTAGGCAAACTTTAAGGCATATGTCATTTCTATTTCATTTCTCCCACAAACTCAAAAAGATGTGAATTTTGACATAACTAGTTGTTTTAGTAAGTGCATAAAATAATTTTTCAAACCATGTAAATTTCATTTCTCCCACAAACTAAAGGCTTCCTCCCATAAATTCAAGGCAAACTTTAAGGCCTAAAAACCGAACATAAAGTGGTTGAACTCTCATAGGATAGTATCCCCCAAACTCAATTCTTTGCCCCATTAATTCAAGGCAAACTTTAAGGCCTAAAAACATAACGTTGTTTTAGTAAGTGCATAAAATAATTTTGCAAACCATGTAAATGTCATTTCTCCCACAAACTAAAGGCTTCCTCCCATTAATTCAAGGAAAAATTTAAGGCCTACAAACCGAACCTAAAGCGGTTGAACTCTCATAGGATAGTATCCCCAAACTCAAGGCTTTCCCCCATTAATTCAAGGCAAACTTTAAGGCCTAAAAACTAAACCTAAAGTGGCTGAACTTCCATAGGATTTTAGTTTGTTGGTTGAGTCTTAACTTCTACAAGTTCTAAAGCAGTCTATAAAGGGCTAGGTAGCCTCTGGATCTCATCCTTTCTTAAGGCATGTTATTGAACTAGATGTGATTTATGCCATAAATTTTAAGGCAAACTTTCATGCAAACCATGCATGAACCATGTATATGTGTCATAAATCTCCCTTAAACTCTAGGCAATGCAATAGTTAACGCATATAATTTCTAGATGTGAATTCTACCATAAACTTTAAGATAAACCATGCACATGTAATTTATCTCATGCACATGTGTCATTTCTCCCATGCATTTGCAATAAATTTCAATTTAATATATTTTTATTGAATTTGTTTTTTTCAGGGATAAAAAAAATCCACTAAATATGGTTTAAAAATGGAAATTATGCATAGATGTTTCTTGCTATCCAATCCAAGGAAAGCAATGATTACATATGTGATTTCCAATATTGCGACTAGCAAAGTCGTCCAAAGGAAAATGAATATATCGGGAAGAACAACAAACAACGAAGCATATTATATTGCATTGATAGAAGGCTTGGGAATAGCTATGGAGTATGGATAAAATGGAATTGTAGTTTTCACCAATTCTGAACTTGTGTGCAACCAGATGAATGGCGTGTACCAAGTTAAAAAGGAGAGGCTAAAATAACTGCATGGAATAGCAAACAATATTGTTAGCCAATTTCAATTTTTTAGTATAAGATATTGTACAAATGTGAATAAGATGTCTACTGATCTATTGCGTGGGGCAATGCCAATGCAAGATGAATTAGTTTTGAGACGCTCTTCTTCAAAAATTCAAGATTCATCTCTCAAAGGTGAATTAGTTTTGAGACACTCTTCTTCAAAAATTCAAGATTCATCTCTCAAAGATGAATTAGTGTTGAGACTCTCTCCTTCAAAATTTAGTGATGGACATTGTATCATATCTTAGATGTGTGTGTTTTGTACTTATAAATGCGTCTTTTTTAATGACCATGTGTTTTTTTCAATTATATACCAAGTGTGCTCCCACAACACCATGTAAAGTGCAACTTGGTGAATTTCACATTTCCAACAAGTGGTGAACTTTACATTTTTATAAAATTAAAATACGGAGACTTCAACAATTTTTTGTTTAAATGGAGCTTCATGCTTATTTTTTAATGACAATGTGTTTTTTTCAATTTTATACCAAGTGTGTTCCCACCATGTAAAGCGCAAATTGGTGAACTTAACATTTTTATAAATTTTTTTGCTTAAATTGAGTTTCACACATCAATTAGTGCTTTGAAAGTTGTGTTTTACATAATTTATGTACGCTAAATTACATTAGTTTTTTGAAATTTATTTTGAATTTATTTTAAATACTAATTTAAAAAATAATTGTAAATGTCCACTTTAGATATATATATCATGGAGGATAAACAACGAAGATCAACAAAATCCCATATCTCTACGAGAGAGGGGGATCGGGGATCGAGGGGTGTTTATGGTATTTAAAGATAATCTTAAATATCCATACATATACATACATGTGTGTACATATGGAATTAATTTTTTGTCAATTTTGTGAATTAAATTAGTTGTTAATAAGTTTCATTTTTTTTATTTTTTAGGAGCCAAGAGAAGAAGGGTGTCTACTCCATCAATGGAGCCTGTCCATGGTTCACGCAATTGTGGTATGGTTCACGCAATTTAATTAATGAATATGTACATGTATTCATACATATGAATGTATTTTTGAATTGATTATAAATTCATATTTGTTTATGAAGCTTCTCTCTCGTCTCGTGAGGTTGGTGGTGTTTTAGATTCCCTTAGAGGGCCATCAATAAGTGCTGGCGAGTTGCATGAAGGTGGTGATATGTATTCCCCTAGAGGCCAATCAACAGATGGTCGTGTTGGTTCTCAACCAATCGATGGTCGTGTTGGTTCTCAGCAGGGTCGATCTGGTTCTCACCAGTGTCAGGGTGGGAAAGATGCTAGCTAACCACATCAAGGTGGCTATCAATTTGAATATTTGTTTCATTCAATTTGTACAAATTTGTTTACATGTGTTATTTTAATAAACAAAATTTTATATATTGATGCAGAGGCTGAAAATGATGCTCCAAATGTTGCTCAAAAAATACGTAGAGCAGAACACTTCATTCAAGAAGAAGGTTGTCCACCAACCATGACTTATCCGGCTGACATTTCTGATATACCTTGGGAAACAAACATGCATCAATGCACCTTAGAAAGGTGTCAACATCTTCATGCAAAATTTCAAAGAGATCTCATGGCCTTGACTCTACCTACTAAGAGTCGACAAAGCTTGGAAATAGTTACACACTCTTTAGGCGAACTAGTCGATGTGTACCGAAAGCTTGGGCCAACCACTGATACTTTTGTAGAAGTCATGAGAAAAATAAAAGAAACATTAATGGGTCCCAATAAATGGGAGGTTGTTAAAAAAGGAGTTACAACAGCAATGGCCAAGTCCATGTTTAATTTCAAATAAGGGACAAAAATAAATATGTTGAAGGTGAAATATTTCAAGCACCCTAATATAGCTCACTATTTGTATGATAGACACCTTGCAGCCTATGGAAGACTCTCATGGAACTACGAGGTTCCGCTTTACTTTGAAAATATCTTTTATGCAGAATTATTTTTGAAAATGAAACCCAATTACAATTACCTTCCCTCTGAATTTTTTGGTCCTAGGAAAGGTTGATTGTGTGACCATAGGGGCGCTAGACATGATGTTGAGTTGCCTCACCCTGAGCCACCATTGGTTAGTCGACCTTTTCATGTCGAAACTTTGCGGTTAGAGATGGAAGCCACTTCTCAAATTAGTCGAGAAGCAAGGGATGCCATCATTGACAATGTTCACAGTGGATTGGGTGGAGTCGATCTTTATCTGAATCAACAAAGAGCACGTGAGAATGCATGCGCTAATTTTGTGTATTATACAGATGAAGAGATTGACAACATGAGTGTTGAAGATCTTAAAACATATGCAAATAATTGTCGCAATGTTTGGCAGGACCTAATTTTTCACGAAGAAGATGGCATGGGAACTATATATGTTAATAGTTAGGGTTCAATTATTTTAACACATGTACAATTTGTAATAAATACATATATACATACATTTGTTTGTATACATTAATCTAACAAAAATGTATCATTATATGTTAACACCATTTGCAATTGTCACGCTTGATGAATGAAGAAAATTTTAGTATCACGGTCGAAGCCTCTGGTTCAAACAATGAAGATGGGTCTCACCATCAATCATACAATCAAGATGGTTCTCACCATCAAGGTATGTTGGCAAATTTTAGTTTTTTTTAAGTGAACATGATCATGTACAATTATTTTTTATCTATTATTATATATATCGAAACATGATGAGATATTTTTAAAATAAATAATTGTGCACACATGTACATGTACATATATATAATAATTTTTTTTAACAGATTCTGATTCCGTCCAATGTTTTTGGGATGGTGATACCTTCTTATTCTTTGGAAGATGTACCTTCTACTTCCTTAGGAGATGTGCCAAATCCATAATCACAAGTATTGACAATTTTTCACTTTTAAAATTTATGTTTTTAAGTTATATATTCCACCTCAAAAAGTTCCATTAAAAAATGAGATATATCTATACCTTGAGTTATTTTAAATTTTTTAAATTTTAGGTTCTTGGAGATTTTCTTTCTAAACCACTCTTAGGAGATGTGCCAAATCCGACATCACAAGTATTCAATTTTTCACTTAAATACATATATTTTTTTAAGTTATAAGTTATAAATTGAAGCTTAAAAGTTTTATTATAAATTGAGATCTAGAGATTTTGAGTTATTTTAAATTTTTTGAATTTTAGGTTTTTGGAGATTTTCTTTTGGAGCCTCTCTTAGGAGATGTGCCAAATCCACCAGCAGAAGTATTCATTTTTTCACTTAAATATATGTTTTAAAGTTATAATTTATAAATTTAAGTTTAAAAGTTTTATTATAAATTGAGATCTTGACCTTGAGTTATTTTATACTTTTAAATTTTTTGAATTTTAGGTTTCTATAGAGGATTTCTTTTCTCCATGGACTCTAGCGATGGAGATAGGAACATCCACACCATTTCAACCATTTGAACAAGTTGTCTAACTTTTTTTTTTAATATTATTGAAAATAAGTTTATATATATGCATTTTCATTTGAAAATTTTTAATATATATATATATATATATATATATATATATATATATAACTGTACATGTATATTGTACAGTTTACTGTTGGAGATGTTCCTGTGGGGGAAGTTGTAGCGGACGAGCAACAAATGGAGAGGGAACCTCATGATTTTTTTTTATTTTTTTTTTATTTTTTTTCCATAAAGTTCTATATATTCTCACTCAATTTTAAAACATCAAATTCTAATGTTTGTACACATTGTGTACAGGTTCCCCATGCTTCACAGGATAGCTCGAGGATTGATACTTTGCTAGGAAAGACACTACATCCATCTGTATTTGATGGATGATGCACATGCACACGTGCAACATTATATTTTCAATAGATTTAGTCTTAAATTTACTTTTTTATATATAGTTTTATCTAGATGCAGTCATATATAACTTAATACTTGATACTTGTGAGATCTACAAATTTTGGACGTATTTTATGTGAACTACATTTGGTACATGTGAATGTGATATACAATGTTTTTAAAACTTAAATTTTGGATGGTTGAACTACATTTGGCATGTGAAGTAATGTTGCAGTGTTATATATAATTTATTTTGTTTTTAAAACTTAAGTTTTGGATGGTTGAACTACATTTGGCATGTGATGTGAAGTAATGTTGTGTTAAATAATTTGTTTTGTTTTTAAAGTGCTATGGTTGAACTACATTTGGCATGTGAAGTAATGTTACTTGATACTTGATACTTGTAATCTATAATGTTTTATTTTTAAAACTCAAGTTTTGATACTTGTGATCTATAATGTTTTGTTTTTAAAAAGTTTTGATACTTGTAATCTATAATGTTTTGTTTTTATAACTCAAGTTTTGGATGGTTGAACTACATTTGGCATGTGAAGTAATGTTTTGTTATAATTTGTTTTGTTTTTAAAACTTAAGTTTTGGACGGTCAAGAACTACATTTGGCATGTGAAGTAATGTTGTGATCTATACTAATGTTTTTCTTTTGAAAAACTCAAGTTTTGGATGGTTGAATTACATTTGGCATGTGAAGTAATGTTGTGTTATAATTTGTTTTGTTTTTAAAACTTAAGTTTTGGATGGTTGAACTACATTTGGCATGTGAAGTAATGTTGTGATCTATATTAATGTTTTGCTTTTGAACTACATTTGGCATGTGAAGTAATCTTGTGTTATAATTTGTTTTGTTTTTAAAACTTAAGTTTTGGATGGTTGAACTACATTTGGCATGTGAAGTAATGTTGTGATCTATATTAATGTTTTGTTTTTGAACTACATTTGTCATGTGAAGTAATGTTGTGTTATAATTTGTTTTGTTTTTAAAACTTAAGTTTTGGATGGTTGAACTACATTTGGAATGTGAAATAATGTTGTGATCTATAATGTTTTGTTAAATTAAAACTTAAGTTTTGGATGGTTGATCTACATTTGGCATGTGATATAATGTTAAATGTTTTTATTGGATAGTTGAACTACAATTGGCATGGCATGTGAAGTAATGTTGTGATATAATCAAAAAAAATTTAAAACTCAAGTTTTGGATGGTTGAACTACATTTGGCATGTGATTATGATATTATGTTTTGTTTTTAAAATTCAAGTTGTCGTTTTCAAACAAAAAAATATTCACATTCATAATATATGTACATGTATAAATGATTTTACACATGTTTGAATATATATGTTAAAATGATTGAAGTATAATATATATATATATATATATATATAAACAATCATAAGATTCTAGGTCTTGTTAGATGTGTTGAAAACAATCATAAATTTTTAAAAATGTATTCTATACTATATATATATCCAGTACATGCAACATTTTTCATCAATGCATGTATAGAAAAGCTACTTTCAGTTAATTCCATTCTAGAACCTATATATCCAGTACATGCAACATTTTTCATCAATGCACATAGAAAAGCTACTTGAATATTTAATTGCTTTCTAGAACATATATATCCAGTACTTCAACATTTTTCATCAATGCCAATAGAATTTAGCTACTTTTAGTTAATTGCATTCTAGAACATATATATTCAGTACGTGAAACATTTTTCATCAATGCACATAGTAAAACTACTTGAACATTTAATTGCATTCTAGAACATATATATATCCAATACGTGCAACATTTTTCATCAATGCACATGTAGAAAAGCTACTTTCAGTTAATTTCCTAGAACATGTATATATCCAGTACGTGCAACATTTTTCATCAATGCACATAGAAAAACTACTTTACAGTTAATTGCATTCAAACATATATATCCAATTACTTGCAACATTTTTCCGTTAATGTGAAAAGCTACTTTTAGTTTTAATTTCATTCTAGAACATATATATATATATATATATATATATATATATATATATATATATATATATATATATATATATATATATATCTAGAACATATATATCCAGTACTTTCAACATTTTTCATCAATGCAAATAGAAAAGCTACTTTCAGTGAATTGCATTCTAGAACATATATAAATATCCAATACAGGCAACATTTTTAATCAATGCATGTATAGAAAAGCTACTTTCGGGTTATACTAGTGTGCATGTACCAAAACAATGTACATGTGCAAACACTTGCATAGATAACATAACAAGGCAGCTCAATTTTTAGTTGAGTTCTGGAAGTTCTAAAACATGAATCCAAAGAGAAGAAATTGTTGGGCAGTTCGATCAAAAAAATTCCAATGGAATGCCATCTTCAATGATCTGTTAATGATCGGATTTTGAAATTTTCCATTTCTTAATTTTCATTTTTTTCTTTGATTGAACCTCTATCAACTTTATGTGTGCTGCACACACCAAGTGACTATATTGAAAACTTATGACATAAGGTTCATAGACTTCAAAGTAAACAAAATCCCCACTTTGATTAGTTTGTCTAAAAAAATAACCTTTTCAGTATAATAAATCCTCTTTCATATGGAAACCCATGATTATTATAGTTTTCTAATAATTTCATTTTTCGTTCAGTGCAATGTATCAAATAATACTTCACATTTTCATCGTTGTCAGTTGGTGCAATTACAACAAAACATCTCCTACACAATCAAACAAACTTAACAAATTCATGTATTTAAATTTATTTCTAGATCTCTATCATTTGAAAGAAATTCAAATGTTACCTTCTCTAACAAAATCAGAAACTCGATTACCATCAGATGATATTGTAGTCTCTTCTGATTGCATTTCTTCAAACATTGCAACGTACATTTTCCCCTTTGTATTTAGCTCTGTATGTTTCCAATTTTTTACATACATTTTGTTTTCACAAACATCATTGGATTCTGTGTTGTCTATGTAAACATGACAAAAACAAGAATATTTTCTTTTATCCAATGCAAACACATTTGTGGATAAATTTGTTTTAATTGAATGCAATTTTCGAGTCCCTTTTATTATTTCAACGTCATTTCCAATTGATCTATCTATATCTTCAATCCCAATATGCCAAAAAAAACCTATATATGGAAAACTTAAAGAAGAATGTAAATATGATATCAAAAACCATCAAAGATAATCATTGTGATAAATGTACACTGTTTAAAATTAGATATCCAATTAAAATTAAATTGAATGTACCTTCGCACTTCCCTTGATTGGCTAGTCTCATGGCTTAGAGTAGTGATGCACCAATGAACAACTTCTTTAGCGTCCACAAGTCGGTTTGCAAAGGGGTTCATTTGATATCTTCGAAGTGCTCGTTTTATGCATGCTCCTGCACCGTCATTTTCTCCTTTTCCATGGCCAATCTCAAATAAATTCCAACAATGTTTAATGCAGGTTTTCTTATGAAGACAACACAACCAAAAGAATGATCGTGAAGATTTGAATTGACATGCGCATCCATCTGACCATATCCAATGTTCATTGAATTTTGTTCCACGACTTTCCAAGGAGTCATAAATATTTCCAAAACAGTGTTGTACAAAATATGTATCATGTGTATAATCGTCACTGATATAAAAGTGGTACTCTCTAATAACATGTCGATTTCACTGGTGCTTTCTATATGATCGACGTTTTGTTCAGCATGTCTATATAGAATATGGACGAGCATGGAGACTTGGTCAGAATGATAGTATTCACTCTGAATTTCTTTTTGTGGAACAAATGTGTAGTTTTCTACAAAATCAATTACTGACAAAATGGTCTCTGGTGGAAAAAATTCACGGGATTTTTTGAATTGCAAGTCTTTCCATCTAGATCTATGGGAATGCTTGGTGTATTTATAAATTTCTGCCTCAAACTTTCTCAAAACATCTATCACACAAATTTCTTTTTCTTGTAATTCAATTCTTTTAGCACTATTTGAACCTTGAATCGATGTATGGATATATTCATTTCTCTTCAATTTCACTTTCATGTTGGACAATGATTGATCATTTATATCAATACAATATTTGTTTTGAAATTTAGTCAATTTTTCACAATCATCGCATTTTTTACCACCAACACATTTCTTTTCATAAAATAATTCATCGCTTTCTCTTTCACATAGAATTTGAGATATGAAATCACGGATAGTGGAAGGAGGAGGTGAATCTTTCCAAAATGTTCTGCCAAAATTAAGGAATGTGTCATAATATAACTCAAATTCCACATGATAATGGCAACAACAAGTGTCGCGTACGGTGATAGGTTTTACATACCATGGTTTTTGTTGAACAAAAGCACTAATTGAGACCTGAATTTCACGATTCTCTTCTTTGAATTTTTGAACAACTCTATCTGAGTGGTTTCCAAGAAATTTTTTTCATGTTGTTCGTACTGATTTCGTGCTATTCTTCTTCGCATCGCATCCCTTGCATTTTGCGAAACACGTGAATTTTTCTTCTAATATTCATATATTATTTTTTAAACATTTTCTCCAAGTCTACCTTTGTATGGTTTCCTACAAATAGCTCTCCAACAAGCGAGTTCATCATTTACATCTATTTATAACCAAAATTTCTGATGTTTGTGCAAATTTTTTCGTGAGGTTCCTAATGCTCGTGCCATAGATTTTACCAAGTGATTATCTTTAGTACTTGATGAAACCACTGCCATATTTATTTCTCTACGTACAACTAAAACATTTTTTTGTCTAGATCTTCTAATTGAATTTATAGCACTATTAATATTTTGTGTCACATTTTCCTTCATTTTTTTATCTTTTGTTGATTTTTGAATACCCAATAAAGTCATAGCTTCTTTTAATTTCCTTAATGATAGGAGACCTTTTAACATTTGGGCTTGAACTGTCACATTTTCATTTATGAAGTACGTATCAAAAATGTCTTTAACACGATATCTTATAACATGTTCAGCTCTTTTATCTCCATATGTGTGAGTGTCAACATTTTCTAACATCTCATCATCGACATTGATTTCATTTGTACATATTCGAATGAATAGTACATAATAAGTTTACATATTCAATAAATAACTAAATTAATAAATATGTATAATTTCAATAATACATGAATGTGTTCAACATATATATATATATATATATATATATATATATATATATATACACCTTGTGATTCAATTTCTTCACTTGAATTTCTTTCATCATTTTCACCATCTTCAATCATTGGTTCAATATCTCTTTCACTTTCTCTTTCAAAATTTTGTATCTCATCATCAATGTTTTGAGGAATATCTCTCTCTGTTTACATTGCAAAATATTTTTCAAATTAGTTCATCAAATAAAAATTAAGCTTCACATTTTAAACTAGGAAAATTTTAAATATCAAATTCATAATATCTACATTTACATATTTGCTTCAACTTCTAGTTGAGGTAGATTTTCCCTTTCAATATTTGAGAGTGTTTCTCTCTTTCTTTTGCGAGATTCTCTCGTCTCCTCTACGTTCCTCAGGGTCTCTTTTTCGATCATATTTTCTCGCGCAATTCCTTCGATTTCCCATGATAATAGAGTATGAAGTTCAAAAAATTTCCTTCACAAATTTAGACAAAAACTCAATTAAAAAAAAACCATCACAAAAGATTTAATTAAAGAAAAAGAAAAAACTCATTTTAAAAATTTTGCAAAAAATACTTACTTCAATCCAAAACACTTACTTTAAAAAATCCGAGAAAAAAATGCCTTATAAAAATGAAACAAAGCTCAAAATATTTCCTTCCAAGTCCTACAAAAAAATTTCATTTAAAAAGTTAGACAAAAACTCATTTTAAAAAATCATTACGAAAGATTTACTTCAACCCAAAACACATACTCTAAGAAAATTTCACTTCAAAAAATACCTCCAAAAAATGTCCATTGAAAAATTAATTCCAACTTCTTAAAAAATGTCACTTTAAAAATACTTTAAAAAAGCCTCTAAAAAAATATCACTTTAAAAAATAGCTCCAAAAAATTTCCTTTAAATATTAAGCCTAAAATGAGTCCTTTTGAAATTAAGCCTAAAAGATTCCTTTGAAAATTAAGCCCAAAACCTCTAAAAACAATGAAAATTAAGCCCAAATCCATACCTTCAAAAAAAATGAAGCCCAAAAAACATCCAAAAAATGTATCACATACCTCCAAGAAATGTCCTTTGAATGTACCTCCAAGAAAAGTCCATAAACCCAAAACAATCATTTGCAAAAATGTCCTTTGAATGTAACTCCAAAAAAATTCCTTAAACCCAAAACAATCCTTTGCAAAAATTTCCTTTGAATGTATCTCCAAGAAAATTCCTTAAACCCAAAACAATTCTTTGCAAAATCAGACCAAGACCTTTGCAAAATTAGACCAAATGTGCGAAAATAAGTGAAAATAATGAATACTTTCGCGGCAATTTATATTGCCACGAAAGGTTTTTTTGGAGGGGCTTCGTGGTATTTTCCGGTCGACGGAAAGTCAGGTAAAAGTTCAGCCGAACTTTTATAAAAAAATTTGGCCAAAATTTTATGTCGTTAGACTTGACGGGTCGTCAGCGCAAAAAACAATTCGGCCGAAATTTTTTTAAGAGTTCGGCTGAATTAACACATTTGCAATTACACAGAGCCAAGCTCTGAATACATATCTTCAACTTTGGACTGATTAAACTCCATGAAACATTCTGAATTAACTATCGAAACCAAGACAAGCATTTTAAGAATTCAATCTACTTTCAGGAAATACAATTTTATGGAATTTCATAAATATTTACTAATTTTAATTAATTTTGTAATAAAACGGGTGCAAACAATTTCTGAAGGTCATTATGATTAAGTGAAATCATAATTTTGTATCTTCCAAAATACACTGTAAAAAAAATTGAAAAAATTATGGTGCATTACATTGGTTCGTCTTCTGTAATGGGTAGTTTTTTAGATTTTTAGTTTATAACTTATATGAAGGCCTAAGCCCTCGGTCCGTGTTCTAACTTGATCTCAAAATAAAAAGCTGGCAACCTTATCCTAAGGTTACTCTATTCTCATGAGGCATAGATATTAATTTGGGTTAACTCTATTCATAATAAAAGTGCGGATAAGGTTTTAAAGTGATTCTTTGATCCGTAAGATTGGATCTGCTCGGTCATCAAAGTTCAATTAAGTCGTTGTCCTTGTTGATTGGTATTTTGTGACACCTGTCCGCCTTGATACTCGCTCCTCCCGCCTTTCGACAAACCCTAGTCTTCGACACGGTTTCAGTTCATTTCTCTCTCGGCGCTTCGGGGTTCTCTGCTCTGGTTTGTTCTTCGAGGGTTCTGTGGTTTGTGCTGCTGGTTCGATGTATTTTTTTGCTCCACCCCTCCATCGGCGCCGTGGGATTTCTCTGCATAGGTTTGTTCGTTGGTTTTGCTGCTATGCCCTGGTTCACTGTATGTTCTTGTTGCGTTTGTATTAACGATGTCAGTTCAACTTCATTTGCCGTGTGGAAAAAGGATTGAACTGAATCGACAATGCTCTGGTTGGTCCTTCTTGTGATTTAGTTGCAGACTTAACAATTCGTCCGTTTAACTACACTGTTCCTGTTACAGGTTGAAACTTCCGGATTTGCTCCACAATCTTCTCAACTCGGCTCGGTTTCTTGCCAAGGTAAGTTGAAGTTCCATGCTGTACTCTGTCTCTCGTTTTCACCAGTTACTTATGTATGTTGCTCCTGGTGAGCAGGGTTTATTTCGTCCGTCTTGCCTTCTCGTTCACTGTCTCTCCTTAATATCCAGGTAAATGCTACAGGGCTTGTTCCCTGTTCCTTGTTTTGAAACTTAGTTTTCGTTTACCACTGTACTCGCAGGTTTTTAACTCCTATTTTCTTACTCCATGTGCAGGTCAACCAGTCTCGAGATATCCGTGGGTTCGACCGGTCGGAAAAGAAGACAACCCAATCAAGGAAACGGGTAGGGTCATTCTGCTTTGTGACTGGTTAACTTGGAAATTATCTGTGTCTTTTCTGGTTCCCGCTCTTTCTGCGTCCTTGGTCTTTGAGGATTGTTTCAGCAAACCCTCCGTTGGCAAACTGTGCCCATAGCTATAAGGTTTCTGTCTGGTTCAATTTGTAAGTTTCCACAGTCGCCGTTGAGCACTGTTCGCTCATTTATATATATAAACCCTACTTTGCGTTTACTGTTATAAAACAAAGGGGTTTTTGCAAAATGTATATTGAACTATTTCTGAAAGTCTCTATGACTGTTTTTACTCAGTTAATTTGAAAAACTCTTAATGCATTACCTGGTTTCTTTCTGGTGTATTACCGATGGGTAACTGGTTGCTTCTCGAATCTTTTTGCTGGAAAAAGAATTGATTACTGTTTTCTATGACTCTTCGTTCCTCGCCTGTATGCTAACTCTTTTCGTACGTTGTTGCATAGCTGCTCTTTGTTGTTGTCACGTTCCTGTCTGTAAGGATTGTTAACTTCCTAACTCTGTTTACCATACATATTAAAATGTACATTCAAAATGCAGTAGAATAATACATATACATGTGAGATTAGCCATAGTTGTAGATCTGGCAGATATTTTAAACAACTCTGGTTCTTATTATGCTTTTCTTCCTGAAAATTCCAAACCTTACATCTGATTTACTTTCTGGTTTAAATACTTGTCAAGAAAAGAAACGTGTAACAGTTTCTTGTTTTCAGTTGGAATTGGTAACTGGAATATTCTAACTGTCTAATCAGTTTCTCCTTTCTTTAAACAAAGACCAATCGAACTTCTAATTGTTTTTAAAACAAAACAGTCAGACTCCTAATTAACAAAACAGTTAATAGTCCTGAATCCTATTGTTTCTGCCTAATTTCTGAATAACAATAAATAAAAAGAAATTAAAATACAGGTTCCATAACCTGCCTACCAACACGTGCATAAGTCTTCTTTCCTGTCGAGACAGTCAACCTTCTTTTCCCTCCTCCGAGCTGGATGCTCCTGCATCATTATATGTTAAGAAATTTCGTGTGTCGCGAAACATATTCAAAATATACATTTTTTTCATATAGGACTAGTTCAAAAAATTCTAGTAATTATGATATGCATTAGTTGGCTTTGTAATTATAATGAAACCGAAGTAGACTCTGTATAGACTGTTGTAACATATTTTGTTTCTCAAAAACACAAAGTTTCAAAGAATACAGTAGTGTGTATTAACATGACTTCTTATGAGTCCTTTGATTGTTAAAAAACACACACTCAAAGAAACACTAAGTTGACATATCAAATGTGTATAAAAAAAATCCAAAAAATAAGTAATAGAAAGCTAATAAAATTTTTGACAACTTTTTTTTTTATTGCAAAATGAAATTCTAAACAAAAAATTTGTTTTGGCTTGCAGAAAGTTGAAAAAAATAAATAAAACAAAATAAAATAAATAAATAAATTTCTCAAAAAAAGACAAAAACTGTAACCCAACTTCACATTTTCACCGAGAACTGAAAATTCCAAGCCAGTCTCTCACTAGGGGAGACCAGACCAAATCCAAAATTTCACTCTCTGTAGAGAGGTGAGAGGTAACTGACTGCTTGGAGAATCAAATTTTACCATACAAAAAATGAGAGTCTGGCCTAGGTGGCTATGTGGAAAATCAAGAGGAACACAAGATCAATAGAGCATAAACATGATATAACTAGGCAAAAGGGTTAGAGTTCATGGAAGAGACATAGATGGACTCTTTATTGTCTTTGCAGGTGGCTCCCACCGAAGGGGGGATGTCGAGATGACGTTAAATCTCTCCATATACCGATCTAAGTCCTTCATGTGCCGATGTAGATGTTCAAGTGAATAAAGAATATTCGCCTGATTCTCATAATCAAAAATAATGCTACATATCTTTAGCATAGGGTTGATCTTGTAATTTCCATATTTGAAGGAAACATAATTTACCCCACAAAAATAAATTACGTATTGTTTTATTATATATTAATTTAACATTATTTAACACTATGCAACAACTTATCTCCCATACTAGGTTGTAGATAACCTTTGGACACAATAGAGGGAAAGCTTGATATGATAACAATAAGTTGAAAAAATCAAATAAATACACAATTTGCAATAGAAAATCATATATCAATACACTTATAAAAGAAGGTATAATCATAAACATACCAAGAAATTAGATGACATTTTTCCATATCTTTAACATTGTTACATTAAAATAGTGCATGGATCAACACAAATATCACCATCTAAAATTTGTTTGAGATATCTTCTTCAATGCCTCAAATTCTCAGTTAAGGCTAATTCATAAGCATGAGGAATATCTAAAATATTGAATGTATTAAGAATATATAAATGATTAATGATTTTTGTCAAGGAAGTATTGTTTTTGGTTTGTGTTAACCTTTAAAATTGCAAAGGTAAATTTTGAGGTTTATGGGAATAATATTTGATAAAAGCGTTGTCTAAAGAGTAGATAAGCCTTACTGAATACAATGGTTGAAATGTTAATTTTTCCTTTGAAAACATTATTGAATACACTTGTTGAAATTCCATTTACTTCAAAGAGGTGATTGAACTATCTTTACTCTTGAAGAATAAAGGAAGAATTGCAAGTACTATCATATTTGATTATTTATTGAGAAATAGGGATATTGTAAATTTATCCCATTTCAATGACATTTCCCAAAGAGTAGATAAACCTTATTGAATAAACTTGTTTAAATGCCAATTTTCTCTTTGCAAGTCTTATTGAATACAATTTTTGAAATGTCATTTCCCCTTTCTTCGAAGAGGTGATTGGACTATGTTTACCTTGACAAATAAAGGAAGAGTTACAAGCACTATCACATTTCATTATTTATTGGAAATTAGGGATATTGTAGATTTATCCCATTTCAATTGTCATGGAACACCTTAAAAATATTGATGATACTACCATAAATTATGTCAAGGATTCTAAGGAAGAACTGCATGTCCTTATTTTGAGAAATTACATGAGTAGCTTGATGGAACTAAATATTATCCCATTTCAATTATGATGGAATACCTTAAAAATATTGATG
Source organism: Pinus albicaulis (assembly GCA_034641835.2). Taxonomy (NCBI): domain Eukaryota; kingdom Viridiplantae; phylum Streptophyta; class Pinopsida; order Pinales; family Pinaceae; genus Pinus; species Pinus albicaulis. The sequence continues at coordinate 1,090,155,737 of CM076580.1, forward strand.
ATACTAACATAAATTATGTTAATGATTTTAAGAAAGATATGCATGTCCTTATTTTGAGAAATTCTATGAATAGCTTGATGGAACTAAATATTATCCCATTTCAATTGTGATGGAACACCTTAAAAATATTGATGATACTACCATAAATTATGTCAAGGATTATAAGGAAGATATGCATGTCCTTATTTTGAGAAATTCCATGAGTAGCTTGATGGAACTAAATATACATCCACCATAGCTTGGGGTGTCTTTGGGTGTGGTGGGATGGCCCTATTTTGATTCTAAGATCCTCATATCCCATAGCTTGGGGTGTTGTGGGATGGTCCCATTTCCATTTAGGAAACCTTCAAGAACCCTACCAAAGTCAAATTTTAAATTCCATGAGTAGCTTGATGGCACTTATTCCACATCTACCATAGCTTGGGGTGTTTTTTTTTTCTGAATTTGTCTACTCCTATTATTGATACAAAAATTTACAGGGAGGTCCTAGCCTCAAAATTTCTTGCCCAGAGTTGCAGCATTCTGACAATTATAAAGCTGATGGCTAACCAAAATTTTCAAAAGCTAGAACTGCTACCCTATTTTAAACCATACAAACTATAAAATGCTGCCCACGCAGGGGAAACCGGCTATTAGACATAGTAGCAAAGGTCTGAGTATGTAAACTGATGAAAAAACAACGCAGAGGATCAAGCCCAAACGAGCGACTGTGAGACAAAAACCTGAGAGTGTAGCCGTGTTTAGGAATCATGAGAGTTGGTTGGCGTTTCTTCGACAATGCGGCAGCCATACTCATAGGGGTCTTCAACCGTCGCCTGATGTTCAACTTTGCCAACTGAGCCACCACGCTTCGGATTGCTTGGGTCAATAGGGTGGATTGTGTCTTGAATCGCGCTGCTACAGGGCTCCTTACGCTTTAGGCTGTCAGAGAGAGGAGTGATATGTAAAGCGTTGATGTTCTTCTCCATAGGCGCACCAGGAATCTGGACAGCCTCAGCCGCAGAGTCTTCATGAAATTCAATGGTGATTTTGGGTATAATGGTGGAGTGACTGAGAACACAGGGAATGCGGAGCTGAGCCATGTGGGACTGAACAAGGGGGGAGAGTGGTGTAACCGGGATGTGGGGGGAGCCCCTTGCAAAAGTGGACTGCCCAGACCCACGGCTTCGACCACTCCTGGTGGCTGGATAGCGGCCAGAGAGGTACTCCGAGGATTGGGAGGTCGATCCAGAGGTGGAAGAAGAAGGCTGACGGGCAACCTGCCCCCGAATGGTGCCTCTCCTGCACCTCATTCGTTGACGCAGTCTAGGAATTGTGCAGCGGGTAGGCAAGGCAATGCGTGAGTCGGTAGTGTGATGGCGGGGAACACAGTCCACAGAGGAACGCAAGGGAGCACAAACAGGCGGAGCCGAGACACAATCAGTAAGTGAATTGGACCAGAGTTTTCAGAAAGGGCTGTGAGTATAATGAATTCCTGGCATCATCTCGATACAGCACGCAAGAGCACACCACTTCTCAGTACCAGTCCGAGAGCGAGGCTCTGCTACAGCTATGGAACAGTGCGAGCTCAGAGGAGTAGCAGAAATGCAAGCGGGTTGCCGTGGGAGAATGAGCTACGTTAAGGCAGCATTAAAGACACTGGCAGGGTGATAAATGCATGGCCTCGCACGGAGCTGGGTGGCGGTGGTATATGTCCACACGCCAACCCACCATGCCTGTTCACGCGCCATCGTACAAAGCGATTCAATCACCCGCATCTTGGGGACACCATAGCTTGGGGTGTTGTGGGATGGTCCCATTTCCATTTAGGAATCCTTCAAGAACCCTACTAGAGCCAAATTTTAGGAATAATTAGAGGATGACATCTAGTGACAAAGGGGAGACAAAATTTAAATTCCATGAGTAGCTTGATGGCGCTTATTCCACATCTACCATAGCTTGGGGTGTTTTGGGATGGTCCCATTTCCATTTAGGTAGCCTTCAAGAACCCTACTTGGTGTGTTGTGGGATGGTCCCATTTCCATTTAGGAAGCCTTCAAGAACCCTACTAGGGGTGTTGTGGGATGGTCCCATTTCCATTTAGGAAGCCTTCAAGAACCCTACTAGGGGTGTTGTGGGATGGTCCCATTTCCATTTAGGAAGCCTTCAAGAACCCTACTAGGGGTGTTGTGGGATGGTCCCATTTCCATTTAGGAAGCCTTCAAGAACCCTACTAGAGTCAAATTTTAGGACCAATTAGAGGATGACAGGACCAATTAGAGGATGACACCTAGTGACAAAGGGGACCCGAAGTGGACCATACACTTCCAAGATGACTCAACTAACATTAGGCATGGAAAAGGTGACCTAGAAAGTATGATATGGCAGTGGTACAATAGTGTGGATATAAAATATGTGCATCGCATATGAGATACGAGGGTGACATAGCATGGGCCTTTCACCCAATACAAAGGAAAATTAATTTTCAATATAAATACTACAGGTTACATTAGCATGGTGCATGTGGTATAAATAGATAAAGATCCAAATGCAACAATCAATAATTTTTTTGTGAAACTTTAATCACAGTGGTATCATGGCATTGTAAAGGCATGACTTTGCCTATGAGGATCCAAATTCGAGGAATTGGGAAGCTCATTAGACAATACAAGGAAAAAGCATCGGATGAAAAGGTATTTTTCTATTTCAAATGGAATCCAATGTCCTTATACTATGTGTCAGAAAGAATACATGAAAAGGAGGACAATGCTTCAATGATGAATGAAAATTAGGTTTGATTATGAGTGCTCATTACTTGTTTTGTACTTTTTTCGGAGAGCACATCCAAAGAGCATAAGTGTTAAATATAGATCGTTGAGCACCCTAATAAACATGTAACAAAAATAATTAAGGACCACATATGGGGGATTTTCGAAGCATGACCAACAATAATGAAAAGGTGTTAGTTTTAAGGTAGAAAATGACTTCCTCAACAATTCAACCCAATAATGAAAATTGATGTTGACTATGTTAGAAGAGCTTTTCGGTTAATGTTTTTTGTTGTGACTAATGAAAAACTAATGTTAGTATTTTTAATAAAATTTATCCTCTTTTCTATAGTCAAAAATAATCAATTCTCTCTTATATATTTAAACAAGGAAGATGGCCAAAGGGTTCGTTCATAAATATTTGAACCCCAAGTGTCAACGTACGTGATTGTTGGGTATTAAAAAATGTGATCATGCAATAGAACCCTCATGTATCCTTATTCCATAAACCATATGTTTATATTCCTTGTAATCTCTAAGGGATTAATGACCATTATTGCTGTTACTACCTCTTTGTTAATGATACCTTATTATACGTATATGATCCATTAATTATTTGCGATTGTTTGAATATTTACTTTTTTGCATCTCTTCATTATGTTTTAGTTTAAAATTTCATTAATTTAATTATAAATATATGTTCTTTAGATTACCTTGCTATGTTCTCCATCATTTCACTCAAGCCTTGATTCACACGACTCAACCCAATAGCACAAGTTCATTGTTAGAAATTAAATAACAGAGTAGTGGAACACAACATATTGTAGAAACACAAATACAGAAAATCATAAAACAAGAGAGACACAGATATACATGGTTCACCTAATTTGGATTATGTCCACGGAGAAACAATCAGTCCTTCCTTTTATATTATCCAGCAAATTGTAGGGATACAACCTACAGGAAATTCGTTGTAACTTCTTTGCTCTCACACAATCTCCTCTCTTTTTCTTACACACAAAATAATATACAACTGCAATACAATTCCATCATATAAACTAAGGGTTTCCTTCTAGGGAAAAAAATCCTAAATTAACATACTTCTACCGTCCTATATTCCACCTATTGAATAGCTCAAATTGACTAAAAAATTACAATATTTTACAAGGCAATTTTTCTCTAAATTTTGCTTTCGGGGGTGTTTCCCCGAAACCCCCTCCAGGGGGGCTCCAAAACATGTTGCCGCCCCCCATCAAGGATTGGGATCCAAATGCGGTTGAAACAATACCTCTAATTCGGGAAGATAATCAAGCTCCACACCCAACATTCACCATGTTGAAACTGTGAGTTTTACGAGTTTGTTACACCTCTAGATTTTTTTGAAATAGTCAATCGTTGGTGTAACAATCCACTATGAGATCAACAAAGTGGCTGAATAGGTAGTCCACTAAGGGGTCAATTAGGAGACCAACTAAATGGTTGACTAAGCATTCAATTAGCTGAGAAATTAGAGAAAAAAAATTGTAAAAATTAAGGCACATTATGCATCCTCACCAATCTATGTGGACCTCATATTATTCACTTCAATAGAGTTGGTTATAGTTTGTGCTATATATGATGGCTTTACGAGTTGATAAAAAAATAGCATGAATGTGTTGTATATAAAAATATGTTCATTTCTTTGTATATGCCCAGTTCTGCTTAAATTTTGCAATAATGACATTAAACACCACCTCTCCTAAAATAATAGCTCTCTCATCTATCTAATCCCTTGATTCTCCAACACAACATTGTTGAACCTACCTTTATATTTAAAAGAAAATAATCACAAACAACCATTTAATTCTAACCTGACATTTCCTGTAATCATATTTCACTAACCAAATAGTGGCAATAGATATTCTCCCTATAGTGAAAACTACACCCACAATGAAGAGAGAGACTAATGTTGTGGTCACACTCATTACCATCTCTAAGAGTGGCATCAATCATGCCCTGATTTAGCATTAATGATAAAAATGGGGAAAATTATTTTCATCTGGATTTACCTCCATAAAGGGGGATTTACTCCATGGTGAACATAGATCAATGAATTTTAAATTAGTATAGATCCAGCTTAATGACAGAACTAGAAAGAGTTGGGAGGGATCAAATCTCCAAATTGCACCACCAAAAGTTGATGGTTAAGATGAATCTCTTTGTTTATATATATATATATGTATACACAATGGAAGACAAAATATAAATGAAATTGGCACTCCTTAGGAGAGGAGTCCCTTAGTCTACCCACATCTGTGAATACATTCATTGAATTAACACAATCAATTACAACCTTATAAAGATGCATGGGACTAGGATAGTTAGAACTAATTCCTAGATATCAGGAACTAATCCATAATTGAAGCAAACATCTAAACAACAATTCATTTCTCCATTATTTTCAAGTTTCCCCCTTAATGGATAAAGGATTAATTTCCAAACCTATCATCTCTCTAAACAATTCAAATTTTATCTTCCCAAGGGGCTTAGTGAAAATTTTAGTAGCATTATCACAAATATTAAAATATTCTTAAAAAATCCTTATAATGTATCTTCTCTCTAATAAAATGAAGCTGGGCATCAACATTATTTTTCCTTGCATGAAAGAATGGATTATTTTCCAACTTGATTGAGCTCTAGTTTTCACACTTGATCACCATAGCCTTCTTTTGTTCTTCTCCAACATCTTGAATAATTTGTGTCAACCAAACATCTTCGCAGGTTGTTGCACAAAAATATGTGTACTTTGCCTTTGTAGATGATAAAGATATAGTAAGTTGCTTCTTGCTACTCCATGAGACAATCCCATATCCAATACTAAATGCATAACTTTTAGTAGATATTATATCATCCGAATTACTGTCTCAATCTGAATCTGAGCAACATGTCAACTCAACATAAAATGAATCAGTATATTTAAGACCAAAATCAATTGTACCTTTAAGATACCTTAGTACTTCTTTCGCTGCTCTCCAATGTCTTTCTAGAGGTCTCGTCATAAACTGAATAAGCACACTAACTGAATATGCAATGTCAGGCCTAGTTATAGTAATATAATTCAGACTTCCAACTAGTTGTCTATACAATGTAAAATCAACCTCTTTTGAACCATCATCAAAATGAAGCTTCACATTTTGTTGAATAGGAACAAAGGCATGTTTGCACCGATCCATCTTGATATTTTCAAGCACTTCTTTGACATACTTTCCCTGAGAAACAAAATTTTGACCAACATCTCTCCAAACTTCAAGACCTAGATAGTAATGCAATTCACCAAGATCTTTCATCTCGAATACTTGTGACATTTGCATCTTAATTTCATTACTTAACTTCTTTGAGTTTCCTGTAATGATTAATTCATCAACATACAAATAAATCAGCACCACATACCCCTTTGCATCAAATTTGGTATACATATTAGGATCACTTTGACTTCTCACAAAACTTTCCTGGAAAAAGAAAGAATCTATCTTTTCATATTGTTGAAAAGTAACTAGGTTTGGTCTTCATAATGACATCTATAATTGTGATTTTATGTAAAGAAAGAAAAATAAGATTATTATGATTGTCTCATGGGCTTCATGAGAAATAAATTTAATTTTAGTAATGGCTCCCATTGTGAGCCTTTAGGATTTAGTCATCTAGTCATAAAAGTCAAATTTAATCTATGTCATGTGTGAAGGACCCTTCTTGTGCATATTATATTTTGTATGAGTCAATAGAAGTGTCAAACAACACTCCAAGACAAGCACTAACATCCTCCTATAGGTTGGCTTCAAACAAATAAAAATATCTTCTCAAAAGACACATCGGCTCACTTACTGTCATGTCAGCTTATATACATGAACATACAACTATAAATAGCCAGCTCATACTCCATTCCAACATAGAAATTTCAGAGAAGAATTTCGCAAATTACAGTCTAAAGTACAAATTACATTAGGAAGTCTAAAGTGCAAGGTACAGTACGAATTCTGAAGTATGCAAGTAATACGAAGGTGATCAGGCCTGAATCAAAAGGTGCAACAAGTACATCAAAGTACAGCAAAGGAAAGAGGAGTATAATATGGTCTCCTCTCTGATTTATTTCTGGGTTTATATTAATCTCCACTGAGCCTACATGTAGCAGAAGAATAATACACTGAGTTTACTTGCAACAAAAAAAGAGGAGCACAGTCATATTACCTCCACCGAATTTACTTGCAGCAGAAGAAAAAGGAGCACAACCTGAGTTTACTTGCAGCAGAAGGAAGGTTGAAACAAGAAGGTACAGTCTAGAAAGAAGGCTGAGATAAGAACAAGGTCAAGTCTAGAAGGGAGGTCGTAGGTTTGAATCTGAAGATGGTTTAAGAACAAGAGGATCCGAGAAAAGGAAAAAGAGCATAAGGTTCACTGTCATTGTCAAAGTATCTCATCAAGAGAAATTGTGTCTTGGTCTTGGAGTTGCAACTAGGTCAAGGGTCTTGGTCTTGGTATTCATCAATTGGAATCTCTATAAGAAGAACAATTTTTTCGGGTTTTCCTCTCAAGGAGTAATATGTTTTGGCCCTAGATAAGAGCCTATATTTTGTGTCCTTTGTGTCTTTATGGTTTATGAATTGGTGGTTGATTGATGAAGAAGAACACTAAACACCTAAGAAAAAAAAGATACTAATCTAAAGAAGTAAAATACACTCACAAGAAGTTAATAATAAAACAGAAATATCTTAATCTTTATGCCCTATATTTCTCAACATGGTACCAAATCTAAGGTAACTAAGTCAAGGAATGAATCTTATCAGGGGACACTCAAGGATCAAATCTCAAGGAAGGCATCAAAGTGAAGATCATCATGAAGTCAAGAAGTCTACAAAGAAGTATTAATATAATCATCAAGAAAAGAAGGCCAAAACCCTACATCTACTCAAGATAAAGTGTTTTGAAGGCTATTCATCCAAAGGAATCTATATCAAAAGGTGGTGTCATCTCACTCTCTGTGGGATCAAGGATCATTATTGAAGAAAACTACATTCATCAAGGAGAAGTTTTCTATCCTCTATATTATCATCAACATCAAGGAAGCAGCAAGGAGAAAGGACCATCCTATCAAGTAAGTATATGGCCTTATCTGAATCTGTAAAAATGTATTTTTGCAAGGAAAGAAGAAAAATGGTTGGGGCTTCAAACTATCTTGCATGGAAGAGAAGGACAGATCTAAATCTCATTGAAAATGAGGTCATGAATCATGTCAAAGGATCTATAACAAAATTAGGAGAGGAATATACTCAAGCTCCTGCCAAGTATATGAAAGGGGAATTAAGGGATCAAAGGATTCTCATAGAATCCATAAAGTATCCCCTCATCCCATATGTATCTAAACTTGCAACTTCAAAATAAATCTATGAAAAATTGTTAGAGTTTTATTTCGTAATCATTGTTGGAGAAGTCGTCTCATTAAGGCAAGAACTCTACAAGTTGAAGATGTCTAAGGAAAATGGAATAGCCTCATAATTTATGAGGATATATGAGATCCAAGATCAACTAAAATAACTGGGAGAAGTCTTGTATGATAGTGAAATGACTAGAGTGGTATTAAATGCACTACTGGAGGAATGGGGTAAGTTTACTTCAAGTGTTTATGGGAAGAAAGAAGCTAATCCATTCCAGGATCTATAGACACTATGCAAGATTGAATAATCTAAACTAAAGGCCAAATATGATGTGGAAGAAGGTGAGAAAAATCAAGCTTATGCTACAATGACAAGAATAAAGGGACAATTTGGAAAGTTTGGTCCTTAGAAAGAAAGAAAAAAAAAATAACATGGCTAAAATATAATGTCATGGATGTCAAGAATATGGAAACTACAAAAGAGAGTCTCCTAAGATCAAGAAGGACAATAACAAAATAAGTATAGAAGAAGCGCATATCACCGAAGAAGTGGAGTAAATTGAAAAGAAGAAATCCAAGAAGGAGGAAGTAATAGATCTCCACTATTGAGATATTATTCCTCACCTAAGTTATTTTCAAGTTCCTAATTATTTTGTTGTAAATTATGTATATAATGAACCACTAAATGGGATGCATCAAGGCATCATAGAAGCATTGAAAGCAAGATATCGGCACATCATCATAGAAAAGCATGAAATATGGTTAGAATCTATGGAATTCAAGGATATAGCTCTTGGTAATATCATTGGAAACATTACAAGTTGCATATCATCTAGGGTTGCAAGTTTACCTACATATATGTCAAAAGGAACAATTGTCGATGGGATACTTAGATCCTCAAGATTCATGATGGAATATTTTCAGGTATGTTCACCAATCATGAAGAAAATCTAGCAGTTTCATCAAGAATTAAATCCTGGAATTCAGGATAGATGCAGAGGACATAAAAGGAAGCAGCCAACTATTTGAATTCTTTTCAATCAAGAATTTGTTGGTGAATTTTCGATGACCCAAAGGAAAATGAGAGGTATTCCAAGTACATTTTGAGGCTTAGACAGTCATGGAATGTGGTTGCAGTACAATATGGTTCAAATGCCTCATTTGTTGAGAGCATGATCAAAAGTAAGGATTTTCTCCCTCAAAGGAATGCGGGAATGCATGGGTCACATATTCACTAGATGAAATCAACATAAAATGTCCTCATATGAAGTATGAGGTGGTTGACCACAGTTGAGGGACTCTGATTGGAAGCTCCTGGGAATGTAATGTGCGAAGAAAGGAAGGAAGAGATCATGGAATATGCAACCATGGTAAAGGCAATCAACATCCGAAAGACCAAGAAGATTTGACTAGGATATCTCCATGGAAGATATGGAGACTCTGATGAAGTCTGAAAAAGAAAGAGACCCTTGACAATATATATCTTTGGGAGATTGGTCGATATGTATGCAGGATGTTGATGCAAACTGGAAGATGTCGTGATGAAAGACCATCACAAAGGTAATGTTAATTTTAATGTTGATTCCTTTATTTTTATATTTGGATGGGTTTATGCAGATCTGCCAACGAAAGATTTATGGATGTCTTCCACCACCGATGCACATGTAGTAGGATGAAAGATCCTTAAGTAAACATGGCATGAAGAAAGCAACATGGCATGAAGGAAGGCCAAATATGGACTAATGGATCACTTTTCGATGATGACATGGTTGTCTCATGGATGAAAGTGATGGATGATCGGTGCCCTATGTAGAAGTCCCAAACATGAAGACTCCTAGATAATGAAAAGAATTTCATGACATCGTGAAGAGGAGTTCTTCAAGCAACTGGTTGTCCCATTATCTCCACCTGAGGAGTTGCTGTAGGTTTCTAATTAAGAGGGAGCCCAGAAACAAGTTTCTTACTTCGAAGAAACTTGGAAATTCCTAAGCCAAGAGGGAGCTTATGTACATTCCTTCTATAGGAATGAGTACATTCCTTTATTGGAATAGATATGTCCTCCCTAATTAAAAGGGAGAGATAGACACATCATTCTTTGTTTCTGCTTAAGACAGAGAGGATTGGGTAAGCATATGAACTCCACTTTCTTTCAGATGTATTAGGGAATCCAAGATAAGAGGAATGTTGAGGATTCATATTCTTTGGAGGACTCAAAATCCACATTAATAGTTTTGTAAAACCCCACTCTTGAGAACTCGGGTGAGGTATGTTCTGAGAGATACAGTGATGAGGGTTTCTATACATCATTAGTCTTGCCAGCATTATGCTCAGATCTCGTGGAGAGATAGATTTGTTAGTCAAGGCCTTGCTATGTGACAATTTTGGTTGATATGATGTTATACAAATGGGTTACCAATATTATTCTTCTTAAGATAAATTCTTCAGATTGAGAATGACCAAGTACCATTACAAATGCTTCCCTAGTTAAGAGGGAGTGTTGAAAATTAACTAGGTTCGGTCTTCATAATGACATGTGTAATTGTGATTTTATGTAATTGATGAAAGTAAAGAAAAATGAAAATATTATGCTTGTCTCATGGGTTTCATGAGCAAGGAAATTTATTTTAGTAATGGCTCCCATTGTGAGCCTTTAGGATTGAGTCACCTAGTCATAAATGTCAAATTTATTTTATGTCGTGTATGAAGGACCATTCTTGGGCATATTGTATTTTATATGAGTCAATAGAAGTTTCAAACAGCCCTCCAAGACAAGCACTAGCATCCTCCTACAGGTCGACTTAAAAGAAATAGAAATATCTTCTCAAAGGACAGGTCATCTCACTTACTGTCATGTTGTCTTATATACATGAACATACAACTATAAATATCCAGCTCAGATTCCATTCCAACATAGAAATTTTAGAGCATAATTTCGAAGATTACAGTCTCAAGTGCGAGGTATAGTAGGAATTATGAAGTTTGCAAGTAATACGAAGGTGATCAGGTATGAAGCATAAGGTGCAGCAAGTACATTGAAGTATAGCAGAGGAAAGAGGAGTATAATCTGAGCTCCTCTCTTATTTTATTTTTTGTTTATATTAATCTCCCCCGGACCTACTTACAGCAAAAGAAGAATACACCGAGTTTACTTGCAGAAAAATAAGAATACACCATGTTTACTTGCAGCAGAAGAAAAAGGATCACATTCTAAGTTTAATTGCAATAGAAGGAAGGTTGAAACAAGAAGGTACAATCTAAAAGGAAGGTTGAGATAAGAAGAAGTTAAAGTCTAGAATGGATGTCGAAGGTTTGAAGCTGAAGAAGGTCGAAGAACAAGAGGAGCCAAGAAAAGGAAAAAGAGCAGAAGGTTGATTGTCGTTGTCAAAGGATATCATCAAGAAAACTTGTGTCTTGGTCTTGGAGTGGAAACTAGGTCAAGTGTCTTGGTCTTGGTATTCGTCAATTGGAATCTCTATAAGAAGAAGAATTTATTCGTTTTTTCCTCTCAAGGAATGAGAGATCTTGGCACTGGTTGATAGCCTATATTTTTTTTCCTTTGTCTATCTGAATCCAACTGTCAAGCTTTGGGGAAATATCTGCCTATGACAGGAGGAGAGGCACCAAAGGACACAGGCGCACATCAAGGCATAGAATCTTCCACTCAAAAAACACATGTAAAGTACCTTATCTCCTCATGGTATAAAGATATAGTGAAATATATTTTAACGCTGAGATGTCATCCTAACTATGATAAGGCCAAGTACCGCACCTTAAGGTTGAAGTCTTAGAAGTATATTGTGGCAAATGGGAGACTTTATTGGAAGGACCCGACGAGGATCCTACTATTGTGTTTAACAGAGTAGGAAGTGGACCAAGTGATGATCAAATTCCACGAAGGGATATGTAGTAGACATTACAGTTGGTGATCCACTTCACACAAGATCCTAAGAGCAGGTTTCTTCTGGCCTAAACTGTTTGGTGATGTACATGCTCATGTCCGGGCCTGCGAGAAGTGTCAGACATTCGTTGAAAAGAAAAGGTATGCACCTCTCTTGTTGATCCTAGTACATGTTGAAGAACCTTTCAAGTAGTGGTGAATTGATTTAATAAGAGAGAGTCACCTGGCCTCTAGCAATCAACATCGATGGATCCTCACTACTACAGATTACTTCACCAAGTGGGTAGAAGTTGTGCCCGCAAGAAATGCGATAGATTCAGTGGTGATCAAGTTCCTGGAGGAGAACATAATGGCTAGGTTTGGATGCCCAGGAAAAATCATTACAGATAATTCCCAGGCTTTCAAGTTGGCTAAATTTGTAAATTTTTTCCAGCGTTACAACATCTCATTGGACACTCCACTGCGTACTACCCATAGGGCAACGGGTTGGCAGAATCATCTAACAATACACTGGTGGGGAATTTGAAGAAGACCATCAATGAGAATCAAAAGAACTGGGATTCTGAGCTCAAGTTCGCACTTTTGGCAAATCGCATCACCACTAAAACATCCACAGGAAAGTCCCCTTATGAGCTAATGTATGGTAGAGTCGCGGTTTTATCGATTCAACTTGCTTTACCTGTGGCCCGATTCTTACAATAAAGCGGGGAGGAGACAAACAACCTTATCCAAAGAATGAATCAGCTAGTGGAGCTGAATTAAACCCGAGAATAGGTAAACCTCAGACTAGCATAGTATTAGGAAAAAATGAAAGGCTTATTTGACCAAAAATCCAAAGACAAAGAAATCCAAGTTGGGGATTTCGTGTTGCGATGGGATATCAGGCGAGAAAAAAAAGGGAAACATGGGAAATTCAACCCCCTCTGATTTGGTCCATTCAGGGTGCCAGAGGTCAAAGGCAACAACACTTTCGCGTTGGAGAACTTAGAAGGAGACATACTTGAGGCGCCCGTGAATGGGTTTTTCCTCAAATTCTATTTTCATCACTGACGAGGGCTAATCCATCTCACTGTATATATATCACTCCACTGTCTATACTCCATTTTGTATGCATTTCTCTCATTCCATATTACGCATCATCTTCCACTGTTCCCATCTCGTTGCATCCATTGTTTTCATTTTTCCATTTCATTTTCCATATCATCCTCCATTTCATCGCTCATTTTTGTGTCCACTCGATCGATGGTATAAAACTTTGTCTAATCAAGTATGAATTTGTGACTCCAAGAGCCCACTAAGGCACAGGCATTAAGGTTTTCATGTTCTCAACGCACTCAGAACAACATGTTGTCCCCATATGAAGCCAATGTTTGCATGTGACCTCACATAACATGGAGAAGTGGTCCCTATAAGGAAAACACAGGGCAGAGTCTTGAACGAAATTGGGTCGAGTAGTGAATGCTAAAGCAGGTCAAGTCGTGAACGCAAGGCAAGTTTTCAACGAACAAATAAGAAATGATCGGGTGCACCCAAAGAGATAAGGTTGGAAAAACACAACAAGGGGGCGGTGAGGACCATTGGATCTAAGAAATGATCAACGATGGAGATTCAAATCGCAAATCGCAAGTTTTTTAGGATGGGTGCAAGGGTAAATGTTAAAATGAGCGAAATTCGATTTTCGATGAGGTGGGACTCGTTCACCCATGGCGCGCATATAAGATTTTCTTGTTGCCTGCACTTCGCAGCCGATGGGTTTTTAACCTTGCCTCTTAAGACTTACGCCAAACCTTGTTTTTCGTCGATGCGATGAAGCGAGACCCATCCAACTTTTATGCTATTAGGTCCTGCTCTGCCAAGGCTGCCTCTTGCTCTCTCTCCTTGGCTAAGGCCTTCTTTAAGCCAATTGTTTTTGGCCTCCTCCTACAAAGTTGTTCTTCCTCATCATCAGTTTTCCCATATCTATCCAAGGCCTCATATATCTTAGCCTTGGCTTTTGCAGCCTCTTTCTGAGCTCTAATAGCTTTGATCTCATAGATTTCATTTTGTGCCTTCGCTGCTTGTTTTCAAACTCAAAATAATGGATGACATTCTTATCCCTACCTAGATTGACTTGCAAATCCCTAATATGAGCATCCTTGCTTTGGAGTAGCATGTTTGAGATACTTGCCTCATTTTCATCATCACTGTCAACATGAATGAGTTCAATCTCATGTTTGTCTTTTTCTTCTTCATCAATGACCTTCCCCTTACCTTTTCCAAGTTGCTTGGTTGATGTAGAAGGCATGGCCCCTTGCCTCTTAAGGGCAGCAAACACATGCCTATTTCCCCTTTGGTGGGTCAAAGAAAAGGGCTCAATGTCCACCATTTTAGTGTCTTCACTATTGTTGCCATCATGACTACTATCATCATTGGTATCCTCACTGTTCTCATGGCTCTTATCAGCACTACTTCTTTCTTCCTCATTGCCCTTATATGATCCACTGATTTTGTGCCTCATCATTATTATCATGGCTTTTTGACCCACTGTCATCATGCTCACTGCTATGTGCTTCATCATTATTTGCCTCATTACCCTCTTCTTCATTGTTTTCTTCTTCATTTACATTTTTCTCACTGATGTCTTGGCTTTCTAACCTATTGCCATTGTCATTTCTACTCTATGTCTCCCTGATATCTGCCTCCTCATTTCCTTCTTCACTATCTTCTTCTACCTCACCGATATTTTCCTCATTGACATCAACTTCATTTTCCTTACCTTCACTGCTATGTGTTTCATCACTATTTGCCTCACTGTCAAGTTTGCTGCTTTCTTCATTGCTCTCATCACCAATGTTGTGTGCCTCACTATTTTCAGACTCATTGGCATCTTCTTCCTTATTTCTTGATTCATTATTTCCCTATCCCTCATTAACATTTGATTGCTCATTGGCATCTTCTTCAGTGATATCCTCTTCTTTACTTTCTTCTTTACTGACATTAGCCTCACTGCCCTCACCGTCTGATTTTTCATTGTCATCTCCCTCATTGTTAGATGCACTAGTATCATGAGGTGAAGGTGAGGGAATTTGAGAAATTGGTGAAGGAGGGTCAGTGGATGGAGGAATGGGAGGACGAGAAGATGAAGGGGCATATTTCTGCTATTGGCCTTGTGGATTGGTGAACACCTCCTGAGAAATAAAAACCTCCCATGGAATACCCTTCTGCTGCAATTGATGCATCACAACCATTTTGATAAGAGAGTGGTGAAAGAGGCTTTGCATATGCAGAGGATAGTCTCTCTTATGTACAATATAGGACATTTTGTTAATGCTTCTATAGAGGTAATAGGGTAGGTGCAGCATCCTAACCCTAGTAAAGTGCATAAGCAGCATAATGCGATAAGATTAAAGCCTAGAGAACCTTCCCTCACATGTAAAATGCTTCATAATGATCTTCATCATAGGTGCATATCTCTCCAGGAAGTGAGAGAAAGGAAAAATGGATTTATTGTGGTCTTTGTACCTAGGTTTTAAAAATGGCTCATAGTAGCTCATGTCAAGGTTGGCCTGCTTGAACCATTTCTCCCCTCCACTAGGTATGCCTGTGGCATTGGCAATAGCATCTGTAGATAGCTCAAAATTTACCTCTGCAAGGTTAAATTGTTTGTCATGCAAGTTAATGATGAATAGCCTAGTTACCTCAGGGTGGTTTTGCACCTAGTGTATCCTCTCAAAAAAATCAAAGCATCCTACATGTTGCAAGCAGGAATCATTTAAGGGAGATGCCATTAGCTCTATTGTGTTGAGTGGTTCAAACTTGTTGATCTTTCCACCCTTGTGCTCCTACCTCCTTGGAATTTGGCCTTCTCCTCGACTACCATTGTCCTCTCTTTCTAACATTTTGACCACTCTACCTTTGAAATCCTAGCACAGCTACGAAACTGATATGGAAGAGGGTAATGGAATGGTGATGAAAAGGCAGCTCTATAAGTGAATGAGATGAATGAGTGAGGGTGTAAGTATGTCATGCTGAATAAAAGGCTAAACTTAATGACAACCCTCTGCTGATTTGTAAAAACTCTGCTTTGACACACCATGCACTTATGTCAATTTGAAATGAAAGAGGGCAATGTAAGGTCAACATATTTGGAGTGTAAGGGATAGAGCTTATGATGGAAATGGAGTTTAGGGAAATCTCAGGTGAATGGGAAACCTCCAACAATTTAACCCTTTGTTTGTCACTAACTCTCTTTATAAGCAGATGAAGAAATGTTAAACAGTGGTTTTAAGTTCAAATCTAGGGTTTGTTCTTAGGTCTTCAATTTATTTTAATTTAAAACCATCAAAATGCTTTGAGGATGAGTGTATGACATCCACTTACCTCTTTATATGCTAGGAGGACCCCTGGTAGAGACTTGGAGGGTTCCTGAAATGGTTTGAGTGTTTGTAGGGTGCAGGAGGCCCTCCTGGCCAAGGGCACAGCGCCTACGCCAAGGGCGCAGCACCAAAATATTCCTCATTGGGTCTGTTGAGCAAGAGTACAGTGCTCTGCCAGGTGCGTAGCGCCTTAAGAAAATACACGGGAGAACTGTGCCAAGGGCGCAGCGCCCGACTCCAGGGGCGCAGTGCCAACCTGAGGGCGCAACGCCACAAAAATTTGTCCAATTTTGACTTGAAACTCCCAAATTTTTCACTCTTGAATACTCTAATGATTTTCACAAGCCAACAATGGCTTTTTGAAGTATCAGATGATATTTTATAGGAAAATTATTTAATTTATCTTTGATAGCCCATTTCCTAATGTTTTGAGTCCCTTTTCACTTTCATTGATATTCCTTTGATTTTTTGCATGCAGGTGCCTGAAAACACTAACTTGGCTCTTCCTTTTGCTTCTTGAGGCATAATTTACTCATTTTGACATCCTTGGAGTTAGATTAGTTCTGATGACACCTTCAAAACTTTATGTGGCTTCCATTGAAATTTTTAACTTGTCTTTCTCGCCTTGGTTGGTAGTTAGCAAAATTGGGTTCCTTTTGATCCTGGAGGTTTTGATATATTTATTTTGTCACAGCAACAGCCTCAAAATCCTTTTTTTACTTCCACCTTATAGCTCAAGACATCTCTTTTTCTCATTTATTTATGGCCAGCTTATGAAACATCTTTGAGAGGTTTTCTCATAGCAGCACTTTCAAAACCTTCTTCTGTCTGCACCATGAGGTTTCAAACCATGTTTTTTACCTTCTTTGACACTTCTGATTTGTAGGTGACTGAAAAGATGATTTGACCTTTCTTTAACTCCTTGAAGTATGATAAATTCACTTTGGAAAACTTTGGGAGGACTGCACTCAGTAGCATCTTCAAGGCTTTCTGTGTTTTCCACTACAACATTCAACTTGTCTTTTTCACCTTTTCTCACTAACCTTCCTACACTTGTTTGCATGCAGGTGACTAAAATGATGAGTTTGACCTTTCCCTTTGTTCCTTAAGGCATGAAAAATTGATTTTGACACCTTTGGGACTCAAACACAAGGTAGCATCCTCAAAACCTTCTTTTTTCTGCACCATGGAGTTTCAACCTCATGGTTTCACCCTGAATGGTTATTTTCCCAAAACCCTAGATGTTTGGAGTGCTTTAAGACAATCATCAGTGTTTTCTTCTAAGTTCTCTATAGCCCTTTCAAGTTCATTCATTTCTGTCCAGTTCACCTCACCCTTTTTCCTATTTCATCAATAATCTCTTAAATACTTTTATTCATGCTTGGTTTTTGGTGTAACTCCTCCATGGTCATTTCTTCATTTGATCACTATTTGGCCCTCTACTTGGTCCATTAAGCTCAAAAACCCTAGTTTTCCTCAAGACCAAGTGGTTCCCTTTCTCCTGTTGTAGGTTGTCTTCATTTAAGAGCAGACCACCTTTCTTACCAACACCTTCTGTTGATGGACCTCTTAACACCCATGCAGAAGTTTCAAAATCTTAACCTTTGCCTCTTGTACACTTTGAGCTGATAGGGTAGTATTCTTTGGAAACTTTCATGTCTTCCTTGAATAATCATGTGTTGACCTTCTATTACATCTGAGCTAGCTTCTATCATAATAAAAACAGTGTTTGAAACATCAACGATGACCTTACAACCTGTTAAACCCTAATGACCTAGTGGGAGGGTCCTTTGACCATGATCTTTGACTGAAAATTGGCTTGGAGGCTTCAAATGAAAAATAGAGTATTTTTCAAAGTGTTGTATTGAAGATCCAAAATCCAATGTACTTGATTTATCTAAAGAGCCTACAGAGATAGTTTTGAGATCATCAATGTTTGAGGAACTTGGGGACCATGGGAATGAGTTAGGCTATAGGTAACCCTAGATGTAAATTGGAGTTACGGAAAAGGGAAAAACAGAGTAATGAGGTCATAGGTAGGAAAAAGGATGGAGATGAGAGGCACAAGCCATTAAGGAGTCGTTTAGGAGTGGCAAGGTGACCATGAAATGGCTAGGTTGATAGAATAGTGAAGAATTTTCTAAAAGGATAA
Source organism: Pinus albicaulis (assembly GCA_034641835.2). Classification (NCBI taxonomy): domain Eukaryota; kingdom Viridiplantae; phylum Streptophyta; class Pinopsida; order Pinales; family Pinaceae; genus Pinus; species Pinus albicaulis. The sequence continues at coordinate 1,090,174,296 of CM076580.1, forward strand.
TGAAGGCAATAGATTTCTAAAACTCACAATGTTCAAAGAATTTTGTTTTCAGAAATCTAGAACCAATCTATAGTCATCTACCAATAGTGAAAAATACTGATGACTAATAGTGGCTCCACTTGGTAAGGGTAGCTCCTTTTCAGGAGGTGTCCAGGACCTCAGAGTTCAGATCTCTAAGTTTTGAAGATCAATACCTTACTTGTACTTGGCAGATCTCTCTTCCTTCATTTGCTGATGTTCTCTTGAAGCTATGATCTCAAAAATATGAAAAGCCATGATTGCTTAAACATCAGTTCTACCTACCCATCTTATTTTGCCTAACATTTTTTCTTCTTTTGGGTGCACTTGGACTGGCAAACCCTTGACATTCTTTTCTTTTAAAATCATAAAAAACTATCTACTTGTACCCTTATCACTTCCAAGTGTTCAGATTAGGGTGATGAAATATTTTATTCTCTACCTAGTCTACTTATCAGTCAAGGTTAAGCTGTTTGACAAATTTTCATTCTCTAACCTACTGACGTGAAATTCAAAATATGACCAAACCAGGATTAAGAAATCTGATTTGCCATGGGTTGTGGCATTTGGACAAGCTGCACACATACATTATTTTTGTTCAATCAAAAACTAGAAAACATGAGGGCTGTGATTCAGAATTGGTTATGCATCCCTCTCATTTTTCTTTGGTTCATATTTATGCTTTGGGAACCAACATCTTTTCCTAATCTAATCTACTGACAAGCCAAGCTTAAATGGTTTGAAAAGTCTTCTTTCACTAACCTATCAACAGAAATTTAAAACACGTTCAGTTATGATTAGGCTAGATGATTGAACAAGACTTTATTTTCTCAGAGGTAGTGGAGTTTAGGCTTGCACACTTTCAACAATACTCTTTTTGGTATGGGGTTGTACCTATTCTTTTTTCTAGCCCTCTTTTTCTTCTTTTCTTTGTTTTTGTATTTCATTTTTCTGATTTTTCATCAAGCAATGTTATGTACAATGAATGAAAGCTTCAAACTAGGAATTTTGACAAAAATAGTGCTTGAACATCCTGCCATTGACTGGACCTCCAAATAACTCTGTTCCATCCAGCTCTTGTAAAAAGAAAGCGTTGTTACCTCTAACTGAATGGATGATGTATGGACCCTTCCACAAATTTTTAAATTTTCCATGCTTTCCTTTTTCCTCTCTCCTTGAATCCCACTTCAGAACTTTGTCTCCAATATGGAAATCATTGGCTTTGGTCCTTCTGTCAAAGATCTTATTTATGCTCTCTTGCACTAATTGTGTTCTTTTGTAAACTTCTTCCCTTGACTGCTGCAAGTGAATGGTTTGGTTCAGCCTCCTTTGCATATCATTCTCTTCTGATTGTACCTCTTGAAGAAGCTTCATAACTAGAACTCCCAAGGATGTTGGGAAAATTGCATCCATGCTATACACTAGTTGATAGGGAGACATATTGATTGATTTATTAGTTGTTAGTCTATCAGCCCATAGTGCATGCACTAGTTTTCTATGCCATGACTTTTTGTTCTCTTCTAGCAACTTCTTGATGATATTCACCAAACTTTTGTTAGAGGACTCAGCCCACGCATTACCTTGAGGGTAATAAGTTGTAGAGTGCCCTAGTGTGATGTGGTACTTGTATAAAAATTCCACCATTCTCTTGGACAAATGCACCAGCATAATCGGTGATGAGCTTTCTTGGACACCCAAATCTAGACAAGATGTTGGTTTCGAGGAATTTGATGATTACTAAGTCAGTGGCATTCCTAGAGGGGATGGCTTCTATCCACTTGGTGAAATACTCAGTTGCAGTGAGTGTTGGAACACCTAATCCTACATGGGTAGGTGTGGAATGCAAAAAGTCACAATGGAGTCCAAGTGGCCTTGGAAGATAAAACCAAGAGTCACACCATTGTACTATAAATGTACATCTTTGTATAATGGAAAAAAAATAAAGCCTCACGCTTATCTTTCATTGTGTGTTGTGTCTCTTGTGTGTGCATTCTTCTTCTCATACACCATGTGTGTGCTTCCAACATGCTTAAATATGGTATCGTAGCTTTATTTATCGGCTGCCCTGCCCACTTTGAGTGAGCCATCGTGGCTTATGGCTCATGCCACTCCGCAAAATTGTTATTTATAAAGACTCAAGTGTTTGTAGCAGTCTTTTTGCCACATTCAGAAAGTGGTTTTGGAGAAGGAGCAGCATTCAGAAATCTGCTTTGAAGAAGAAAAAAGCATTCAGAAATTGGTTTTGAAGGAAAAGCAGCTGTGCCCATCTAAAGGTTTATTTTTTCTGCAATCTCTGCATTTTAAATTCCGCATTTAAAGAGCTGTTGGAAGAGTTTTTGAAGAAAAGTTTTTGGTTTTCAAGTAAAATTTCTGGGTTTTCATTGAAAAATTTCTGCAAATTGCTGGGCTCCTGGAGAGATTTCTAAGTTTTTGCTGAAAGATTTCTAAGTTTTCTACAAATTATTCACCTATTTCTACAATCTCTGCAATCTGCTGCTATGTAATATTGCTGAGTTCTACTGGCGATTACCTGCATTTCTTGAAAATTTTGAGTCTATGTGAATTCCCTCTGCTCTGCTCTGCTGTTATAAAATTAAAAAAAAAAAAAAAAAAACAAAAAACAAAACAAACTCTGCTTAAACCTGCACTGCACAACCCACTCTGCACCTGCGCACAGCGCTTCTCACCATCTCCATAACCCTCATTACCTCTCCTAACTCACACCGTAAGCTACCCTGGCAACTCCGCTCAACAACCCGACCCTCTATCCCTTGGCCGCTCATCCCATTGCAGGGCTCTCCCCAAAGACCACGCTCATTGCAGCGCCTCACCACTGCTTCCCGCTCCCTCCTGCGCACGGTGACTCCTCACATCTGCACCTTCCCCACATCTCTACCCGCGCCCCTCTTCCTGTGCCTTACTCACTGCCTATCGACTGCTCACTGCAGCGCTTACACCTTCCCTCCCTCTCCATAGCCCAATGCTCCTACCTTCCTCGTTGCACGCCATTCCCTAAACGCCGCTCCCACCTACTCATCCAACCCGTGGCTTCCGCCTTAACTCTCATCCACGACCTGCCACTCTCGGTCCTTACATCGCTTAACCTACTCTCCCTCAACAATCACCGCTCAACCCTGCATAATAAATACCGCCATACCTTTAATACCTCCCTTTCCATTAATACCTCCGCCCCTCCATAACAAATACCACCACCTGTTTTTAAATTCGGCCCTTTTTAATACGACTCCCCTCCCTCATATAATACGACCCCCTGTACAACCCTTTCATGCAGGCCATCTCTCTCACACTACGCTGGCCCTCTGGCCCACCCCCTCACACACTCAACCCGCCTCCTTACACTCGAGTCCCACCGATTCCTTACGCTATCACTCATCTCACATTTAACCCTTACACTTCCTTCCTCCACCTCACATTTAACAACGCTCACACCTACGCTATTTTAATCCACCCTCTCATATTTAATTTTGTTTTCATATATGCCCTCCCTCCATATAAATCCCTCTCCTCCTTTTTAAATACCACCACCCATTAATTCGATTCCCATTATCCCATCCCATTTATAATACTCTTCCCTTTTAATTTTAATATTCGACTCCTTTTAAGTTACTTTCCCCTTTTCTCTTTTAATTTTTTATCATTAAAAACTCCCTTTTCCCATATCATATTAATCCTTTTTTTAACATTCCCTCCCCACCCCTATATAAATTTCCCTCTTCAATTTTTTAATTACCCCCATCCCTTTTAATTATTCCCATTTTTTAATTAATTTTTAATTAATTAAAAAAAAAAAAAAAAAAAACAGCAGAGAGAGAGGAGAGAGAGGAGATTTGAAAAACAGAAAAAGAAGAATGACATGTGAGCAGAATTGAAGAAATGACATGGACAATACATAGAAAATTGCAGATTTACATCTTATGATTTGTGGCATAAGGGTGATTTTTTGAAGAATTGACATTTGAAGACAGTTTGCCATCATTGAAAACAGCTCTTTGAAGGAAAATTCAGTTGCTTTAAAGGCCTCTTGCACATTGTTTCAGCTGCACATATTTTGCAGAGATATTGACATTGTATTGATATTGCTTCTTCATTCATAATCAGTGTAAATTTGAGTTGTTGGATTGTTGATTGCCCTCCATCATTTGAGGAGCAGATTTTGTACTTTCCATAGTTGGAAGTCCTCTTGAGTCATTTGTATTTCTTGTTGCATCACATTGTAAACGGGTGCATTTTCGGTTGAAGCCGACACCCTTTCATTTTTTAGCCTAAATTGTTGAAAATGGCCAAAATCAATGAGGCATTAGTGTTGTTGAATGACCTCATTCATTCAAATGTTCATGATATGATAAAAATGAGCAAGAATGCTCTATGTAACATTCAGAGTTGTTTGCTAGATGCACAAGAGAAGATTGAGTTTTTGCAGTTGGAATCTCAACTCCAACAAGATGAACTTCAGCAGAAGAGTCACCATTCTGAACCTGTTTCTGTTCAGAAGATTGTGAAAGACTCCCTTCAGAAGAAAGAAGATAAAGTTGCAGTTGATCCACATTCAGTTCCTTGCACTAGAACAGATGTACATGCAGATGCAGCCACTCAACCTGCACTTCTCAAGCCCATCATCAGACCTTGGGAAGAGCTTGTCCACAACAAGCACCGAACTGGTCTTGGATATGACAAGGATGTGACCTTTCATATTCCAGACTACACAAAGCCCATCAGATTTCAGAGTGTCGGATTCTTGTATGACAGTTCACCTGCAGCTGTTCCAGATCCTATTCCACTTCCACAACAGATTGTGAAATGCCAACACTGTGATCGAGTTGGCCACATGAAAGATCACCGTTTTGATCTTCATCCATGCAAGCACTGTGGTCGGCACACTCATTCTTCAGACAGATGCTTCAGACACAAGCCTCCTGCAAGAACCAAGATTCATCTTGGATGGATCGCTTCTTGGCAATGGGCATCAACAGCCAAGAAGATGTTTACAACACATGTTAGAACTTGTTCACGGATATTGAGAAAACTTGCAGTTGAGTTTTCGCCATCATCTCACCTTGTCCCTGACAGGGGGGAAAATGGTGGTCATGTACAATCTTCGAAGACAGATCAAGCGAGCCTGAGCCACAATCTCTCATTCCATGTTCAGAGTTGTAGCCAGCAGTTCAAGCGAGCCTGAGTCACAATTCGTTATTCCGGAGTCAGAGATGTAGACAGAGACACGGATGCCCATGAGCATACCTTCGGTTGGTGGATAACCTAAAACCATCATTTTCGGTTGGTGGATAACCTAAAACCATCATCTTTGGTTGGTGGACAACCTAAAACCACCACAAGCGAGGAACACTTCCTCTAGCAGAAGCCTTCAGCTTAGCAGCCTTCAGCTTCTTGCCAGCATCGGTTGAGTTCCAGGAAATGCTACAAGCATTCCAGAGTTGTTGGTAATCCTAAAACCATCATAGGTCGTAGACCTCCCTTCTTTTAGGTCGAAGGTCTCCCTTTTTTACGAGGGACAATTCCTCTAGCAGAAGCCTTCAGCTTCTTGCCAGTTTTGGAAGAGTTCCGGGAACTGCAACATGTATTGCGTTCCAGTGTTTGTGGTCATCCTAAAACCACCTCTTTTTTCCAACATTTTAGAGAGTTGATTCAGCCAAGTGCTGTCATGTATACTTTGCAGATTTGTATTACAACTCTTTTCTTGGACTCACACATACCCCTTCGGATTAAGGGGGGATGTTGGAACACCTAATCCTACATGGGTAGGTGTGGAATGCAAAAAGTCACAATGGAGTCCAAGTGGCCTTGGAAGATAAAACCAAGAGTCACACCATTGTACTATAAATGTACATCTTTGTATAATGGAAAAAAAAGAAAGCCTCACGCTTATCTTTCATTGTGTGTTGTGTCTCTTGTGTGTGCATTCTTCTTCTCATACACCATGTGTGTGCTTCAACATGGTGTTTAACAGTGAGGATCCACTTGTGTTGCGAAAATGAGGTAAGGTGGATTTCTCCAATGAAATCTAAACCCCACTATTTAAAAGGAGTTTCAACACTGATAGGATGCAAAGGTAAAGGTAGAAGCTTTCTCTTCCCATCAAAGATTTGGCATTTATGGCAAGTTGCTACTAGCGTGTCTATGTCAAGGAAAAGAGTGGGCCAATAGTGTTACACCATTTTTTGGTCATCTAACCTACTATCATTAGATGGACCCAAGTACACCATGTAAGACCAATTTTACCCTAAGTAAAATTGCTTTCACTATGTAAAATAACTTAATAAAACACATTTATTAGGTTGTTTATGGTCTAAACAGGAAACCCCAAAAGGAAATATCAAACGAACCTATATTTGTTTGATTTTCCTCATGGAATAATTAATTAAACAATAATTTAATTATTATTCCTAGTCATGTTTAACCCAAAACAAGGAAATTAATTAGATAAATCTTTATTTATCTTATCATTTTCTAAGAATAATTATTTAAATCTCATTTAAATAATATTCCTTGTTAAATATGACCAAATCATTTATAAATAATTAAATAAATCATTATTTATTTAATTATCATTCAACCACTTCCTTAAAATAACAAATAAATCATTTATTTATTTATTATTTACAAATAAAGGGATTTGACCCAAGTCAAATGTCTTTTCCCTCCAACAAATATAATAAAATATTCCATGAAAAGTGGATCTAGATTTGGTTAATATTATTTTAATCATGCACCAAGATCTAGAATGACCCAATATTTTGTTATAAATAGGAGGGTTTTTCCTACCATTCTTCACCTTTTGTTGCCTATTAGATCACTCTGGATCTATACACTTGGTCACCTTTTTCTACATTATTTTCTGTGTGAACTCCCTTTGAGTTCTATCTTTGTCTGGGTTTTCTACACCAACAAGAAAGAGAAAATGATAGATCTCAAGGACAGGACGTCCAAGAACCCATCCCATTGAGGAGAATTGGAAACACCTTCTTGTTTTCCTCCCAGGTGCCCTTAATACAAAAATTCTTTCAAAAATATTGTTCTTGTCTTGTCTATTGGATGTATGGAGCAAAACCTTATTTTTTACTGCTTAATGTCTCTTTATGCATAGATCTGGATTTTTGTAGCATTTGTCTTGATCAACTAACTGCAGATCTGAAGATATTGGCAGCCATATTTGATGTTAGGGCTATAAGTTATGCGTAGCTAAAGTGGTATTTTCTCATACACTTCGACAAAAGATTCATAATGCACAACAAGCCTCCACACTCTCCTTCATGAAACTCATGTAACATTATAATTGCATCATCTTCAAGAAAACATTTAAGCAAGATGCCAACAGAATTTTTCCAATACAAAGCTCTATCTAGAATGCAGAAATTTAAAGCCTTTTGTTTCAAGAATCTAGCCTTTGTTTTGGACAAAGCAGGAGGAACATTTATATTAACAAGTACATACAATGTGTCAGCATACCATAGTGAGTTCAAAAATGCTTCTTCAATGGGTGGAGTCGCCAGTTCCTCTTGTTCATCCAAAGAATGTAACATTTTATGTCTAGTGGTTGAAAATTTGCTTCAGCCATGAGTTTGGTAAGTCCTTGTCCTTTAATCATTTTAGTGAGTTTGCTTTCTAAATCATATTCTAAGATAATAGAAATCCACTTACCCCTTTTACCATCAGGGTCCTGATTTAGAATGTCTTTAACAATTGTATGCAGAACAAAAGAAATGACATGGGAGTGCAAAATGTAAACTCTGAAGTCTTTCAATGCTTTGATCAAGGCAAAGGCTTGTTTCTCCATGATGTTATATATTAGAGGTGCATCCCTCAATGCCTTGCTGAAGAAAGCTATGGGTTGTTCTTGTCCCATCATGTTCTTTTGAAGCAATACTGCAGCAATAGTGTGTTCTGATGCAGAGGATAAAATGAGTGCTGATTAGAACTAGTGTTTGGGTGAGTGCTTGTTTTACCATTTCAAAGGATTGTTTGGCTTCCGTGGTCCACTTGACTCCTACTTATCTTTTCAGCATGTTTGTGATGTTTCTCAGGAGTTCTGCAAGGTTTGGTATGAACCTCCTTAAGAAGTTGATCTTTCCAATGAAATATTGCAGCTCTTTAATGTTCTTAGGGTGGCTGATCTGTAATATACCTTCAATCCTTTTGGGATCTATCTTTATCCCTTCTTTAGAAATGATGTGGCCCAAAAATTTTCCTTCTTGAAGACCAAACAAAGTTTTCTTAGAATTCAGAGATAGACCATACTTCCTACATTTCTCAAATACCTTTCTCAAGTGAACTAGATGTTCTTCATCAGTTTTAGAATAGACAGTGATGTCATCAAGGTATATCACTATGAAATAACCTATGTCTTCGGAAAAATATATGTCCATGGCTCTTTAGAAAGTGGCCCCCGCATTCATTAACCCAAAAGGAATTTTGACATACATAAAGGTGCCACAAGGTGTTGTGAAATCAGTTTTGTGCTGATCACTTGGAAGTACTAGTACCTGATTGTACCCTAAAAAGCCATCAAGCAATGATATTCTTTTAGAACCTACCACCCTTTGTAGTATATGATCCATATTAGGTAAAGGGTAGTTGTCCTTCAAGGAGGCTTTGTTTGCATAGCCTAATCTCCCATGTTTTCTTTCTTACTGACACATGGTTTGAAACCCATTTTGAGCACCTGAGAGGGACTATGATTCCAGCATCATACATCTTCTTTATTTCTTTTTCAACTAGAGGTACTAGGAAGGGGTTTATTCTTCTCAATTTGTTCTTGAATGGTTTCTGGTTTTCCTTGAGAGGAATCTTATGTTGAATAATGTTTGTGTCATAGGACTTCAAATCCTCATAACACCATGCAAAAACATCCTTGAATTCTTTGAGCAACTCTATGTATTTCTGTTTTATGTGAGGTCGGAGAGTTTTGGACAACTTTATCATTTTGGGTGCTCCTACACTGCCTATGTTGCATTCTTCTACATCAGTCTCGGTAGATTCCATTTTTTGCTTCCTATCAACTTTATTGAAATCAAACATCTCTTCTAAGGAGGCAAAACCTCTTGGTAATGAGTTAACTTTGGATTGAAAAACCTCAAGGTATTTTTTATCTAAATCTTCAAACAATTCTGCCTCAAGAGGATGTTCTAGCATATTTATATAAGCAATACAAGGTAGCGTTGTTTTGTGGGTTTGTTCTTCAGCAAAACAATCCTCTTGATGGTTTAAGTTTGGCTTTGAAATTTCAAACTTGGTTTTGGGCTTCAAGAAGTCTTCAATTTGTTTGTCATTTTCAAATACTTGCCAATAACCTATGTTATCAGGGACTATTGGTATGCACTTGACCTTTACTGTGTATTGTTCATTGGTATGAGGTATTTGGCAAGTGCTGGCAGCAAAGGCAAGTTCATTGGCAAGGTTGTTTTGAGCTCTAGGGATAGAGGTAAGTTCATACTTCTCAAAATTTTTCAGGAGATCTAAGGCAACATTCCTATATTCTCTTAGCCTAGGATTTTTGGTTGAATACTCTCCTTTGATTTGCCTAATGATCAGCTCGGAATCTCCTTGAATAGAAATATTCTTGGCTCCCATGTTTTTCAACAAATGTAATCCTAGGAGGAGAGCTTCATACTCTGCAATATTGTTTGTACACTGAAAATCTAGTTTGTAGGAGTGACCTTCATTGATGTTGTGTATTCAAACACTAGCTCCTGAACCAACTTTGCCACAAGAGCCATCAAAGCTCACATTCCAAAGTGTTTCAAGTTCAGATTCACCATTATGTTGTTGTTCAGGGCTGCTAGAGTTTTGGCTGTCATGTTCTTCATTTTGTGTTTGGTTTGACTGTTCTGGTAGGCCAAGCTCTTTCTCATTTTCATTTACTTGTTCATTAATGTCATCTTCATTGTACCAGATAAATGAGTCAAGTTCTGAATGGATAGAATAAAGAGGGGTGTTGTTTGGCCTATCTTGGTTGCTTACCATGTATTTCATGTGAAATTCCCAGTACAATCTCCTTGTTTGGTTAAAGACTGGGATGGTAGCATATGTCTTGTCAATTTGGAGGTTTCATTGGATTTTGGCTCCCCATGATCTTGATAAAAGCATGTCATACTTCGGGGGAATGTCAGCCACTACAATGTCCATGACTAGGCTCTTGGCAGTTATTTGTGCCAAGTTGACACACTGATCCTTGATTAGACCCAAACAATTGACGTTGCTTGAATCGAAAGAGTACAATTCTTTGTAAGGTTTTGTTATTTCGAGGCCTAATCTCTCCATCACTACCTTAGGCATGAGATTGTGTGAGGCAGTGGAGTCTAGCATGGCATTGTGCAAGATTTTGTCATGAATGTTTAAGCTGACATAGAATGGAGGGAGAACTCCTTCTTGATATTTTCCCTCTACCTCGGGTCCAAGCAACAACTCTAGCTTGTCATCAGTTAGGTTCAGAGTGTCGGTGTCATTTCCTATGTTCAATGCTTTCAAAACTTGGGACCTATATACATCCTGAGTTACTAGTTCAGTAAGAGGTATGGCTATTTTGATCTTGGCAATCTCTCCCTCAAAATTGAAAGGTGTTGGTGTTTTTGGCATATTTACATCAATTTTATCACACAGTCTTTTCAGCAACTTTAGTTGGCTGAGTTTTATTTGACTGTCAGTTAGAGCATTTTTTCCAAGGCCACTAGTTGATGTACTAGGGCAGCTTGGGTCACCATTATGTTGGCTGGTTTTGTCTTTGTTTTGATTAGGAGTCTTAGCCATCATGTTGGTGTTTTTTGCTGTCTTCTTAGGAGTGTTTTCAGGGGTTTTCCTAACAGCAGTTTCTAGTTTGTTTTTCTTGGAGGCATCTTGGGTTTTCTTACTCCGGAGGTCATACTGCCTATGAACCTCCATGATATCATTTTCAAATCCTAATTTGTACTCTTCAAAATCCTCATATGTTCTACCAGCGTGGTTTGAGGAAAATAGACTTTGTTCTTCTTCTGTGAGAAAAGTATCATCCTCATTATCATATCCTATCAGGTTTACATGGTTTTCTTCCTGCTCTTCAATATCTCTTTCCTCTTATTCTACATATTTTTCTTGGAAAGGAGGTCTGATTTGCTGGTCATTGTCTCTTTTTCTGATTTAAGGAGGGTCTCTTATGAAGTTTTGGTTTCTATTTCTGTTTTGAGGATTTTCTTGGTTTTCCCTAGGGGGTGCTCTTTCATTCAAACTGATTCTCTCCATCATCCTTTCCATTACTCTAACTAGATTTTCAATTTTATCATCAGATGTGGAGGCCATGGTTTCATCTTTGTATGTAACCTTCTTCTCTGTCCTAATCCTAGCCCTCTTTTCAATTATATTGGCTTTTACACTCACAGCTCCCCTTTTCATGTCTTCTAAGGTTAGGGGATCTCTTTCTCTCAATTGGTAGGCCATATCTGGATCAAAGCCCTCTAGAAATTTTACTAAGGCTAGGCCTTGTGGGGGTTTCATGTGAGGTGGGAGTGCATTGTATACACTATTGGACCTAGTGCAGTAGTCTTGGACACTTTCCCCAACGTTTCTCTTAAGGTTATTATACTCTGAGAGGATTTGAAGAGGATTTTTCTTAATCTCCCACATGTTTATGAATGTTTGATAAAGGGAAGGGAGGTCATGAATGTTGTTAGGAGTTAAGTTCTTGAACCATTTCTTTCTTCTCCTCCTAAGCTTTGGGAAAACATTCTCATTTTTATGTTCTCCTCTTCTGTTTCCTGGTAATCAAATGCATCATTCATCTTGTCTACATGTTGTTGGGAAGTGGTAGAGTCAGCTCCAGTAAATTGAGGGATTTTAGATTGGTAGTCTTGAGGCATGGGCAGTAAAGGTTGGGGTAGTACCAATGGAGCAAACCATGCTGGCATGATTGGAGGTAAAGGAACCCAAGGAGAGTTTGTGAGAGGAGGTGGAGGATGAAATGGAGTGGTTTGCACAGTGGATGTGTGGATGGGGGTGGAAAATGTACTTGGAGCAGCAAGATGAGATTGAGAAGATTTGGAATGAAATGAGCTAAAGTTTTGGAGAAGCTAAAAATCAGGAGGAGTGGAAGGAGAGGCTTCTCTACTAGGGCTCTGCTGCAAATTTGTGTGCTCAAGGTCTGTATGGTCTATACCACTTTGAGACTTAGTCCTAAAAAGGTTTCTTCTATGGTGTAAGTCAAATTGGAGGATCTTGCAAAGCTGTGAGGTTTTTAGGGATAGAACTTGCTTTATGAATGGTCCTAACAATAGTTGAATCTTTAGTCCTAGAATTTTTCCACAATATTCTTTCTGGATCGTCAACTATGGTAGTAGGGTTAGGGTCAGGGTGAGATCTGGTCTTATCCTTTGCGAATCTAGATTTCAGACCCAAACTGCAAAGAGGCTGAAAGTTCAGGAGTGTCTTGAAAACAAACCTATCTGCAACAGTACTAAGTTCACACAATGAGTGACTGGGTTTTAGACTGTTATGACTGATTAGTGCATTCCCAGGGGAGTATATGAGAACTAATGGAATCAGTAGGCCTACTGGAGGCTAGTGGAGTCACCAAGTGGATGATGTTTACTACTTTGAGGGTTTTCTTGTTGTCCACCGTCAACAATTCAAAAACCAATCTAGAGATGTTTTGTGTTTTCTGAGTTTCTTTATGTAACACTAAGATTTTCAATGGGTGTTCTCAAGTTGAGTCATCATTTTGCTAGTATGGTCAATCAATTAGATACTACTCTTGGCTAACACTTGATTTTCTAAGTTTGACAGGGGTTTGAGAGTTCTTAAGGAATACTTAGGATGTTACTGACTCAGAGTCCCACTGTGATCGCCATTATGTTAGGTCCCCATAATTTGTCATATTGGAAAGACCAAATGTACAAGGGTAACATCAAACCAGTCTTTGGAGTCATAAGACCCAGCCTTCTTGGACATAGAGAGGGCTCTCTCTATGTTTGTGTAAAGGATGTGACTTAGTTGATTTTAGGGTTTTGATTTTAGGCTAGTTATAAGGATTAGGGTTTGTTTGTTTGTTTGGTTGGTTGGGTAGGTTGTCAAGAAGAATATGTAGAGTAAGGGAAAATCAATCCATTGGGCTATGGATTCTGCAAAGGTTTTGAAAAATATAACAATAGGTCAAGGGTGTTTCATAGTGCAAGTTAACAAGGCCAAATGGATCTAAGTAGGTTTAGTGAGTGTGAAATGAGCATGAAGTTATGGATGCAGTAGGTTCAAAGGACAATTAAGGATCCTTCAACATACTAAAAACAAGAAAATATTTTAGGATGATAGCATAGCAAAATTGAAGAGCAATAAAGGATTCTTCAACTAGACTTTTTCTAAACAAACCTTAAAACAACATACAAGTAATCCTAGAGAGCAGTAAATAATTCTTTGAACATTGCTTTCAAACCAATAGAACTTTTAACATCACATTTTAGTGAAACTAAAGAGCATTCAAGGATTCTTTAATGAAACTTCAAGGAAAAAAACATAGAGATACAAGGATGTAGACAGAAGTAGGGTGCCAAGAAAGCATATCCTACTCTAAAAGTTATGTCCTATGATAAAAGAAAACCATGAAACATAATGAAAACTGAAGTAAACAAATACATGAGTGGAATAACATCACCATCTAACAGAGCTCATTAATCCTAGGAATGTGTTTTATCTATTGATGCTCCATCCAAAACCATCACAACACACCAAAGCCAATTTCTTCAACAAACTCAAAGTCTAGATCATATTAAGCTCAGCAACCAACCAACAACTACAATGAGGCCTCAATGCAGTATTTAACTAGCAAGGAGGACCAAAACCCTAACTAGGGTTTCCAAAATGTCATTAATACATCATAAATGCCATTTTTGTCCAAAGAGACCATGCAAGGCCCAAGGCACAAAATATCTAACGTAATAAATGCAAAATAACTTCAAACATAAATTCTGAGCTAACTAGGAGTGATTTTCCTTAAAAGTCCTCAAAAATATTTTTTTTCAATAAATTTGTGTCTTTTGTTGACTTTGTAGGCAAAGGCACATCGCCAAGGTCCAAGGGCACAGTGCCTACACCGGAAAAATTGCATGTTTTGTGACCAACATTTGGAGGCCTTCCAAGTGTCCAAATGATCCCCATCATAGCTCATTGGAAAACTTGTCCAGTCTACTTTCCAAAAATGCCTTTGGTTTTCTATTTGGTGTCCATTTTCTTCCAAAAAACTCATTCTCTCAAGATTGCTCAGTGCGCAGCGCCAGCTCTGAAAATAGGGCAGAAAGTTGATTTTTTGGGTGTTTTTGGCACTTTTGGAGTACCAGTTCTGCTCCAAACGAGCTGAAATTTTTTGTGGATGATTTCCTTGGCCTGATGAACTAAAAAATGTAAACCATTCCTCAAAAGAGTGCCCCAAAAAAGAGTGCAGTGCTAGTGGCGCTGCGCCTTTGGCCCTTCAAAACAGTGAAAAACCAAAATTTACAAAAAGATGCCAAAATTTGAATTTGCATTGCTAATTATGTTTGGGATGCCTGTAGGGATGCATCAGCAAGGATTTCAAGGTTTTATTTGTCCTTAGCCTCCTTTAGGGATTGAATCTTTGCAACGTCTCTTTCGAGCTTGGCCCTTGCAATCTTGTTTCTTAAGACATAGTGCCTTGCCATCTTCTTTTGGAGGTCAAGGTCCCTCTTGGTCTTCTCCAAAAAACCCTCTAAGTGTATTTTTTCCCTCTCAATCCAAGGTTCCCGATCATAGTCAATCTCCATGGCAAGCAACTCACTTGGAGTAAGCTGCTCTGCCAAGGCTGCCTCTTGCTCTCTCTCCTTGGCTAAGGCCTTCTTTAAGCCAATTGTCCTTGGCCTCCTCCTAGAAAGTTTTTCTTCCTCATCATCAGTGTTCCCATATCTATCCAAGGCCTCATCTAGCTTAGCCTTGGCTTTTGCAGCCTCTTTCTGAGCTCTGATAGCTCTGATCTCATAGATTGTATTATGTGCATCTAGCTACTTGTTTTCAACCACAGAATAATGGATGACATTCTTAGCCCTACCTAGATTGGCTTGCAAATCCCTAATCTGAGCATCCTTGCTTTGGAGAAGCATGTTTGAGATCCTTGCCTCATTTTCATCATCACTGTCAACATGAATGAGTTCAAATTCTTATTCAGTCTCATGTTTGTCTTCTTCTTCATCATCAATGACATTCTCCTTACCTTTTTCAAGCTGCTTGGTTGATGTAGAAGGCATGGCCCCTTGCCTCTTGAGGGCAGCAAACACATGCCTATTTCCCCTTTGGTAGGTCAAACAAAAGGGCTCAATTTCCACCATTTTAGTTTCTTCACTATTTCTACTATCATCATTAGTATCGTCACTATCTTCATGGCTCTTATCAACACTGTTGCTTTCTGCCTCATTGCCCTTATATGATCCACTGACTTGTGCCTCATCACTGTTATCATGGCTTTTTGACCCACTGTCATCATGCTCACTGCTATGTTCTTCATCATTATTTTCCTCATTACCCTCTTATTCATTGTTTTATTCTTCATTTACATTTGTCTCACTAATGTCTTGGCTTTCTAACCTATTTCCATCATCATTTCTGCTCTTTGTCTCATTGATACCTGCCTCCTCATTTCCTTCTTCACTGTGTTCTTCTGCCTCACTGATATTTGCCTCATTGACATCAGCTTCATTTTCCTTACCTTCACTGCTATGTGTTTCATCACTATTTTCCTCACTATCATCTTTGCTGCTTTCTTCATTGCTATTATCACCAATGTTGTGTGCCTCACTATTTTCAAATTCATTGGCATCTTCTTCCTTATTGCTTGATTCATTATTTCCCTCTCCCTCATTGGCATTTGATTGCTCTTTGTCATTTCCCTCATTAGCATCTTCTTCATTGATATCCTCTTCTTTGATTTCTTATTTACTAACAATAGCCTCACTTCCCTCACTGTCTGATTTTTCATTGTCATCTCCCTCTTTGTTAGATGCACTAGTATCATGAGGTGAAGGTGAGGGATTTTGAGAAAGTGGTGAAGGAGGGTCAGTGGATGGAGGAATGGGAGGATGAGAAGATGAAGGGGCATCTTGTTGTTGTTGGCCTTGTGGATTGGTGAACACCTCATGAGTAATAAAAACCTCCCATCGAATACCCTTCTGCTGCAATTGATGCATCACAACCATTTTAATAAGAGAGTGGTGAAAGAGGCTTTGCATCTGCTGAGAATAATCTCTCTTCTATACAATATAGGACATTTGTCAATGCTTCTGTAGAGGTAATAGGATAGGTGCAGCATCCTAACCCTAGTAAAGTGCATAAGCAGCCTAATGTGATAGGTGTAAAGCCTGGAGAACCTTCCCTCACATGTAAAATACTTCATAATGATCTTCATCATAGGTGCATATCTCTCCAGCAAGTGAGAGAAATGAAAAATGTATTTATTGTGGTCTTTGTACCTAGGTTTTAAAAATGGCTCATAGTAGCTCATGTCAAGGTTGACCTGCTTGAACCATTTCTCCCCTACACTAGGTATGCCTGTGGCATTGGCAATAGCATCTGTAGATAGCTCAAAATTGACCCCTGCAATGTTAGCTTGTTTGTCATGCAAGTTAATGATGAATAGCCTAGTTACCTCAGGGTGGTTTTGCACCTAGTGTACTCTCTCACAAAAATCAAAGCATCTTACATGTTGGAAGTAGGAATCAGTTAAGGGAGATTCCATTAGCTTTATTATGTTATGTGGTTCAAATATGTTGATCTTTCCACCCTTGTGCCACTGCCTCCTTGGCATTTGACCTTCTCCTTGACTACCACTGTCCTCCCTTTCTGACATTTTTACCACTCTGCCTTTGAAATCCTAGCACAGCTATGAAACTGATATGGAAGAGGGTAATGGAATGGTGATGAAAAGGCAGCTCTATAAGTGAATGAGATGAATGAGTGAGGGTGTAAGTATGTCATGCTGAATAAGAGGCTAAACTTAATGATAACCCTCTGCTGATTTGTAAAAACTCTGCTTTGACACACCCTGCACTTATGTCAATTTGAAATGAAAGAGGGAAATTTAAGGTCAATCTATTTGCAGTGTAAGGGATAGAGCTTATGAGGGAAATGGAGTTTAGGGAAAGCTCAGGTGAATGGGAAACCTACAACAATGTAACCCTCAGTTTGTCACTGAATCTCTTTATAAGCAGATGAAGAAAGGTTAAATAGTGGTTTTAAGTTCAAATCTAGGGTTTTTTCTTAGGTCTTCAATTTATTTTAATTTCAAACCATCAAAATGCTTTGAGGATGAGAGTATGAAATCCACTTACCTATTTATATACTAGGAGGAAACCTGGCAGAGACTTGGAGGGTTTCTGAAATGGTTTGAGTGTTTGCAGGGTGCAGGAGGCCCTCCTGGCCAAGGGCGCAGCGCCTATGTCAGGCGCGCAGCACCAAACTCTTCCTCACTGGGCCTGTCGGGCAAGAGTGCAGCGCTCTGCCAAGCGCGCAGTGCCTTAAGAAAATACACGGGAGAACTGTGCTAAGGGCGCAGCGCCCCACTCCAGGCGCAGCGCCACAAACATTCGTCCAAGTTTGACTTGAAAATCCCAAATTTTTCGCTCTTGAATGCTCTGATGATTTTCACAAGGCAACAATGAATTTTTGAAGTATTAGATGATATTTTATAGGCAAATTATTTAATTTATCTTTGATAACCCATTTCCTAATGTTTTACGTCCTTTTTCACTTTCACTGATATTCCTTTGATTTTTTGCATGCAGATGCTTGAAAACAATAACTTGGCTCTTCCTTTTGCTTCTTGAGGCATAATTTACTCATTATGACATCCTTGGAGTTAGATTAGTTATGATGGCACCTTCAAAACTTTATGTGGCTTCCATTGCAATTTTTAACTTGTCTTTCTCGCCTTGGGTGGTAGTTAGGAAAATTGTGTTCCTTTTGATCCTGGAGGTTTTGACATATTTATTTTGTCACAGCAACAACCTCAAAATCCTTTTTTTACTTCCATCTTGGAGCTCAACACATCTCTTTTGCTCATTTAGTCATGGCCATCTTATGAAACATCTTTGAGAGATTTTCTCATAGCAGCACATTCAAAACCTTCTTCTGTCTGCACCATGGGGTTTTAAACCATGTTTTTTACCTTCTTTGACATTTCTGATTGTAGGTGACTGAAAAGATGATTTGACCTTTCTTTAACTCCTTGAAGTATGATAAATTCACTTAGGAAAACTTTGGGAGGACTGCACTCAGTAGCATCTTCAAGGCTTTTTGTGTTTTCCACTACAACATTCAACTTGTCTTTTTCACCTTTTCTCACTAACCTTCTTACACTTGTTTGCATGCAGGTGACTGAAATGATGAGTTTGACCTTTCCCTTTGTTCCTTAAGGCATGACAAATTGATTTTGACACCTTTGGGACTCAAACACAAGGTAGCATCCTCAAAACCTTCTTTTGTCTGCACCATGGAGTTTCAACATCATGGTTTCACCTTGCATGGCTATTTTCCCAAAACCCTGGATGTTTGGAGTGCTTTAAGGCAATCATAAGTGTTGTCTTCTAAGTTCTCTATAGCCCTTTCAAGTTCATTCATTTATGTCCAGTTCACCTCACCCTTTTTCCTATTTCATCAATAATCTCTGAAAGACTTTTCTTCATGCTTGGTTTTTGGTGTACCTCCTCCATGGTCATTTCTACATTTGATCACTGTTTGGCACTCTACTTGGTCCATTAAGCTCAAAAACCCTAGTTTTCCTCGAGACCAATTGGTTCCCTTTCTCCTATTGTAGGTTGTCTTCATTTAAGAGAGACCACCTTTCTTACCAACACCTTATGCTGATGGACCTCTTAACACCCCTAAAGAAGTGTCAATATCTTAACCTTTACCTCTTGCAGACTTTGCGCTGATAGGGTAGTCTTCTTTGGAAACTTTCAGGTCTTCCTTGAATAATCATGTGTTGACCTTCTATTACATCTGAGCTAGCTTCTAGCATAAGAAAAACAGTGTTTGAAACATCAATGATGACCTTACAACTTGTGAAACCCTAATGAAAATTGGCTTGGAGGCTTCAAATGAAAAACAGAGTATTTGTCAAAGTGTTGTATTGAAGATCCAAAATCTGGTGTACTTGATTTATCTAAAGAGCCTACAGAGACAGTTTTGAGACCATCAATGCTTGAGGAACTTGGGGACCAGGGGAATGAGTTAGGCTATAGGTAACCCTAGATGTAAAGTGGAGTTATGGGCAAGGGAAAAACATAGTAATTAGGTCATAGGTAGGAAAAAGGATGGAGATGAGAGGCACAAGCCATTAAGGAGTCTTTTAGGAGTGGCAAGGTGACTATGAAATGGCAAGGTTGATAGAATAGTGAAGAATTTTCTATAAGGATAATGAAGGCAGTGAGATTTCTAAAACTCACAATGTTCAAATAAATTTGTTTTTAGAAATCTGGAACCAATCTATATTCATCTACCAATAGTGAAAAATACTTATGACTAACATATACATCACCCAAATCCACATGAAAACCCTTATATTCCACATTTTCCTTACCTTTTGCCTCTTCGCACTTTGTAGCGTTTAACGCGTCGCATATCACATTTCGCACAATTTATAACTTACCGCTTAAGTGGCCGCAAAGTATTTTGTGTAAGTTGTGATGCAGTTGGCCCCACCGTAATAGCGTCGTCCCCCCACTTATGTCCGCTTGCAATACATGTCATATAATATGGAACCTCATACACTTACCGCATAACCATTTGCCACATTACAACTCCGCCAATGCAGTGGGCTCCACCCTCCACGTCACCTCATTTCTCCCCGGGCTACGCACTTCGCAGATTTAAGAGTTTACCTCCACGCTTATAAACTAAAACTTAAAGTTTGCAATATGCAGGCTGCGGTCGGGTCCCACTTCCCCTCCACGTCACTTCCCTCCTTCCCGTGCTTCGCACTTGGCACCATTTGGATTTTATTTCTACTGCTTCATGTTAAAGTTTGTGTTTTGCGACACGGTTGGGTCCCACCTTCCCTCCACGTCACTTACCTCCCCCCCGCACTTCGCACTTCGCATTTTTTGGTGTTTACCTCCTCCTTGCTTATAAAAAAAAATTAAAGCTTGCGACTTGTGATGCAGTTTGGTCCCACCATGCCTACCGCCATGTCCATCCAGTCTTCACACATCCCATCACCGCTAATCCCTCCGCATCTCTCTGTCACCTCCGCTTCACCCCAATGCATCTAACGGTCCTTAACACATTTCGGATCCCCCCCCCCCCCTCAGCCTTCGAACTTTTACCATTGGGGGGGTCTGAAATAGGCGGTATCCATTACCACTCACTCCTCCACATATATTCCTCTCATCATTTCGCACCCCCTTTCTCCGATACTGCTTACCACTTAAGACCCCCTCTGACATTCGGTTTCTGGTTTTCAAATACAGCAAGAGTTTTTGGTAGAGCATGCAGTTACGTTTTATTCAGTCCCTCCAAGATCTCCCCACTAAATAATTCAACATGCACAACACAACCGACTGTTCCGTAGCGGGAAGTTGAAATCATGAGAGTTAGGGAGTGGAGGATTCCGAACAGCAGATGGAATTACATGATGAAGTTCGGACTGCTCACCTGTTCTTAGCCACTTCTCACCATTCCTTTTAAGATTCTGGAATTTGGCCTCCCTAGCTAACTACTTTGTTTATTTCTATTGTTTAGATAGTGATGTTTTGCTGGTAAAATCTCGATTTTACCCAATTCTGTTATGTTTTTTATGTTGTTGGAGTGATTGCTTGATGCACGCTCTAATAGTTTGTTAGGATATTTTGATTTCACCTGTGTGGGTCGATCATGACAGAATATTCGATCATAAACCCCCAAGGAGAACTCTATATGTAGTGAGTTCTAAGATGAAAGAAGGGTTCAATAATTTTGAAGAAATTTGTTGTAGTTTTGTATGATTGTGCTCACTGTGCTCTGAGACACATATTTGGGAGAGTTGTTTAAACTTAATATGATACAGAGATGTTATTTGGATTCCAGATGGAGCAATGAGTAGTATGTATTTGTTTCTTTCTGTTATTAGTAATCTCATTTTTAATGTGCAACAGGATACATGTCAATTCCTCAAATTTTGGCACTTTCTCCCTTGCTGCAAGACCTATAATGAACATCTGGTAATCCTCTGACACTCTATTTAAAGTGATTGTTACCAGATCAGTACTAGGTACTGACTCTCCTATGTCTCCCAACTTATCTTTCAATTCTTTGATTCTGAAGATAAAGACATTAAAATATTCGTTCTCTTCCATTTTAATGTTACAAGAGCTTACTTTTCAAGAAGAGAACTTGATTCGTGTTTTTAGTCTCATATAATTCCTTCAGTGTATTCCAAGTTTCAATAGAAGCCTTACAATCATGAATATGAGGAATTATATTATCTTTGATAGATATTCTAAGTAATACATTTGCTTTATTTTCTCGCTTCTCCCAATCTTTAATTATTGCAGTTGTCGTGCCTACAGCAGGTTTTGCTTCTTCCCCCTTTGTAATGGTCCAAGTGCCATAGCCTTCTAGCATGTCTACAGCTTGAATTTCCAATTGACGTAGTTTGTGCCATTTAGCTTATTGACTTTGTTCATATATGTCTCTATAAGAGGATTCGCCATCTTCTCCCAGTGTCTTCAAGAGTATTTCAACCAACTTCAAATGAATTTAAATGGAGACTTAATAGACCTCAATTACTTCTTCTTTTTAAATAAAACCAGCTTTTTAAAAAATAAAGCTGTTTTAAAAAATTATATGAAGGCCTTTTTCTTTTTTTAAATATGTAAGGAGTCCTTATATATATATATGAAGGCCTTTTTATTTTTTTAAATATGTAAGGAGTCCTTTTATATATATATATATATATATATATATATATATATATATATATATATATATATATATTTGAATGTGGAGCACTTTCATAATATGCACACAATCTCCATAATTCAGACACGTGCTTTCAGAAGACTTACGTTCTCCTTTGACAAACGACCACCACAAGTTTCGTTGAAAGAGGGGAGCCTTTGTCAACGCATCTCAACCCCTCGTAAGAGATGCAATGGTCAAACAACAAAATTACTTCACTCAGTTCCTTTGGTCGATTGTTTACTGTTCCAAGCCCCCCAGCGTTCCAGTCCACTTAGATCCAGGCTGCACTTGGACTCCACAATCCGAGCTTAATCTTCCACGTCCGGCTCGGATCTGATATGCTTCCAAACACACCTCTCATAGCCTCTCGTCTCATCCTCTCACTCTGGCACCCTCCTCACAATCGATGTGGGCAGATTCATAGCACGAACAGACTATCGCGTGAGTGACACCACCACCAATTCACAGCGCGAAAATATGAGCGTCGTGAGTGACACCACCACCGCCACTAGGAACAGATCCAAGATCAGACACAGCCACCGCCGCATGTACAAACACCACAACCGATACAAGATCCAAACACCATCGTTGTTGTGGATAGCACGAACAAGCAAAAGGGAGATTTCTTCGAAGCGCAAACAGAGAGTACGTTCACCAAAAGGTTCGCAGAGAGCGTTGGGGCTAGCACAGATCTCCACAACCTCCACGCACTCCAATTCATCCTCCCACAACTACGTCACAGGGTGTGAGGACGCCTCTGCTTCAATTCAACCTTCCACTACTATGTCACAGGCGAACACTGATTTTCTTTGTCAAATGGTTCCTTACTCTGCCTCATAAAATGCCCAACTCAGCAACACGACTACGTCAAAGGAGAACAGCAGCAGACAGACACAATCTCCGGCACACACTCACGATCTCTAGCGCTTTACCACAGTGCTCCATTATAAGACAAGGCCTCACCCAACAGAATCGAGCACCCAACCTCAACTACAGGACTATGTCTCCTTTTCCCGGGCACTTTGATACCAATCAGAAATAATGGAAGACAATAGGAATGAAATTGGTAGTCTTCAAGAGAGGAGTACCTAACGCTCGGCTACTAATACATTCAAAATTAACACAATTAATTACAACTTTATAAAGATGCATAGGATTAGAATAGATAGAATTAATTCTTAGAAATCCAGAACTAATTTTTAATTGAAGTAAACATCTAAACAATCATTTATTTTTCTATTATTTTAAAGTATATATATATATATATATATATATATATATATATATATATATTGTATTTTTGAATGTATAAATGGATTCAACTTCTTGAAAATCCTTTAAATATGTAAAATAAAATAGTTTAAACATGCAATTTCAACAAATATTTGCTCCATTCAAAATTTACATTTAATAAAACAATCTAAACCTCCACACAACACACATCAAAAAACTTACATCAATATATGTAATATGTAGATTGTTGACATTGAAATAATTTGGTTCATATGAGCATTGTGATATTTCCTTATGGATTACATTGTCCACATTATTTTTTTTTATTAATAATTTTTAAATACATTTCAATATTATTTAATTTTATATATTGAAATAATTTATTTATGATGCACGTTGATTTTTTATATTACTATTAATATTTTTCTAAATGTCACATAATAATAACAAGGTGAGAATGAAATATTTTTATTATATCTCCTTTGTATTGGGTTTTAATATTAACAACCAATAAAGAAAACACAATTAGAGTGAGACTACATTTTATAATACTTTTAAGTAAAACTAACCCTTACACTATCACCCTTATAGATGAAGTGAGCATAAACGGAATTACATATCACTCTTACACTAGAAGGGGCCTCTAGGCTCAATCAAAAAGTCTTTGTTGCATAAAGAGCCTAATGAGGAAGCCTCCTTACAAAAAACAAATATATATTAAATCAATATGTTGTTTGCAAAATATGATCCAATGTCACAAAGGAAGGCCAAATTTATAGATGAAGTTGGTTCGAAAGAAGAGAACATTGACAATCAAATAGGTGGAATATCCAATATTTGCTTCACACATTGAAGTTGACAAGGATCATCAACCTCAAAGACGAGATTGATGCCAGGATTCTGCTATAAAACAGATCCTTGCATATAGTAGAGTGTGTGTTTCTTTCAGCATGAAAATTCTCATCTAATTCTTCATTAAAACTATATTTTATTCAGCTCAAAATATACAAAAAGAAAAAGAGAGCCAACACAAACCAATACTGGCATACAATAATAACCAGAAATTTATAGATACAAAATATTACAATGGATGGCCTCTCGGCTCTCGGCCCTTTTAGAAAAGTTCTCAAACCGTTTCTCTCTCTCTCTGTATTCCTCACTGTTTTTCATCCTCACACAATACTCATATTTATACATAATTATGAATTTATTTCAATCCATTATTTTCTCCACACAAATCTCAACCAAAATCTAAAATAGATTTATCCATTTTTTTGGACTCAACTAAGTCTCGTTTAAGGAATTACTAATCCCTAGATTATCTACCTAATTCAACTGCATAATTTATTAAAAGAATATTTACAACAATCCTCACACTTACATTTTTCTCTCTTAATTTATTAAAAATGAACATAATAATTTATAAAATAATTAAAAAGACATCCTCCTCTATTTACACAATATTTTAATAAAAATCAAACAGGATGCTCCTGCATCAGACTCCCCATGTAAAGAAGTTTCCATAGAGTCATGTCTATGAGGTCTGCCACTTTTCTGTAATAATGTGATAGCCACAAGTCTTGACGACTTGCTTCCTTCAGGATTTCAAACTATGTTCTGTCGCTAGTCCTTTAAAGTATCAACTCTATTTGGTAACTCATCACTCACTTTGTCAATCGAATTCCATCGACCTTTACAACAATTGCTTCCGCCAGTTCCTCGGAGTAATTCCTCTTTGTCTAATGCTTTCGTCTCCAACTGAGCTTAACACTCAACTTTCTGAAGCAAAGAATAATCAAGAATTTCTGCTTGACCACAACTATAGTCATTGATTGCTTTTATAGCAACAACTTTCTCGTTCGGTGTTGTACCTGCATTCATCAACAAACTATTAGTTTCAAAAATACAAGACCTTTCGGCCTCTTTTGATGCTTCAAGCACCAATCTCTCATCATTGACTTTCTAGATTTCAACAGATCATGTTTTGAATTGCTGGTTGCTTCATCTTTATCCTGCTGGTTCGATACTTTTGTTTCCCTTATGTATCTAAAGACATAACTTCCGTGCTGCTCCTGATTTTTCGTCTCATCTCCAAATACTTTTTGCTCAATTTCTCTGATTTCAACATCATATTTATTTATGTTTCCTTCTGTATCTACAGCCACATTATTATTTGAAAAGTTATAACATTCACTCAACTCTATAAATGTTAAAAACATTTCATCTTTATCATGCACAGTAAATGCAATCTATTTTGTATCAGGTTCTGCAAGTTTCATCTCCCCTTCAGGTTCCTTAAGCCATCGTTCCAAAAACTATATTTCCATGTGAAATCTTCCATCGTTTCATCACAACCTTCATTCCCAGCTTCATTCTTCTTCTGGCAATTTTCCTTAGTTATCCCGGTTTCTGTATCTTCACATTGCAAAAAAATTTCATCAATTTCATTAAACAAATTCATTTGTTTACCTCCTTGGAATATCACTATGGCACTTTCATTATGCTTCTGCTCCATAACATCTTCAACTCGTTGTCTTACACCAAACAAGAATTCATTTATGATTTCTTCCTGCTGCAACAAATCAATACCTTCCTCCTCTGAAAGGCGTTTTCCATCATACTTCACCTTAAGAGCTTTGTTCATCTCTGTGACAGTTTCACCATAATGTCCACCATCTTCTGCACATCCTGCAAACATACATAAATTGTGAGATTTTAAAATGCAAGGCTTCATAGCCTCATCTGCTTCTCTTGTCAACAATTCTTCTGAACTATTCCAGTAGTCCATGAAATCTTTCTCATTGATCTCGTCACCCAGAATTTCACCCTGTTTTGGGCCACAAATGGAAACTTCCATTTTCAACTCAGCCTCTTTGAGTTCTTCACATCTCATTTGTACACTCATCATCTGCTCGAGCTTCCTCAGCTCTTATGTAAACTGTATGTTTACCTGTTGTTCCCTCTTTGCATGTAGCTTCTGCCATTTCACTTTCTTCCTCATGGTCCAACCATGTTTTTGGTCTTTATTTCTCTGCAACAATTCCATCAATAACTCAAGGTGAATTTCTATCTCAGCTTTCTCCTACTCATACTGTTCATCAATCAACTGCTTACATATGCCAATTACCTTGGCATTTTCCTTCTTCTTTCTTCTGCTGTGGTCTTCATCAAATCTTCTAAAATGACTATCACCAGTGATCTTCTCCTCCTTTGTGAACTTCATCTGTTCACGTGTGGATTTCATTCGAATCCCCTTTTCAGCAAGTCTTCTTACTTGCCATTCAGCAATACAAGCTCTCTACCTGCGCTTGACCTCTTTCGGTTATCTGTTTTGGAATCATCTCTGGAAACTCTCTTACTCCTCTTTTGCTACAAACAACAACTTCAGTAATGCATGTGTTACAATGACGAACTCTTTGGGTGTCGGGCTCCGCCGATCATGCACCCAATTACATTCAAAACCTTTGACTTGGTTTAAGACTCTTTGACTCCAGACTTTACATCAACTCCTCATCTTGGATGAAAAATACACCTTCTGGTACAATAACTCAATCTTAACTCAAGCTATCCAAATTTTTATTTGACCCTAACATCTGTTTGACTTCAAAGCTTGACCCAATAATTACAATAGTGGATATTTTGACTTAATTCAAGATATACAATCTACCAACGAACATCCACCCTTAATACATTTTTATGATGT
The DNA here is from genome assembly GCA_034641835.2 of Pinus albicaulis. NCBI lineage: Eukaryota > Viridiplantae > Streptophyta > Pinopsida > Pinales > Pinaceae > Pinus > Pinus albicaulis. The sequence continues at coordinate 1,090,201,183 of CM076580.1, forward strand.
AAAATCTCCCTGTTACCAACTACAAGCCTTTGTCCAAAATGACGCAACCAAAACTGCGAAAAACCCACACTACGCATAATAAACCACCTCGTATATTATAAAAATGCATGCTTCTCTTTATATCGCTCGGGATAGCGCATTCTCCTTTTCCATTCATTTAAGAGGAACTTAATTTCCTTTAAACAACTATGGTGATAAAACCTTATACATCTGCATTTAAAACATTTTGACTTCAATTCTAAGCATGTTGACATATATTTAAATCATTCCCACAAATAAATTATCTATAATTTCGATTTTGGTTTAAAAAAACCAAAAATGTTAACATATAATATGGTCGGTCTACAATTTTACTTAACATACCTTTCCAATTTTCTGTGTCCTTCTAATTTGTCCGAGTGAACCTACTCTCAACCCATTAACTGGGCTCTTCACAAGCAAGATCTCCAAATGCGCTCACAACATTTTTGTCTATGCGAATTGCAAATTTGCAATTTTCGCATTGCAACTCAGTTTTACTGCTCCATGACCTTTAATTATCGCAGATCATGATTGTGCTTGCAATCATTGAGAACTTCACCGATCTCCATCTCTCCTCGATGCACAGCTTCAAACAGAACACAACTATGGGGCAGCATTTGGTAAGTGAAAAAACTTATTCCCAATACAGTGGACTCAAAATATGTGATTGAATTCATGCTTTGCTTTACTTTTAATGCGCAACATCAATTTTATGTACAATCATAAAGCATAGAGGCAACGGTTTATATTTGTCAAGCTTTGTGAGTCACAGTTGCATTTGCAACTTCACCATTTACCAACACAAATGCTATTCAACTATGAATGTCGACACAATCCATATTAAAATTACTACCATAGGTGAGACGTTGCTTAAGAATGAGAACATTGAAATAACGTTTGTTATGTAAATAGAAACATTGATAAAAATGGGACATCGTTCAAAACCACAAGTTTTTCTTCCCTTTTGCCATCATTGGCTTCCTGAATATCGCCTTCCTTCATATGTTAAAAAAAACTAAAATAACATCAAGGTCTCTACAACCCACAGGCCAGATGTTAGCAGCAGCTACCCGTCGTCTATGGTCGTCTTCGTAGACACCATGCGGTCTATACTCCAAACGACGGTCCCTTCATGGCTGACGTCTATCCATACTTTAGCGACATCGGTGACACAAAAGACATATCTCTGGATTACGCTCTGTTTAAGTCTACGTCTACCGTGGTGCAAGACAGAGATCACAGCTACACCAACATGTTCGATGCAATGTTTGATGCTCTTGTTTCGGCCATGGAAGCCTTGGAATATCCCAGCTTTCCAATCATCATTGCTGAAAGTGGATGGCCTTCTACCGGCGCTGATGTGGCCACCATTGAGAATGCTCAAACCATGAGTTGTGTTGGAATCCACATCACATGTGAGCCGAATCGATGTGGACAATGCCTTATCTCCATGCAGTGATATATGTAATCAAATTTCGCCGGGATCCCATTCCCAACTCTAACATTTTTTGTTTGATGTGCAATTCTCAAAAAAATTAGAACCGCACATACAAGACTGCTAACGCAGTGTTTAATCCGAAATCACATTGTTCCGTATTGACATACGATTTCTACAAAACATTCTGTCATACCTCAAAGCCACTCCTCGTTTTCTCTTGAAATATATGGATTCATGCTTTATACCAACACCAATTCCAGAAAGAACATAGTTCCAAGGTACAACAATTTCAGAATTCCAATCTTTATACTGGTTTGACAACGCAGAGTTCCACTACTTCCGTTGCGCCTTTGACTTGTGATTCTATATGAGTGTGGTTCCAAATCACATGATTTGTTCTACCATCGCCAAACTACTAATCCAGCAATCCGCTTACAAAACAGTCTACTTGCCATTTCACGATCTTCACGTCCCAGTCTAATTGCCTCCAATTCCTACAGTTAACACATTTGTCTATGCAAAAATTTAATCATTAATCAAACCAAACACTTCCTCTAACAAACTTAGTTCCCTCGGATGCTAAATTCTCAGATTCGAGCACTGCTACTTACTACAAGCAACACAATTCAACATTGCTCATAATAGATACATATGCACAATCAAGTTGTGAACGTTGTTTTGGAGTTATCTCACACAAATTTATGGGTGGATGCAAATAAGACTTTGACGATAATCCCTTACCTTTTAACAATGTTTTCTCTATACAACAAAATCGAACAACCACCACTCCAAAACACCAATAATCTTCAGTTACCCAGATCTCTCTACTAGGATCTTTGTTGATTCACCCTCAATACACGCAGCTTCACGTGCTCAACATATACCTTGCACCATAAACATTTTATGGCTCTGATACCAAATGATGTCAGGATTCTGCTATAAAACAGATCCTTGCATATAATAGAGTGTGTGTTTCCTTTAGCATGAAACTACTCATCTAATTCTTCATTAAAACTATATTTTATTTAGCTCAAAATATACAAAAATAAATAAAGAGCCAACACAAACCAATATTGGCATACAATAATAACCATAAATTTATAGACACAAACTAATTGGCCGAATATTACAATGGATGGCCTCTCGGCTCTCGGCGCTTTTACAAAATCTCTCAAACCATTTCTCTCTCTCTCTATATTCCTCACTGTTTTTCATCCTCAAACAATACCCCTATTTATACACAATTATGAATTTATTTCAATCCATGATTTTCTCTACACAAATCTCAACCAAAATCTAAAATAGATTTATCTCTTTTTTTTTACTCAACTAAACCCGTTTAAGGAATTCCTAATCCCTAGATTATCTACCTAATTCAACTCCACTCATATCCTTAATTTATTAAAAGAATATTTACAATAATCCTCACACTTACATTTTTCTCTCTTAATTTATTAAAAATGAGCATCATAATTTATAAAATAATTAAAAAGACATCCTATTTACACAATATTTTAATAAAAATCAAGCAGCATAAGAAATGTCTAATCTAAGCCAAATTTTGAGGTTGATTCCACAAGGACATGAAACATGTAATGAACTACGGTAATCATAAACAAAAAAAGGTATAACACTAAAGTATGATGTCAATACATGTTGAAGAAACACCGACAGTTTGCAACAACTTGAAAGGATGGTAATGACATTGTTGTAATGTTCCCAAAGACGTGCAATCACAAAATAACACAATTAGCAACTCTCTATTACGAAGCTGAAAAAACACTGACAGTTTGCAACAACTTGAGAGGATGGTAATGACATTGTTGTAATGTTCCGAAAGACCTGCAATCACACAAGTAGCAACTCTCTATTACGAAGCTGGAAGATCCGTGTTGTGCAGGATCGATTTGGAGTCCAAGGAAAGAAAAGCCAACACATAATTGGGTGATGCAAGTTGAAACGAAGCAGAATATCATATCAGCCATATTTCAACAAAGATAGGTAATTGAAAATGAATTCAATAGCCTCCCCATATAGGATTTATGAATCAAAAAATTGTCATTATGAGAGTGAGCACAACCCCACACTTCAAGAGACTTCGTTAATGCAATCTTCTTTATTTAATGGAATGGAATTTTATTATAATGGAATAATTTGTCTAATACAAATATGCTTGATGTTGCGTTGAAATTACTTCACAAGTTAAAATAAATCATCTTCAATAAGGTCAATTGGGTTTATCCCGAATGGTTGGGAGGAATAATTGGAATCCTCCCCACCCAGATTCAATTCTCAGAAATGACAATATTGAACTTTGATGGAATGGACCGGAATCATATGGAACATATAGATATTACCAGCCGCTTATTTTTAAAAATTTAAGATAAATCATCATCGTAAGTAAAACATTTCATTAACGGTGTAGCCATATCCCACTGACCTGATTCTGAAAATATGTTGTCTTTGATTCTAAACGGATAGCAAAATCACAACTCTAAGTTGCGAAGCACATTGCCACAAACTGAACCCGAACGCAATTGTAGTCAATCAACTCAATTTGGTAGTTAAAGCAAACATCAAATATAACCCTTCAAAGATATAAAGACACTCCCACCTAAACTTGGTATTAAAGCAATTAAGACTCCAAATACTTGGCACTAATAATATCCAACTTGATCACTTTGCCAGCGTAAACATAAAGATACAACCCTATAGATCACTAATCACTCTTGTATCTGGTTCTAGATACTCTAGCCTTCTCGATCCAATTATTTGTCTTAGCTCAAACAACTTGGGTATATGTTCCAAACATTAAAATCAATCCTTACTAACATTGGTATCAGAGCATTTAGTACTTAAAATTCTTAACAAGCCACTAAGATACAATCCCTACATATTACTAGTCACGTGTATATTTGATTATAGATAATCCACCACCTTTTCTGATCCCATTATCTGCTTGGCTCAAATAGCTGTTCTACTACATACCCTATACACTTAATCTTCTGCTTCTGATTACCCTTTATTATTTTCGATATTAAATGTATGATAAACTTTCGATATTAACTGTATGCTAAAAATAACATACTGACAAAATGACAAATTTTGGTTAACATTGTATATTGGATAATTTTGGTATACAATAGTATTATAGTTGACAAGGGTAGGGACATTGTTTGAATGATATTTTAACCACCTTCTAACTTCCACAGATTATAGTTGATAAGGAAAGGGGAAACATTTGAATGATATTTTAACCATCTTTAACTTCCATACATGTCATGAAGCTTTATCACAAAAGATAGATCATTCCCCATGTGCTCTACTAAAAATAGATCAGTCTTCATTAGCTTAACTGTGCTAAGCCATATAGTAGCAATTTTTTGAAATAATCAATGCACTCCTTTATTACTGAAGCATTGTTCATAATGTTTTTGCTATATTTGATAGTATCGAGATCAGTGACTAATTTGATTTTGTAACCACCTTTTTCTTGAGACTGCACACCATTTAGAAATTTATAGCAGCGAGGGGATCACCAACTTCATATTGTGACAGTATCCACCAAAGTTGGGTGAATCTTCATTAACTTAATTGAAGAAAAAGCTTAAGTAGACAAACTTATGCATGAAACCTCAAAACCCGTAATCATGGAACCCTTTGCAAACCCATGTTGAACACATTTCAATAGCCATAATGCTTTATTGCCAACAAAATGTTCATTCAACTTCCAAATTTCCACACATTTTGGGTATCAGCAAGAGAAAATGAGAAAAACAATTAACTAAATTTTGTGAGACATAATCACAGATGATCTACAAGACCACATCTTTTCAAGTCCAGAATAATCACAAAGAAAATAAACCCAAAAGTACAGAAGCAATAGCCCGTATTAACAACAGGAAGCATTCGCAATCCTACAATGAGGCAATCTAACATGGAAATCATGCATTATATGGTTGATGCAAACTAAATCTACTCAGCGTCAAAAAGACAGGAAAGAATATACTAATAAAAAGAAAGCATCTTCCCAATCTTATTTAGAATAGATGTTGCATAAAATGATAAAACTGGAAGGGCAGTCATCTTTTCGAACTTGTACAGTGTCGTGAAGAAATTAAATGAGCACCAATGAACGGTATATTCGTAAGAAACAAAACCCTGGATCTATAATTAACCAACAGGATTAAAAATTAAAAGAACCTAAATTCACGCTCTATAGGCAGAATTTGATAGCATGCAACTTGACATTCCCCTTGCCATAGGATAATTACATCAAATACACCTGTAAAATTCATGTCGTGAAAAATTGAATAGATCGAATAACAAATGTAGGTGGCTAAAAGACCTGGCGAAATAAATGCCACCCAGATTTCAAGAAAACTTGAAATCTACAGTGCTACAACAGGTAAAAACCCCATGTACTGCTACCTTGGAATGAATCCACACAGGAAAACTCTGGTCTAATAATCTTGACAGAAGTGTTTGTGTTAGCACTAACAGGTAGCAGATTCACTCGCATTCTTAGGGTATCTAATCACAATCCCAAAAATTCATCTAGTATCTATACACAGAACTGCCCGGCGGTGGTGGTGGCAATCTATTTGGAGTCCGTCTACTAGAATGTATATCTCCATTCTGTCCCGGGTCACTAAGCCGTCGACTGTGGCCATTATTACTTGAGGAACTTATCCTTGGTGAATCTGCAACAGAATTTGAATAGTCAGAAGGTCCATTTGCAGCAGAGTCGAATGCTACTCTCCAATCCTCATGTGTTGAAACTGGCACGCTCGATGCACTTCCAGACCCTGTATACAGACACATTATATAAAAATATTAAATTAATGATTCTACATAAATGGATAGAAGGACATGCAAACAGGTTGGTTGTGATCCTTTACCTCCATTCGCAGACCAATTATCACTTGATGCTCGAGTATCGTGGACACTTAATTGCCTGGTAAGTTTCGACAGCAAAGAAGCCTGTTTTTGGTAGCGCTCACGTTTCCGTTTTGCATTCTGATCTTCTTGGAGAAGTTCTTCAATCCTTGGTGTACTATGAGCACTGATTTCAAGAGAAAATCAAAATCAGTCTGGCAAAATACAGAAATAGGAAAATAATCAAAGTAATTACAGACGTACCTTAGCCACATTTTGTCATTAAACCTTACCTGACTGAGCTATAAAGCTGGGTCAGCATTTCATCCTTGGCTTTCTCAACTTGACAAAGCACCACAGCCTGCAAATCATCAAATCATCAGTTCAAGTATTATGGACTGACTAAACACTGAGATTCTGTATGGTTGTAATGTGTGCTCATCCACATGGATGTCTTACTTTGGGAACATTTGCAGCAAGACTATTCAGAACAGCTTCCACATAACCACGGACTTCTTGAGACATCATTCTGAGCTCCTCCTCTGGATCTACAGGCCTTCTTACCATGGTTTCCTGGATTATAAACAACAAAATCAGACTGAGGTTGAATATTGTGTTGGGATATAATTTTTCTATTCTGATCATTGTATACGGTCATGGTCTCCTAGGATAAAATGTGCATTGATTCTTAAATTCTTTAATAGCAAACATTTTGACTATGTAATGTGCAACTTACGGTGGAACTTTATGTGCTTCATTGCCTATATGCAAGTGTTTTGATACAAATCATAGTTGTTCACGATTATACTTTCGGTTGCATAAAGTAGTCTTGGCCTCTGGCCAGCTAAATATTGCCTACCATCTACCTTATGTCTACTTAAGTTTTAACAGTGGAAATAGTTTGTCTTGAAGATCAAAGAAAACTCAAAGGATGTTAGTCCTAACTCAAAGCAAGACTATAGCAATCTATTTTCATTTTCTGCTAAATAGTTCTCTACCAGAGAAACCAAATTTTTTGGTTACCTGTAATTATTCACAAGTTGAACAATTGTCCAGCAGCACAATGCCTACTTATCTGCAATATAATTGTCCAGCAGAAAATAATGTGACTAGCATGCATTTGAATGCAGTTTACTAATTTTTTTACCTTGAACAGACATGTGAGTACTCGATAGCAAATCAAGACAATTTCATATAACATTATGTAATTCAGTTAACTAAGGCTTCTCACCAGATCATGCCATCATTATGTCAGTGGTTATAATATATAGAGTGTACAGTTGATGGGAAACTTCTATTTATGGATATATAACAGTAAACTCAACTCAGCTTGCATTTTATTTGTTTCAAACAACCTATGAAAGGCTTTTTTTAATATAAAGGGTGATATTACATCTTTATCCAATGCTTTAATTATCTTTGCAGATTGACACTCTAATGGCCAAAAGGTTAATGACTATATCTTCCAGCAAGAATTGGCAAGCAAAAGAATTTAACCAATGGCTCCAACATAGAGCCAAAATTCAGGAATGGCAGACTAGTGCCTTTTTGCAGGGAATATCCTAAGAATGGTCCCTTCATGTAGGCAATGTGATGTCCCAGCGACATCCAGTGACCTGTTCCCACTAAACTGGAGACGCATCAAATGATATTTGAGGCATTCCCATTCTCATGCCCATTCCATAGAAACAGGTAAAAAACATTGGAGAACAGGGATGCCTCAAACATCATTTGAGAATCAAAGTTTATAGAAGGATGTTTCTAGAGGGATGTGCTCAGCACTCTATTACATTGTTACAATCCAAGTTTATGTATTTCTTCTGCTTCTGCTCCAGAAGGCATATTGAAGCATAACTGCCAGGTAATTTAATGCAGATTTTTGTAGCAGAATTACATTATCAAAGGAATTTCAAACGCAAATTGCGGTCTATGTCTACATGTAATTCGTACTCGCTATAAATCTCTACTCACCGGTAAAACGAACGTAAAAAGTGAGATTGCACAGAGATATAAACTTTAGTATCATATAAATGACAAAGTGATATTGCATGAAGAGATAAATTTTAGTATCATAGAAATTACCTTCTATATTTACAGTTAACAGTGCACCAGCATGAATGAATCCAACATAAAAATTTAGTGAAATTTCTAAATTTTTAAGTCAAAAGAGTTATGAGAATTATCCGATTGGATGCTCAATCCTGATTAAGAAGAAATTTATTTGTAACTCCATCCATTCTATTTGTTCCTGGAGATGCACATTAAAAAATATTTTTGTTTATTCGTCAGACCGATTCAAACTGTAAACTGGTTGACATGAGTAAAGCAGACATACATACATAAATCCATATTTCTTAAGTATATATTACAATATTAATAATATATGCACAGTTTGAATTTTCAAGAATAATTTGATAAAACAAAATCTTCGAATATTAAAAAATAAGGATTACTAAATTACTTTCCAAAGTCTACAGGATGACTATATAGTATAAACACATAGGCATCATAGGATGATAACCAGTTAGGTTTGGTATAAGTTATACATGTCTGCCATTACTTGTTGAAGATGAATTAATTCAACCAACAATAAATATGAAAATAATAATTCACAAGACTCAAAAAAACCGAATAATATATATATATAGTGTGAACTAGAAAGAAAAACTGTTGCAAATGCCTTCAACCTATCTCAAGCATTTCAAAATAATAATAACTTACAAGTGATCCGTCTGAAAGACTTGAACGCATTGGTGCACCAGTGTCTGAGGATGATGGACCCTTTGTTGGTGCTCCCTTTGAAGGCTGAATAATATTACTGATTTTACCAACCCATTCTGTTTTATCGACCATGTTTTCTGCCTTCAGTAGGATTGTACTGTGTGCTGAAATAAGGAAACCATGAAATCAGTATCAATGATCATTTGAATGGGAACAGAATAAAGAATCATACAAAGGACATCCGTAAGACTAAGAGATCAGTGAGATAGTCTGGTATGGTCACCAAATAAGAGAGGAGGCACATATAACGTAAAAAGGGATGCACAGTGGCAATATCTAGTCAAGAAATTGAAAATTGAAATGGAAAGACATAGAAACTGCTGGCTCCATTAAAAACAAGAATATTCCCAAGGCTCATCCTATGCAACAAAGTACTCACACAGGACAATCTCTAAAAGAAGAAATGGCAAATGCCCACTAATTGTATTTTGTCTAAAGAAAGTTCGAGAGCATCCACCACTTATTTCTCGAATGTCACTTTTCTATGGAAGTCTGGTCAGCAGACAAGAACACACTGGAGGCAAGAGCAAGTGGGAAGGTGGCTCTGTGGAGAAGGCTCTGGAACCTTGCCTGGATGTCAACGAGGTAAGAAAAGACCATTATTCCCTGCCATTTTCATGATTTGGGCCATTTCTCTTTACCAGGACTGCTGGGATCTTTCAGTAAAGACAAGGCAGAAACTCCTATGTTAACCATTTACAGACTGAAAGGAGCCTCAAAGAAAAGGATCAGTCATAAATATATATATATATATATATATATATATATATATATATATGGAGAATCAAAATATGTGGTGCAATGGATGACGGGATCAAAGAAACAGAGCATAGGGATTTAATTTAGCTTAAGACGAGAACATATTTGAAATCCATATTTCAGTTTATACATTTTCATAATAAATACAGGGAACACAACCAGAACAATGACAGTCTCCCCTAGTAGACACATAGCAGAATTCTAGTCTATTATTTAGTTTCATCCTCTCGGGATGGGGTTGAGGAAATCCTACCTCCAAGAATGATTAACATGTAAAAGAGAGAAGGAATAAATATATGCTGTTATGTAGGCTGCCTCGTTTATGTTATTTCATTAAAGGGAATGATGATCAACACTTTAGGAAGTGACAGTGTCATGTAATATGGATCCTTTCGAGCCTCCTTGGAAATACATGCATCTCCTTTATTTTAAATTGTAGAAAAAAATCCAGAGATTTTTCTTGGGGAAAATAATTATCTTGGAATTCAGCAAACTAAAAGGTGCACACCTTTTACAACAGTTTTATATGGAACCTTGCTGCTGAGTTTGAAAGCAAGGCTTGTCGATGTCTTTGAAGTGTCTGGGCCATTTGCCTTTTTTGAGCTTTTAGATGATTTGACAGGCGGATCATCACCAGTTCCATCCTCAGAGACCTCCTCCATATTGCACTCCTGTGATAATGTAATGCAAGTCAACAAGTACAGGTTAATCATGGGCTCATCATAAGTATTACATCCTAAACAACTCGGAATACACCCACTGAAAGCTGTGAAAGACTGAGTCAAAATGTACATTTCAGAAATTAAATCAAGTTGTTGACCAAATTAACTACTAACCTGGCGGAACCACAAATAAACTAATAATAGAGACACAAATATCTTACAAGGCATGGAAAGGAGAACAGCATCAACAAATTAATACCATTTAGCAAATAAATAGAATGTTAAGAGGAGGAAAGCAATGCCTAGATACACTATAATGCCAGATTAACAGATACTCTAAGCCTCGCCTAATTCATATGGCTATCTCGATATGGCTTAGGAGATTCTAATTATAGAATAGGGTTTTTGCAAGCATAGGAAGAATTGCCAAACAAGACCCGGTTAAAATTTACATTTAATTGCCTCATGCCAATTGTTTAAACTATCAAAGAAAATAAAGAATTCAGACTTGCATGCTAACACAGATGTAATGGATATTTAATCCATTGAAAATTTTGATGTAATGAATATTTAATCCATTGAAAAATTTGATGTCATGAATATTTAATCGATTAAAAAAATTGGAATCTTTAAATTGCTGTAGATTGATAAAAGGGTGAAGTGCAACACTACCGACAAAATTCAAATCAATTAATTTCAATGTGAATACATTGAAAAGATAGTAAGTTAGTAACCAACAAGTTTCCTTCTTGACAACTCATTTCAAACAACTTTTCAAGGAGCATAATACATCTGACCGTTAAAAGTGACTAAATAGCATTCATCTCTTTTTCAAAACGTGTGTGTGTGTGTGTGTAAAGCACAAAAAACCTATTCTCATAATGAGTATATCTTTGTAATGACTTTGAGCCTTGTTGTTTGAGAGTCCCTCAAGGAGGGAAACATATATATTCCTCATATGGAATATAAAGATATTTCTTCAAGTGGATGAAAAAAAGGCACAAGAAATCTATAGAGTTAGCGCAACAGGTTATAACTTTAGATCTAAGACTTTTGTGTTCCATAATGTAGATGAATGTCTTTCGGATTACTCACATCATTAGGATTTGGTTGACGTTTCGAACCAACTATTATGGTTCATTCTCCTTGTCCTGAGGATGAACCATAATAGTTGGTTTGAAACATCGACCAAATTCTAATGATGTGATTAATCCGAAAGACATTCATCTAGGTTATAACTTATCACCAATGTTGTTGGGCATCTATCTAGTTTCATGCCAGCAGGTGCCCTGTTTGAATACCCTAGTGTTAAGTGCACTGGACTAAATCAATATGTTTAAATCAGCAAATGAGGAAACCATACATTGGGTTTCTCCACGAGGCTTTCCTTGGAAAAAAAATATCAGCCACTTGTTGAAAAAAATTCCAAAAACAAAGGCTAGTTGAAAACCATGGAATGATTTTGAGACCATCTTTGGAAATTATACTGGAGTGGAAAGCTAAAATGTTAGTTTCATTAAACTTCCAGGGTATTTTAATGTTTTCAAATGAAAAAGCACTGTAATCTTTGGCAAGTGAAATGGATTCAGTAGTGTTACACAACTATCACTACTTTTCTTGCACAATCTTGCATACGGTTTCTCCAAGAGATTTTCCTGGGTAAAAAACAAAAATATCAGCCACAAGTTGAGAACAATTCCTAAAACAAAGGTTAGTCGGAAACCCCAGCATGAGTTTGAAACTTTGGGAATTATACTGGAGTGGAAAGCTAAAATGTTAGTTTCATTAAACTTCCATGGCATTTTATGGTTTTCAAACACAAAGTCTATGTCTTCTGGCAAGTGAAATGGATACCTTCAGTACTTTTATGCAACTATTACTAGTTTTCTTGCACAATCTTGGATAGTAAAGCACCTTATTACAAGTGACTAGATTAAAACCCAGAAATGCATTCAGAACTTAAAAATGGCCATAAAATGAAAATGATGAAGGCTTGAGAAGATGTCAAAGACAATCCACTTTGAAAGTTATGCATGGAATAATCATACCTCCAAAGTAATGACTCCTCGAAAATGCCTTTCTTCTGGCTTTCTGGTATAACCAAGCTGCAAATCCAATACTTTGTAAAACAAAACAATTCATCTTAATGCAAAAGAAATAACTGCTTTTCAAATTACAGCAAACCTTACTGATATACTGAATGTAACTTACCTTGCCAGTCTTCTCATTCAGGACAAACCACCGTCTACTCCAGCCATTGGTCTTGTTACTTTTCTTCAGTAAAAACCCTGAAACCGTCCTTAATCAACATTCTTAATCACAAATTTACAAGGAAGATGTGCAGATGACAAATGTACACCGGTCCTAATGGGAAATTATGAAGCACTTCCTGTTTAATTTGTACAGTTGTCTCTTTATACTTAATTCTATGGGAGCCATACAATGGACAAATACCAGATCTGATGCAACAAACCTAGTTCACTACGAAAATAGAAATCCATAAAAATTAGTTATACAACTGTAAAAAGTCTTACATCTAGAGAGAAGTTTCCCATTGTATCTTTAGACTTATAAAGGATAGCCCAAGTCAGAACTGACTGATGAAATTACCAGAATTAAGCCTATAGTATTGGGAAGAAAACTCATCCAAGTATATATGCAAATTCTCTTACCTGCTGTGAGCTCTCCACCAGGCCCAGCATTCTGCAGCACTGAAGCCTCCTTACCATCCTTATCTACCTGATTAGATTTTTCTTTCATTGATTTTAATGTTCCACCAGTCTGCTGGCTACCAGCTAGAGGACTCGTTGCCTAAAGCAACACAATAATTAGTTCTGAATAGTATGCTGTATATGTCATATAATTGAATTAAATAGACAGCTCCGAATTATATTTTACATCTGCCAGCTATTAAATCTAACCAATAATTCCGAAAGTGAGTACTAACCCTATTAAGCAAAGACTGTTCTGCATCATGACCTTTTTTGGAAGCTCGATTCTTCATTTCTTCTTCTCTGCGTTGTCTATCCAACCTAAAAAACAATAAACAAGTAAATGAATTTAGCAGCATTCTTGTAACAAGGCCAAATAATGCTACACATATTGCTAAGTTATGGAACAAAAAAACAGAGCCATCTTGCACAAGATTTCTTATTTACAAACACTAGTACGTATCCATCACATGTAATAATAGCCTTTTATTAATAATCTTCAATGGTGAAATATATTGAGCATGTTATAAAGAATGTGCATGCCATTGCTGGGGGCATGACTGGTCGGTCAATCAGGGATTGTGATCTCTCTCACTGCCAGGGTCCTATTCTCCCCAAATGCTAGACATACTGACAAGTTAGGGAACAAAAAAAAACGAGCCATCTTGACAAGATTGCTTATTTACAAACAATCTTACTCATATCAATAGCTTAAGAGTCATGCCAAGCAGGTCAACTATTAAATGTTCATATTTACACAAGCAAACAAACTAGATACGTATCCATAACATGTAATAATAGTCTTTTATTTATAATCTTCAACGGTGAAATACCTTGAGCATGTTGTAGAGAAGGGATGCCATCACTGGGGGCATGACTGGTTGGTCAAGCGGGGATTGTGATCTCTCCCACTGCCAGGGTCCAATTTTCCCCAAAGCATGTGAATTGTTTAGTCCCTCAAGGAAAATAGGGGGGCACCATGGCCACCTACTGGACAGGTGTGAGCAGTGGACAAACTTCCTAGCCCCTAGCTATGGGTTCAATTTCCCAGAAACTTAGATGAATTTGATTTGATCCTGATATAAAGTATCTAGAAGTTTCCATACAGAATGCATGCAATTATGCAGAAATTACAGTAAAAAACAGTCAGTCATTAATAAAACTAAGAAAATTATGGTGCATATACTAAGTGCATGCATAAATTGTAGATTTTATCCAAGTCGCGGCGTTGAACATTCAGTGAACTTGAAGCTTCAAGTTTAAAATTGTTAATTTTGGGCAACTAGGTCCAAACTCCATGTTGTGATGCTCAGATGATGATGCCAATATTTTTATTGGATTCCTCTTTCGGAGAGGTGCAAGATTGATCTAAAGATCATCTTGATCGGATGAGCAGAACATTTATTTTGAATTAATTCCACTTATGTGCAAGGTCGGCCAGAATTGTAATGTAGGCTTGGAGCCCCAACAGAGGTGTCACACACCCTCTCAGATGGATATATATCTAAGTTACCAGAAACTCCTGAAGAATTTGCCGGAAATGCGGATCCCTGTTTCCGATACGTAAACGAATACGATTCTTGTCGGAAACACTGTAAAAACGTTTTTGTGTCGTTTCAAAAAATCGGAAACTTCATCTTTGGAATTGGATACGTTTCCAAGGGATTTAATTTTTTTTTAATCCTTCCAGAAACGGATCCAAAAAAATCGTGATCATAATCCACCCTTAAAACATTAAAAAGCATGAAAATTTGTATAGACATAAATAAATAATAAAAATGAAGAAATCAGATTTGCAAATAAACTCATTATAAACACAGTCTCATAATGTCTCTTCTAAATCTTTATAAACAACGACACTCCATATATTTATCAAGGATTCTTACTGAGAAAAAGATAGATGTTAAAAAATGCAAACAAATGGGTTTGATGAATGTCTTTGTAAAGAGATCTATTTGAGCGATTAATTTCCAGTTTGGTTAAGGTTTTTTTAATCGTCATTGATTTTGCTCTTGATTTCATAAATCCCCTAATATAGCAAATCTTCTCTAGCCAATCTTTTGCCTGCATATAGTCAAGAGACCAAACTGACGTTGAGAAGATTGAAATGTTCAAATAGGTCTTGACGGAATACCCCAGTGATCCCATGGGCCTTTTAATTGCCATGCAAGGAAGATAAATATCATCTGCCATGCATGACACGTTCTTTGAATGAATTGGATTCGGAAGCAAAAAGGTTGTAGCATTTATGATTACATTACTAATGATGTTGATAATATGTTGAATGATATAATAATCACTAATGACGATGACAATGTTTATGTTGAATTGATGATGATGATTTGTTTATGTTAAATTCATGACGATGATTATGTATTTTTGGATATAGATTCTAGATTCTAAAAGATGAATGGTAATATGAAATATATATATATGGGGTAATATATGGTAATATATATATATATATATATGCCATTTCCTTGTTGTATCGTATCCTGATTTTTTGAAAATTTGTCGTATCCCTTTCAAATCCCATATCCGTATCTGTTCCCGTATCCGTTTCAGACTTTCAGTGCAACTTAGATATATATAGGTCAACGTTGGAGGTCATTTTCACCATCACTCATCACATACTTCTCTCTTGTATCTGATTGGTTCAATCACACATTTGGAGGCTTCTCTTCTCTCACACATGGGAAAAAAGCATCTGGGATTTTTTGATCTAATCTAGGGTTTCAGCGCAGCTTTGACCAGCGTTGACTTTAGTCAACGCTTGGTCAACTTGATCTCAAACTCTCCCAAAACTTCGATCTCTGCAGTCCACATTTTTTGGCACAAAAATTGAGGCTGGACGTTGACCTAATGTTGTTGATGATAATAAAAATGAATTCAATTTTGTATCTTCCCTCTCTGCTGCATCTCCACTCAACACCTTGGATGTCTGGTTGATTGATAGTGGTGCTTCAAGGCACCTCACTGGGTTTAAAGAAGTGCTTTCTAATTTGATTAAGAAAGATACTAATCTTAAAATTATCCTTGGAGATAATGCCACCTATCCCGTGAAAGGGACAAGGACTATGACCCTCCATCTATCTCAAGGTCAAGTCCTTCGCTTGCAAGATGTACTATATGTACCTCATTTGAAGAAGAACCTTGTGTCTATTTCGGCCATGGAAGACAAAGGTTTCAAGGTGGCATTCGTCGATGAAAAGGTACGCATGTGGAAGAAGAGTTTCAAGGAATCTCTCACGATTGGGTTTAGAGTTGATACACTCTACCAGGTTGGAGGAAGTCCACTGGGGGCTATGACATGTGATACTATTCGTCTAATCGAACTATGGCAGTAGAGGTTTGGACACCTTCATTACAAAGCCCTTCTCGAAGCAAGGAAGGTGGTGACAGGGATGCCTGAATTCAAAAATGATCATGAAGGTGTATCTCAGGGTTGTGCCGAAGGAAAGCATACAAAGGGACCTTTCCCCTCAAGTGTCACAAAGACATTTGATGTCTTGCAATTGATTCATTCTGATTTGTCTGGTATGCAGCCTATGACATCTTTGGGAGGATGTTCTTATTATATGACGTTTATAGATGACTTCTCTTGCAAGACCTGGATATACTTCTTGAAAAAAGAAGGATGAAGCTTTCATGTGGTTTCATACTTTCAAAGCCTTGGTGGAAAATCAAACAGGGAAGAAGATCAAGATTTTGAGGACCGATAATGGCACTGAATATGAGATGAACGAGTTCAATAACTTTTGAAGAGAAGCTGGCATCAAGAGGGAGACCACAACCGTATTATACTCCTGAGCAAAATGGCATTGCTAAAAGAAAGAACAGGACCATTGTGGAAGCTGCCCGTGCCATGCTATGTGACCAAGGTCTTCCGAAGTTTCTATGGGCAGAAGCTACGAATGATCATTCTTCGGAAGTTTCTCAAGGTTGATAGAGAAAAGCCTCTCATTCTGGTTCTCTATGTGGATGATCTCTTCCTGACAGGTGTTGACCCTCTCATTCAGCACCGTAAGAGGGAGCTCGCTTCTGAGTTCGAGATGAAGGACCTAGGACTGATGCATTACTTCCTAGGCCTAGAGGTCTGACAGAGACCTGGCGAGATTTTCCTCTCAAGGAAAATTCATTGTGAAGTTGCTGGAAAGATTTGGAATGGTGGACTGTCAGTCTGTGTCGACACCGATGGAGCTCAACTTTAAGAAGTTGAGTTGAAATGTTGTTGGGCTCGTGCTAGCAAATCCTACCGAGTATCGTCAACTCGTAGGGGTCCTGATGTTCTTAGTGAACACCCGTTTGTACGTATGTTTTGCAGTGAACACTTTGAGTCAACACATGGTTGATCTTCGTCACATTCACTAGGTTGGTGCCAAGAATCTGTTAAGATATCTTCGGGGCACGATAAACCATGGGCTGAGATACACTGTTGGGAGTTTGAAACTCCATGGATATACTGATGCCGATTGGGCTGGCAGTGTGGTGGATCGCAAGAGCACATCTGGATGTTGCTTCACACTTGGGTCTACTTCGATATCTTGGATGAGCAGGAAGCAGAAGTCGATAACTTTGAGCATCACTGAGACCGAATACATTGCAGCAAGTATGGTCTGTTTGTGAAGTTGTTTGGTTGCGAAAGCTCTTCAGTGAGTTGTTCGGGCATGTGCTAGATACCATCGTTATCCTGTGATAACCAGAGTGGGATTCGTTTGTCAAAGAATCTCGTGTTCCATGATTGATCCAAGCATATTGATATTAGGTACCACTTTATCCGGGAGATGGTACAGCGAGGCGTTGTAAGGCTCGATCATATGGGAACCGATGAGCAGGTCGCGGATATTTTCATAAAGCCCTTGGGGAAGGTCAAGTTCCTAACCTTCTGTGAGAATCTTAGAATCGTGGAACAACCCTATTTTGAAGGTCTTGTTGGACGATGAGCTCTGGGAGCTCCAAGGGGCTTTGGGGATAGCTTCTTGGAGCTATAAGCAACCACAAGGCTAGGTTTTCCAAACCTTGTTGGTGTGCTTCTGCCCCACCATTATGATATTGAGTTGGTTCACCTCTCTTTGATCTGTGCCCCGTATGCATCCTACCCATGGAGTCTCGGACTCATGGGAAGTACCTCTCATCTTGGCTAATG
The DNA here is from genome assembly GCA_034641835.2 of Pinus albicaulis. NCBI lineage: Eukaryota > Viridiplantae > Streptophyta > Pinopsida > Pinales > Pinaceae > Pinus > Pinus albicaulis. Next base: position 1,090,219,579 of record CM076580.1, read on the forward strand.
AGGTGGGAAAAAAATAGAGACCAATAGCAAGACCGATGGACGCATCAAAGATTGTCGTACTCTCTATGTCTAGGATGGCACGTGTCTAACCACTTGATCTGGGATCAAGTCTAGTGAGGTTTCGGACCTCCAACTGACTTCGGGTCAGTTAAACCAACTTCGGGTTGGTATGAGACTCCTTTGAGTCCTATAGAGGTTTCGGACCTCTGAGCTGATTTTTTCAGTTAGAGTGATGTCTTTGTGACTCACCTTTTGTTCTGAAATAAAGAAGACAGCAAAGCAAGTTACGGCGGGATGACGCACGATGTTTGGATGGCACATGTGGATGGAGTTCTCCCTAGTTGAGAGGGAGTGTTAATTTTGGGCAACTAAGTCCAAACTCCATGTTGTGATGCTCAGATGACGATGCAAATATTTTTATTGGATTCCTCCTTCGGAGAGGTGCAAGATCGATCTAAAGATCATCTTGATCGGATGAGCAAAACATTTATTTTGAATTAATTCCACTTATGTGCAAGGTCGGCCAGAATTGTAATGTAGGCTTGGAGCCCCAACAGATGTGTCACACACCCTCTCAAATGGATATATATAGGTCAACATTGGAGGTCATTTTCACCATCACTCATCACATACTTCTCTCTTGTATTTGATTGGTTCGATCACACATTTGGAGGCTTCTCTTCTCTCACACGTGGGAATACAGAAGCTAGGGTTTTCTGATCTGATCTAGGGTATAAGCGCATATTTGACCAACATTGACTTTGGTCATCACTTGGTCAACTTGACCTCAAACTCTCCCAAAACTTTGATCTCTGCAGTCCGCATTTTTTGGCACAAAAACCGAGGCTCGACGTTGACCTTTGACCATGCTGCGTTGACGTTCTGTTGCTGCTGTTCTGTGTTGACTGTTGACTGGACAGTGTTGACTTTTGTTGACTTTGGGTTGACTGTTGTAAAGCTGTCTTGAGGGTTGTGTGACACATTCTGGTTGGCTGACCATGAGGAGTTTTCGATGGTTGACACATCCTGTTGACCGCCGTAATGCACCACAACACATATATTTTGCTGATCACGTTAAGTGTATTTTTTGGCTTGTCTTCCATCGATCTATTGGTATGTTCTATCAGCATTTTACTTTCATGTTTATGTGATTGCTATTTGATATCTGGTTTAAAGTAAAGTTGCATCAAGCATAGAACATCTACGAAAATTTACAAAAATTCACCCAATTTTAAGCCAATTCAAATTTGTTCATTCAAGTTCACCGAATTTAAAGCCAAACCCAAGGTGAAAAAATAAATCATTGAGATTCATATGGCTCTCCTAAAATTCAAACAAATTCACCTGATATTTGTCGAAATTTGTTTTTCCCTGAAAAATTATTATAAAAAAAAAACTGAAAAGAAAAAAACCAAAGACTAAAATTGAAAACCTTAAGCTAGTGTTCCCACTTGCATTCATCTCTCATTCCTCTGCTCAGTGCTAGACTACTATCTTGACCCTATCATACAGATACCTCCATGCCCACTTACAGTTGACAGTGGCAGCACCTTATTCATCAGGTTAAAGGCTACAATGGCAGCACATCCCTTAAATGTACACATTGCAGGCTGTGGCATCCTCCCTACAGCCACAGGCTGCAGACTCTCTGTACACTTAAAAAAGCATATACAGTGACCCAAGAAGAAGTGCCACTAGCAACCTGAGTCATCTGTGATTATGCAACATCCTCCACCATCTGCAGATAGTGACTACGCTGAACTGCGCTTCTGTAACACACTAGTAGAATATTTTGAAAAACATTTTAATGCTATGATTCACTGATTTGTTTCTACTTATGAACAATATCACTATTTTAAAACATGGTTTTGATGTCTCTATGACAATATTTTGCCAAACTTCAAGATCACTGCACTCTAACACAACCTGAAAACCAGCTGACTTGAGTTTTAATGAAAGTAGAAAGAGTAGCCATGCAGTCAACAAGCATTGACCAAGTGTGTTTAACCCCATGGGAATCTAACGCAAGCGGCATAGACTATGTGTGCTTAAACCCATGGGAATTGAAGTGGGGACATGCAAAAAACACCAAACTATGGGCAACATCATGGCAATGGTAGCACCGATTAGTTGCAAAGTTGCACTAGCCCTCTGGAATTGAAAATAACAAATAATGTTTGGAACACCTCATCCCACCCGTGAGCACTGAAACAATAGTGAACTTGTTGATACCTTACCAGCCCCAATCAACCAACAAGGGGTAAACATGTCGCAAGTAGGATTTGTACCTGGGTGGGGAGAACAACGACATCTCCTCTTAATTTCACAATGAGCTAACGCATGTCTTAAAACATTTGAAAATTTTATAGAGCAACCCAATAAGAAACTTAAAACAAAACTATTTTGGTAAAACTGATTCACATTTTTCCACTTCTTGTGAATTTTCAACAAGACACGGGGAATTTAGAAAGCAAGTTTCTCATTCCTGTCCTTGTGTTATCAGTGACCAAGATTATGACTTGTGTATTCCCCAATAAGAAACTTAAAACGAAACTATTTTGGTAAAACTGGTTCACATTTTTCCACTTCTTGCGAATTTTTAACAAGACACGGCGAAATCAGAAAGCAAGTTTCTCATTCCTGTCCTTGTGTTATCAGTGACCAAGATTATGACGTGTATCCCCCCCCCCCAATAAGAAACTTAAAAGGAAACTATTTTGGTAAAACTGGTTCACATTTTTCCACTTCTTGCGAATTTTCAACAAGACACGGGGAAATCAGAAAGCAAGTTTCTCATTCCTGTACTTGTGTTATCAGTGACGAAGATTATGACTTGTGTATTCCCCCCAATAAGAAACTTAAAACGAAACTATTTTGGTAAAACTGGTTCACATTTTTCCACTTCTTGCAAATTTTCAACAAGACACGGGGAAATCAGAAAGCAAGTTTCTCATTCCTGTCCTTGTGTTATCAGTTACCAAGATTATTACCAATGTTCCACCGAGTTTCCGGGACGGGGAAACGCAGGAGCGGGGATACGCACAAAGGGGACGTATATAAGCAACCCCAAAATTTAGGGAAATTTCGGGGAAACGGGGGGATGCCAAAGCCATAAAAATTATAAAATTATTAAAAATTTAATATATAAAAATAAAAAAAATAAAAAAATCCCAACAATATGTTAATAACTAAATTAGTAGATAGTAAATTTTATTAATTATAAAATGCAAATCTAAATATGTTCATCATTTCGTATTAGACTATTGTGAAGTAAAATTATCATTTGACATTTCTGCAATCATCAATGTAAATCTAAAAATAAATTACTAAATTGAATCTATCATTTGACATTATGCAATGTTCCATCTAAATTCATCATTTGGCAATGGGAATTAATATTATGCAAGGTACATCTAAATTAAATTCATCATTTGACAATTGAAACTTCGCAATGCACATCAAAAATTAATTCATCATATGACAATGACATTTGAAGTCTAAAACAGCCGTAGAAAATTGAACTAAAAATAAACATAGAAAGCATTGAAATACAAAAATTGTTTTTTTAATTGTTATTACCGAAAAAATTCAAGGGACGCGTCCCTCTTGCACCCCCCTGCATCCCCTCGTCTCCCCACAAGAGAGACGAAATTCGTCACCAGAAAAACACCCCCCTAGAGGTTCCCCAAGTTTTCCAAAAAAGGGGACGTGGGGAAAGTTTCCCCAGGAGTTTCCCCATCTCGGGAGCGTGGGGGAGCGCATCCCCCACCCTGGGGTACCCATCCCCGTGGAACACTGATTATTACTTGTGTACACCCCCCCCCCCTAAAAAAAACAAAAACAGTATCCATGCAGTCAGCAAGCATCAACGAATGAGCTAACACATATCGTAAAACATTTGAAAGATGTTTAAGAGTACAGAATAAGAAACTTAAAACCAAACTACATTCCTAAAACTGATTCAAATTTTTCCACTTCTTGCAAATGTTCAATGAGAAATGAACTTTGGAAAGCAAAATCCTCATTTCTGTCAAAGGGTTATCAGTGACTATGATTCGTTAATGCCAAGGAAACCCTATAATTCATGAAATTTAGCAAAATTAAAATTCTTCAACAAATATGAATGCTTTTCTTAACTTATGAAAGTTACATTTCTTTCAATAAACATCTTTGCAGCTTCTTTTACATAAGTTTCTAATACTACTCATACCTAAATGTCTGTGTCATAGGGGGACAGAAACACAAATGCAATGAAATTTTCTAACCCAGGACACTCTATCCAGTCTTATCAGAACCAAACCATTTTATAAAAACCGATTGCTTCAACCAGTTTACGGTGGTTGAAAATTCAAATCAAGGGTTTAAACCAGAAATGGCCGGTTCTCTATAGAATCCGTGTTGAATTTTGTAGCTATGGCCGGTCTTCATAATTAATATTTTAGCCTTTAAATTATATAAGACATGTTCTTCATGTTGGTTTCAAAAGAAAGAATTTTTAATTTTTGAAATTTGAATTGTGGATCCAAAGGATCAAGTCAGCCCTCCCAATGTCAAGCCGGCCCAGCTTGAAGGGACACATCCATTCGGCCCTTTTAACATCAATATATATTGGCGTTCATTCTCTCCAATTTTGGCATCCATTTTCAGATCATTTGAGGCTTATTTTGGATTGCAAGAAGGACGAAATTCTGAGGCATCACAGGGAGTATTATTGACACTCCAAGGGTATTTTACTGTGCAGCAAAGCTTCTTAAGTATCACAGTATATAGACTGGTGCATCAAATGGGGTTACTTGGCCTCTTATACCAGCCAAGTGTTGTTTCAACCTTATGGATGCCCCCCACCTCCCACTGGACACTTGCAATATTTACGCAACATTTTTCCCTCAACAACACAATGAACCCATGCAGCATCATGCTTCCTATAACTGATACAGCTGTCATCGGTCCACAAACATCTGAATGTGGTGGATCTAGAATCCACTACGGCCTATGCTCGCCCAAGCATGCACAACTTCATGCACCATGCTACTCAATATTGAACTCTGAACACTTGTGCCTATCTCCCTCAAAATAGATAATGCCCCGTGATGCCAAGTGTCCCATCCTCTTGTGCCACAACTCTCACAAGTTCTCACCATTATATAATAGGGCTCAAACATGACCACCCTGCAACATATAAAGACTGCCTTCTCTCCCCTCTTACCCCTATGTTTGAGCTAGGTTCCTTAGGCCTAATGAGAACTTGAAACAAGCAAGACATCATTAAAATCTAAAGAATTATCTAACTCAAGCTAGAAGGGAATGGTACCAACTCCAACTATTGGGTGCTTGGCATCATCACCACACCCAATCTCTCATGAGTCCATATTCTTCAGACTAGAAAATAACTGCCGAACTCATGTCATATGAAGAAATGTCCCAATGTCCACATCCACGCATTCCTTGGCTTTGTGCTAGTAGAAAGGCAAGATACCCACTGAGGAGTCTTTGTCAAACTTGGCAACAAACTTGTCCATCTGATTTTATGCAGAGGTTGTTAACTATTTCTATTGCTGCCTCCCTTCACCTTTCTTCTCTGCAGACTATGATGCATTATGACCATTCTTGCGACAAATGAAGCACTGGATTTTACTCGTCCTTATTTCTTGCCTATAGGATTGACTCCTCACCCTTTCCCTTGCTCTTGTTGGGTCCTTTACCTTTGCCCTTATTTGACAGATCAAATAGAACTAGGTTCTCATCACCACCTTCTTGTCAACTTTTGACTCCATCTGAGTCTCCTCTTGGATACAATCATTCTAAAGCCTCTCAAAGTTGGTAAGTTTCTCCCAAGAATGAATACTTTTGACAAATAGTTTCCATGAAATTGGGAATCCATTTAGTGTCATGTTCATTAACACTTCGTCTACAACCTTCCCCCCAATTCGCACAAGTTGATCATGAACTTTCATAAGGTAACTATTGTTTGAGTTTGATCTGGACTTTCATAAAATACATTGATTTGGTTTGATCTAGTCATCTCTATGGGTCTGAGTTTGTTGCACAATATCATCTTCCTATTTATGCTCTCACTCTAATAGAGGCTAACCTAGGCATCAAACATCTTCTTCACTGCCTTCTTCTCAAATATATCACTTATGGCATCCAAGATCAATCGCTTGGCCTTCACTTCTTTCTTGTTGTGAGCTCCCAAATACTACAAATCTATAGGTAAAGTCACAATTTTTGTAACAATATCGCAGATATCGTTCTCTTCTAATAAGAGTGTAGCCATCACCTTCCATGATAAAAATTTAAGGCACCATTCAATGTATCCTTAAATATGAGGGTAGCTATTGCCAGATTTGAAATCTACTACACAAGCTCCCAAATCTGAAAATTAGTTTTGAAGCCCTCTAATTGTTGGTCCTTTCCAACAATGGATTTACTGCTACAAATCCTTGAGAATTTCAATCAAAGAAATTAACTCTAATACCGTGTAAAAAATTCAAGCCTAGATGATTGTTGTCCTTATGGTCTCAACTAAACAAGTAAATTATTGAATTTAAATAATATAGAAATAAATTTCAAATAATAGCATTTATCACACAATGGTTGGAAATTTGATAGAGGAAGCATAAAAATGATTTCACACATAACAGGCAATTTCTTCCTATCTTGATCCTGTGGCGATTGTGCATGCATATATTATGAACCAGGACAGGTAACGTTTGACTTACTCCTAATGGTAAAATCGAGCTCTATTTTGAATAAAATGGATCTCCCCAAGTAGGATTCGAACCTACAACCAATCAGTTAATAGGATTCGACTATTCATTCCTTCAAAAAAATCACAAGCTCTATAGTTTGCTAAAACCAAGCAACTACACAATAAACGAAAATCGTCATGAGATGATGATCTATATGGCCTTTCAAGGAAAGTATGATTTATTGCATCCTTGTGCAACCTCACTATACTAACTGTACTACAACATTCATATGACTCTCTAGACATGTGAGTACATCTCTTCGGACTTCCATATGACTATACAAAATAGTATGGTTGTACGAAACTATATGGATCCATATGGTTGTATTGACTAGCTTTGTACTACCTCTACCTGCTATCCGAACTTGCCTCATTCTCGAATACCCCTTGCTTTCTTAGTGGTCTAATACTCAACATGTCCTAATAGTTGTCTAAGGTTAGGGTTATGGTTTTGCATAACCAATTAGTGTTTTTGCATGACTCAACTTTTGAGTAGAGACCCATGACTAGCTCCACGTGTTGGTAATCAAAGCTAATGTGGAATCCACTTGGTGCCATGGTGGTCAATACCATAGGTCAACTTGTGAGAGCCATAAATTCTCCATACAAATTCCAATTGAAAGTGATATTTACCTAGTTGGAAACTTATTAAAGTGCAGAACAACGTCTAAATGCTACAAACATCAACCACAAAATTTTGACCCCAAAAATTGTCGTTTAATGCCTCAAAAAGCTTCCTGAAGTTTTAAGACCCCAAATCACCAAAACTATACCAACCCCTATAATGGTCCCTATAAGCCTTTACCTCCCATTTTTCTACCCAAAAGGTACCAAAATAGATGAAAAATTAGTGTCACATAGATCATACCCCCCCATTTTGGGAGGTATTTTTACTCAAGAGATTTTACAAAAAGTGGTGAGGAATTTTTCCCTCCACCTTCTCACAATGACAATGGTTGCCCTTGCTTAGTTTTCCTTTCAAACCAAACCAATATAGTTCATGTTGGACCCATCTAGTTGTTTTTTACTTCTTTTGCTAAACAGTATCCTCTACTATGTATGAGGTTCTAAGCCTAAGCCCTAAGGTAGGTAGGACTTGCCCCTCAATTTCATGTTCTAACACTGGAGGTTCATAGAGTTTCAAATTTTCCACATTCATCACTAAGTATATGCACATGCATACAGGTAGATTGAGTCTGTAAACATTATCACCTACCTTCTGCAATTGTTCAAACATCATAACACAAAACCTTGATCTTCTTACAAGGACCCTATACCCTTTCTTTATTTAGATGCAACCAGGTTTTATTCCCACCCTCAAAATCTTGTCAATTCTATGTTGGTCATCTCAAGCCATGTATTTTTCTTGTGGATTCTTCAAAGTCTATTGTACTTGCAAATGGATCTATCTCATCTTATCAATAAAATTTTCAACCTTCAATGTTTTTTTTGTTTTGTCTGCCTCAATCCTCCTTGTTGTCCACAACATCTATGGGCAAAGGTGACAAGTTCCAAAAGAGGACTAACTAATGGAAGTATGCGCACTCTGTCATAAGAGTGTTGAATATAAATCAAATTTGTATCCCAAGTCCTCGCATGCTTTTGATTGCAATCCCTCAAAAGCACACCAAGTCCTAGGTATCTCTATCTTGAGATAATGCTCCTTATTATCCCAAAGAGAACCTAAACCTTTCAAAGAGCAAAATTATTGCATCTTGCCTCTTGATGGTCCTTTTACAAGGCATGAGAATGCATGTCTTACTATACATGTCCACTATCACAATAGATAGGCATCTCTCCAACCAGTTCTTGGCATACTGCCGAAGAAATCCATGGAGATGTTCCACCATGGTCTAAGTGGTATACATAAGATATGGTATAAACCTTGCTTCCTATTATTAGGTTTGTTGGTATGGAAAAATATGCATCCTTCGATAAACTAACCTACAACTTCTTGCATTCTAGGCCAATACACATACCTCTTTAAGTTGGCCATCGTTTTCCTAATACCAAAATGCCCTGCAAATTTGGAGATGTAAGACTCTGATAAGTTGCACTCTTTCTCCTTTAAGAACACAAACCTTATCCATCTTGTAGAGCAACCAATCTTGGAGATGGTAACGAACCTTGCAATCACCTTCTTCCAAACAAACTTGGTCTTGTAGCTACTTCAATACCTCCTTGAAGTCCTCATCTTTTGCGTATTCCTCTTGATATGCATTATGGGTGAAAGGCTCCATGTGCATAAAAGTATTGATCCATACCTTAGATTGTTGTTGTGCTCATCAACCATGGATAGGGTTTTGATACTTCTTTTTTTAAGCCAACTAATGGATCCTAAAATAACCAAACTCATCTTTTGTGTATTCCTCTTTATATGAATTATGGGTGAAAGGCTCCATGTGCATAAAATTATTGATCCATACCTTAAGATTGTTGTTGTGCTCATCAACCATGGATAGGGTTTTGATACTTCTTTTTTTAAGCCATCTAATGGATCCTAAAATAACCCACAAAAACCCAAAAGAAAGTTGCTCCACTAATAATATGATCAACAAAGTGTTGTGGATATTCCACTCAAACAATTCATCACAACAAATCTTAAGAGTTTTTGGAAACCGTTGATATGTATTGCTTTACTTGAGAATACCTTTTACTACTACTAGCTTAACACACAAAATATTGAATAACCAAATACTAAAATAAATAAAAAAGTTAAAACAACATCCACATAATGATCACAAGATGTTACCTAGGAAACCTAATACAGGAAAACCCTACCAGAAGTTGAGGAATATGCCTTGCTATTTTCTTCTTAGTTTTGAAATGCAAATAGAAGGAGAGGTGAACTCGCTATGGAGTTGCCATGGACATTGTAGCCTATATGGTTGCTAAATGATCTTCTAATTCCTATGTCACTCCCTTGCACTACTCAACCATGAAATAGTGATCAATGCAACAAGAATGGAACCCCTTCCCTCCCTTGCAACCCAATGTTTAATATGTTCTGATAGTCATCTAGGATTACAGTTAAGAGTTTTTGCATGCCTCAAATCCCTATTGCTATTTAGTATTAGGGTTTTGAACCATCTACAGTCCACATGTGATTAACTCCATATGTATCAATAAAGGTAGCTATCATGGCATCCATGTCATCCACTCAACATCAAGGCAGTCAATAGCATACGTCAACTTACAAGAGGCATAACTTCACTATATAAACTCCAATGGAGATATCTTTACATCATTGGAAAGCTCTCAATGTGTAGAACAACATTGAGATGTTACTAATTTCATTTGCAAAGCTTTCACCCCAAAAACGATCATTTAATGCCTCAAAGGAGCTCCAAAAGTTTCAAAACCTCAAATCACCTAAACAAAGACATGCCCCTAAAATGGGTCCTACAAGCCTTTAGATACAATTTTTCCACCAAAAAAAAGTACCAAAACAGATGGCAAATTATATAGTGATCCATTTTAGATCATTGTGGGACTATCTACTTCCACTACCTCATGAGAAACAGTACTCGTTAAATGTTAGCCCAATCAATCGGTTGTAAGCTAGGGCCTCCTCCCTTTTAGGCCAACTAAGCATTAGGGTAGTTACAAATCACTGCAAGGTAGCCTATTAGGTCAACTACATAAAAGGGATAGAAAACATTAAAGAAGACAAATTTTGGCCAAACATATAGAAGACAAATTCTGGGATGAAACAAACATAACCAAAACTGTGTACCCATGTAATGTTTTCCTTAAGTTCTCACTATGTAGGTTAAGCAACAATTTCCTTATCTTTTATTCTTTGTGTATAACATACACTCTTTCAGCATTAGTTCTAGATTCAAGTATGATCCATTTCAATTGCAAGCTCTTTGTTAGATCCCATAAGCACTTGTCACGCAATAGAGGACATTTAAAGATTCAATTTCATCTTCAGGTATCCAAATATGAGCCACATTTCCATGAAGCATTTTTCTCAAAATAACAAATTAACAAAGTAAGAAAGGAAAGCATGTTGAAGCTACATATCACTAAAGGTAGCATGGAAAGTAATACAGGTAAGGACATGGACAATTGTAAGAAAGGAAGGTAATATTAGTGACTCAATGAGAAGACCGCAAATGAAGCAATAGTAATGAAGAGGACAAAACAAGCGAAGTTATCTTAATCATGTACACACAAAGAAGATAACATTATGAAATGGTCTTTCAAACAAGAAAAACTAATGCCATTGCTAACAACCCAGGATATTATTAAAAGCATTGACATGGCAAGAATATACAATGGCCTTCTCAAACATAAAGAAGTATTGAAGATGTCATCAATAGTCGATGGAAGTCAACTAACTAAAGAAGAAAGGTAAGTGTAATTGTGCACTATCAGAGCTAACCATAGGAACTAAATTCCAAGAGAAGTCTATTAACCAAGCCACCCAAGTTTATTATAGTTATAATGTTATCTGAACCAGATCCAAAAACAATGGAGGATCAAACTGAATCCAAACTGGATCCAGTTGAAGGTCAAGACTCAAAGCAACAATGGATGGACATTGGCCAGAAAACCAGGTTGAAGAACCAGCAGAACAAGGATCATGTGAGGGGCAGTCCAACCCAGAACTGGACAAAAGTAGTGGATAACCCAAACGTTCTAGTTCAGAAACCCGTTCTGACAGACAGGCTATCAGATGCAAAACTCTACAAAGCCTATCAGATGCCTTCAACAATAAACTCTTTGCATTGCTACCCCTTTTCCTTGCCTTGAAGATTGATGAATTACAAGGAAAATTCCACACATAACAAGAAAAGAGATAGTGACATGCGAAAATTAACTCCAAAATGGCTTTAATAAACTATTTAGACGAGCAGGAATGCAAATTAAGAAAAATATCGAGGAAATAGCAAAAGAAAAACTGTCCTCCCTTTGTTATAATGTGTGAAGTTATATTCCAATGCACTATACTATCTATTACATTTCCATTCAGTTAATCAATTACCTCCTTTGGACAAGGCGAATGAAGTGTTGGGGGGGCACAAAGGCCCGTTCCATGTCAACAAGGGCAACCACCATTTTTTTAGCCTCAACTCTAAAATTATCCAAAGCAGAGGAGGCAATTGCAACAATCTGTTTCAAAAGAAAACAACATCCACACATCATCAAAGATAAAAATAAACTGCATAGCTAGAGCTTGATCAAAAGCAAAAACTAATTTTCAAGTTTAAAAATTGCATACGTCAATAGCTTCTTGACCTTTAAATGCTCTTGATTCATGCTTAAACGAAAAAAAAAGGAGGAAAAATCTTGATACCAATTTTTCCTACTTCGGCAGATAAAAGAAATATATCTATATTCACTGTTGTTTCCAAAACTTCGACAAAATATAAATGTAGTAGGATGTGACCCAACAGGCGAGCAGTAACTATTTGAGAAACTGGAGTCAAAGCCAAGATGAGAAGAAATAGAAGGAGCAACCAAGAAAATCAATGGAACAAATTAAAATTTTCACAGAAGGATCCATTTTTCTTGGGATTTTCGAAGTGAGTGCATTTTACAAGTTGACAAACTTTTCAAACAATGTTCCCGTGATTCTGTTAGCCAAACCTCTCATGTAAAAAAAGTAGGCACGCTTACACTGAAAGCAACAATGTCAATATGTTAATACAAGATACAATTGCAATTGTTCCATACTTGTTTTACTTACCTCTCTTTTGAATGGAGGATATCTTCCAAGGCCAGGTGTAGCAGATGCAGCAGTGGATACGATATCAATGAGTACACGGTGCACCTATTCCACAATCAACTCCAAGGGTCCATATTAACACTTTGCCCAAATCGACTATGTAATGCCAAATTTGCTGTAAAAACTAACAAAAAATTCCAAAGATGTGCTCAAGCCTTAAACATTCCTCTGAATTTTAACACACTGAAATGCATGGCAAAATTATCTTATATGCATTAAAATCAATAAACATTCACATACACTAAGAATCCTTGTAGGTAAGATAGCTCCCTGTAGTTGATTTATTGTATGCAAAAGAAACAAACCACAATCAACAGGATAGCAAAAGAATCCTCAAATGCACCTGAATAGGGCTTTTCAAGCCTCATTTACAGTTTTTTTTTGAGCTTGTGAATAGTAGGAATCTTGTAAAAAACTGACCAGTATTTGACAGCTACGATGGTCAACTACAGCATGAGATCTTCTAAAGAATATTATCTCTTTAATAAATTTCAGTTTAGTTTCCATATAATCATTATTTCCCTGTCAATGTGATGCAGAAATGAAATTTAATGAAAAATTGAAATCCAGTTATGTATTGATGGATTCAAACAAGAGCTGGTGATTACCTCATCAACACAAAGACGAGCAGGTTCTTTTGCTAACTCCAGAACTCCTTTTATTAGGGCCCTTAATCCCTTCTCTGGGGATATAAGATATGGCTGATAGCCATCTGCTTCTAACACAATCTACATACCAAAAAAAACAGAAAGTCAACTTTTCTCTATATTTTCCAGCAATATCATATCTAATGCTTGTAACTCAAAAAAATGATAACAAAAAACACGTAGATAGTTGTAACCCTATAATGCATTACCCTCTTCACGTTGATGATATCAAAATGTCTATCTAAAGGAAGCTGTTTGATCCTGTTAGGAAAACTTCCCTCAAAGCTTGCTACCACTTTCCAACCACCACCCTGTAGAACAAAGATGAGAAAATGAGCATCCACATGGCATATTTTTTGAGTGGAATGCATTAAACCTGTTATTTGTCAGAGAAGGAAATTTCAAAAATTATATTTAAGAGACCAAACAAAAATCGGTTACATCTTACAAACTAGAAATGAATATACTATGTCTCACTCCCTCACAATTTGAGAAGAAATCCCCCAACAAATTACACCTATGCCCAGAAGCTAAAAGTGCATCTCATATTCCAGCCCCTGAAATGATATCAAACACTCAAGTGATGGAAAATATTTAAGGAAAGAGATGAGATTAACTTAAATGCTTGTCCCACTAAGAAGAAGATTCCACATCAAAGCCTAACTATGCGGAATGTTGTAACTGCTAGGAAATAGTTACACAAATGGAATGTAACTCATCGACATGTTTAAACGTTTGCACGAGATTTACCACATAGCATTCAACAAATCAGCAACTCCAACAGAATACTAGGACTATCAAGCAGAGTAGAGTTTCCAGCACCCAACCATTACATCCGTCCCGAAAACTAAAAATGAATCTTCTATTCTGGCCTCTGAAATAATAGGATATGCTTAATCAATTAACAAATATTCAAGGAAAGAGTTGAGATTCATTTGCACACGTATCCCACTGGGAAGAAGGTTCCATACCAAAACCAAATTATGCAGAAAATACTACAAAATAGTTATACAGGTTATGTCACCAATCGACATGTTCTGTACCAGATTTACCGGATAGCATTCAAGATATCAGCAGCCATAAAACAGAAAACTAGGCCAGTTACGCAGCACAGTCTCGAGATCAAGGTTGTTGGGAATACAGGAGCCCTAGGTACAGGAGCCCTGGGTATGACAAGGCCAGAACCGTGGGACTTGATCATGAAAAAGCTAAAATAGGTAATTATTTGGCTAAAATGACAAATTCTTGGAATGAGCATAGGGTGTCCATTGTATCTGATGGATGGACCAATGTAAAAGGAAAGCCATTGATAAGTGTTATGGCTGTGTCTGTTAGTGGTGCAATATTCCTTTCAGCATATGATTATTCAAACAAATTCAAGACCAGCATTAACATTGCAGAACCATTACTTGAAACAATTGAAAGTATTGGGCCATACAATGTCATCCGAGTCATCACTGATATTGCTGCTAACTGTAAGGCAGCAGGAGCAATTATTGAGGATAAATACCCCAACATATTTTGCTCTGGGTGTTTGGTTCACACAATGAACCTTTTGATGCATGATATCATTAAAAACAAACAACCTCAATTCAGATGGCTTGGTGATTTGTACAAGAGAGGTAAAAAAATGATAAAATTTATTACAAATCATAGCAATAATAGCAATACACATGGGCTTTTCCGTACTCACTCAAAATTGGAGTTGTTGATGATAGCAAAGACTAGATTTGCTAGCTATTACCTCACCTTCAGGCGCCTTTTGAAGGTAAGAAAGTCATTGGCAGCCATGGTATCAAGTCCACACTGGCAGGTATTAAAGGACAGGGCAGCAACAATAGTTGACAGGCAAGGTTTTGAACATGTGGAGGAGACTGCCCTTGATCCTTTGTTTTGGGCACGTGTGAGGGAAATTTTGAATTTCACCAAGCCCATTTACCACATGATTCGTTTTTCAGATATAGATAAACCAGTGATTGGGGAGGTGTATGAGCAGATGGATAGCATGTTGGGGCAAATAAAAGATGTTGTTAAGGAAAATGATCCCAAATTGTATGCAATGATTTACAACTGTGTGTGTGCACGATGGAATAAACTTAATGTTCCACTACATGCCTTGGCATATATCCTTATGCCAAAATACTACTCTCCATCTTGGTTGGGCCAACCTGCACCTGGAGGTGGGGTTAGGATCAAATCTCACACATCCAAAGGTACAAGAGGGATACATGAACGCATTAGACAAGTTGGTCCCCAACAATGAGGAGTGTGCTAGATTGCGCCTTGAATTAGGCAGATACTTCAGTTGCACTGGTAACTTCGGTTCTTTCCATGCAATGGAAGACAGAGACAGATTTGATGCTCTCACATGGTGGGAAGCATATGGCGGCATGGGACTTTTGCCAAAGATGGCAAAAAAAGTTCTCACAAGTTGTAAATACTTATTCTACAGAGAGGTGTTGGAGCACCTAAAGCTTCATACATAATGTGAGAAGAAACATGTTGAATGAAAACCGAGCTGAAAGCTTGGTTTATGTGCATTACAACTTGAGGTTGTTGAGACATTACTGCGATAGGGCATATGAGGATGAATCATATAATGGCACAACAACCCAGAGGATGATAATTTGGAGGACGGCACTGTACATATGGAAGAATTGGAAGCAGAACTTTTGAGGGATGATGATGAAGCAACAACAGCCATGCCACTGCCACACACAGGGCTAGTCCCACCATCCAATAGCAGTGCGGGTGCCAATGCCAGTGCTCAATATCCAACTATTGTTCCTTTGCAGATTCAGCCTCCACCTACATCCTCACGTTGCCCTCCGCCTTCTAGTTATGGTCGTGGTACTCCTGTTCTGAGAGTACTAGAAGACCACCATTGCCTGGTGGTTCTCACAAATTAGACATTTCTCGTGGGTGTGGCAAGGGGCCAACCAATAGATAAAATAGATTTGTTGATTACTAGTCTTTTTTATTTTCTAGTAGTTTTTAACTTTTATAATTGTTGAACAGTTGAAATTTGACTCTTTCATATTTATTATGATAATTTTTGTAAACAATATATGACAATTTAAGTTTGAAGTTTGAATTTGAAAGGTGAAACTTTGAAGTTGGCATTTATAAGTTTATAAGTCATTATGAATTATGAATATGATGCTTCATGAAAGTTCATTTCGTTTCATTTTATAACATTTTATTTCATGTTAAATATTCTTTGTTGTAATGGTTATTGGTTACACTTAGTTTACAAGTACAACCATGGTGATCAAAGAATCAATGATGATAAATGTTATATATTGAATTTTGAAATCAATGAATCAATGATGATAAATGATATATATCAATGATGATAAATGTTATATATTGAAATTTGAAAGCTTGAAACCTTAAGATTGATGATTCGTGAGACTCAAGAATCAATATGTCATATGTTTCCAACTTGTGGGCGTGGTTGATGAAGATTATAACTTCTAGATGATTGATGTTATATGGTTCAATCTATGTTTTTATGTTTTTTATGTCTAATTCATCATTTTACATGCTTTTGTTGACATATATGCATCAAAATATAAAATATATATATATATATATATATATATTTTAAAAAAAAAAAGCTCCGGACCGAGATCTTTTGAAAATGGCAATCCCGCTCCCAAGTAACCATGCTCAAGATTACCCTACCAATGGGAGGCAGGAATATGATCACCAAATTCTTCTTGGCCTATGTTATGAGAGTCAATGTTCTATAGCATTTTTGGTTTATAGCTGCTAAATCACTGCCATTTGGTTCCTCTGCCATTTTGTTCTTTTAGGTTTCCTATTTTTTTATTGTATCTCTTGAAGCCCCTTATTTTTCTCTCCTACTCTCATCCAAATTTTTCGTTAGTCGTTTTGGCACACATCCCATTCCATATATACTCTTTTATTCTTGTTCTTCAACAGTTCTCCAAGGGATACTTTAATGCTACCATTGGTTGATCTGATGTTGAGAAAGACTTTGCTAGATGGTGCATCCTGTTGACTGTCATAACACACATTACTCTCTATCTTTGCTAGACAAGAAGAATTGTAAAATCTGATCTATATTATTGGCTTGTCTTTTGTTGATCTATTATTATGTTCTATCAGCATTTTACTTTCATGTTTATGTGATCGCTAAATTGAATTGGGCCTATAAGAAAGATTGAAGTAAAACAACGGTAAGCATAGAACATACCATGTCTGTCTAAATTTAACAACTACCTAGAAGGCCCAAGATATTTTGTCTATCACATGTGCACATCTTTCCCATGATTTCTCCACTACTTGCATCTTCAACAATGGCTCACAAGAGAATTTGATTGTCAAATCTATTATCAATACACTAACATTCTAGTGAATCTTCATCCTCATCCTCATGCACTTGGATGTACAGTTCCTCTTCTCAGATAACTCACACATGCATTGTCTCAATTACTTTTAGTCATAAATTTGTGGAAAAAGTCACTCGTGATGTCACCAATATGAATTGTTGTGGTATGATGCTTGGCCACCCTTACCAAAATGATTGAAAGGCCTAATATGATGCATTAAGCAACACTTACCTATTGCATAAAGATAACATCAAGTACAGGTTGATCCTAAAGCTTAAAAGCATTATTTCACTTTTATCCAACAGCATCATTATGTTCTATGATTGCAATCCAAGGTTCGGTCAACAATTTTAAAGGATTCCTGTAAACCTCCTCCATCATTTGCTTTGTATCACCCTCAGTTGCCCCCAGACACTATCTTAGAGGACATTCTACAAACTTGTTTCTCGCCTATTACAAAGTTCTCTTCTCATTGGTTCACAAGTTACAACCCAGTTCAATATCATTCATCACCCTAAGCTTCCCGTCAAGATAACAATGCTTGCCATTAGGACCTCTTTGTCTAAATCAAATAAGCATCAATAATGTCATCAACACATATCATGAATCAACATTGGACACAAAAATCCTAATCAATGATCCCATCAATATTGTTCTAGATTTTCAGGTTCCACTTGTTGCAGATGAGGATCATTGGATTTCCCAACACCAAATGCAGCAGCATTTTCCCTCTCCTAAGAGCATTGGATACCACAGCTTATATTGTTGAGAGAAATGACAGAGATTCTAATTCTTAGTTTTTAGCATATGCATTTCTCATTATTATTTTTGCGGGATGGTATTATTGTGGATTGATGCAACAAGTCCTTTTGATTTCCTATTCTCATGGACCAATTGAGATCTTATATCTAAGTTATTTATCTCTCTCTATTATTGTGCATCATTGCTAGTTTTAGGATCTTATTGAGATTTTCTCTCCTAGTTTGTTGAGTTAGTTTTCTTGATGTAAAGCTATAAAAACTTAATTGCTTAATGAAAAAGCAATCAGAGATGGTGTTTCACACTTTAGTGTTAAACTTTGCTGACAAGTGGGATTTCACACATCTAACATATTACGATGGGCATTCCCTGGTGTGTTTGGGGCATTCGTTGTTGTTTGTGCCAGTGACTGGAGGTTCCCACATAGACACAATCCACAAAGATGCAATCCCTACTTGAAGATTCACAAGTAGCTCTTGAAGATTCACCGTGAAGCATGAATTAATTCTAATTACTCTTTTCAATCTTCATTGTTTGCATAACAAAATTAGCAAGTTAAAATGTAATTCTAAATAGTAAATCGACCCATAATGTCAAAGATGGGAAAGCTTCCTTGTGACAAGTATTAGAATCTTGAAGAAAACACAATAAACAGTCTATTGCCATATACTGCGATTCCAAACTCTTGTTTTTATACTGTAATCTCCACATTCTCTCATGGCCAACAGACATCACTTGCTTTTCTAATCACTCTTTTAACTGTGTTTTTTTTTTACATTTTTTGCCAAGAATGCAACTTTTGGCCTTCTCTTTCCCTACCAGAGTTTTTGGCGAAATTGGCTTGGGGCCAGATTTACAAGTATGTGTAAACTCCAATTTCTACTTGATATCAAACTAGAAATTTTGAAATTTCAATGTAAATGTTCAATGTTCAATGATGTGTATGTTTAAATCTTTAAAGTTTAAATCATAAATATTTTAGTTATACAAATTCAAATATATATATACCCCCGACGAACCCACGCACCCGTCCCCGTCCCCACGTTTCCTGGCAACATAGCTAATTTGAGTATTAATACACAGAGATGTCTTCCTTCATCTTTTAAGAATTGTAGATGCATTCCAACACTAGATGTGCAAGTCCCCTCAACCATATGTTCTTCATTGTTACTATTTCATTTCTTATCAATACTTGGTATAGTTGTTAAACTTTGCTGACAAGTGGGATTTCCCACATCTAACATATTACTAATTAGAGTATTAATACACGGAGATGTCTTCCTCCATATTTTAAGAATTGTAGATGTGTTCCAACACTAGATGGGCAAGTCCCCCCAACCATTTGTTCTTCATTGTTATTATGTCATTTTTTATCAATACTTGGTATAGTGAGTTCATTTTGGTTACAAGTGCATTGCAATTGTAAGAACATCTTTTTGTACAAATAAATTGTACCAAAACAAAGTACACTTATACATTGCATAGCCTTCAATTCAATATATGGATTAAATGATAAACTAAGGTAAAACATAACGTGCTCATTAAGACTTTATGTGAACATGATAATAAGATAAGACAATTTTACTGATGTCCAATGAATGACAACAAAGTTGATCAATGGGACTCAAAAGTAAAGCCAGCGTAAATTACACAAAAGCAGCTAAAATCCCGAAATATGCAGGATGCAACAAGAAGATTCTGGACTTTTAACAAGAAGTCAAATAGTCTACCATTAAAAGGAAGTAATTTGCCTTTGACTAGATGAAGCATAAACCAGGATTGAGCATGTTTATTTATTACAAAAAAATTATCAAATTAATTTATCCAATGTATGTGACATACCTCTCCTGAGGCAATATGCTGGAGAAATTTATCTTCAAATTCTCGACAAAGTTCCAGTGCAATAGCACGGGTTCCTTCAGAGGTCTGCACCAGTTGCTCACCTAGCCTCACTAGCTCACCTTCAACAACTTGTGTTCTACCCTCCAACCTGATATTTAAAAAGCAAATTTTAATAATAAGGAAACATGTACCACTTATTCATGAGTATGACTACTAACAACCATTTAGTTTCAAACAAGTTGAATTCCAATTTAAATGATGGACCATATTTCTGTATGTCAAAATTTCATATCAACTGCACTTTTTAGATTTTTAAGTTGACGTATATGCAAAATTTACTGTAAATAAATACAATACAGTAAATTTGCTTTCTAACAGCTATGAAGAGAGATCACATTTATATGCTGCCAAATTGCTGTTTGTAAGAAAATCATTTTGATTGACTCAAATTCGATTTTGGGCAAGGCCAGTTATTATGACATCTATATGGATATTTCATTATATAGAATGACTGCATTTATTTAAATTTTAAGGAGTCATCAGAACCAACAATATATTGCATTGTCAACTGATATATATGCCCTTCTCTGTATAAATCCTTCACATAAGTTCCTTTAAAACATATAGGGATAACAATGATCAAAAATTTAAGACAATTTTATGTTCCAGTTGGCTATTTCAAATTTAGTAGCATATGTAAACAAAAAGAAGAAAATGATTCGAGTAGGGGAAACAATAATGGGGAGATAGGTCTCACAACTCATCCAAAAAGAGATTACCCTTGCACATATAATAACCAGGTAAATGACAAGGCTGGGGGAAACAGTAATACTGTTTTTCCATACAGCTGCAACTCCATGTTCTTTTTTCTCCTATGGCGAAAAGGAAAGCATGCAGTTCTTTGAATGCCAAGTGCATATACTATGTAACCTTCTATGATCTTAATAGAAAGTTCGATTTTTCTTTTGCGGAAAAAAAATAACCAGGTAACATCTACATAACAATTATTTGCCAAGGGCATTCACTACGTTTCTTTTCATTTTTTGTGTGTTTTTGTATGAAAAACTCTCTACCTTTCTACTTATATGCATTTCTTCACATGTTAGAGATAACTACAACAAACATCAAAATGGAATTTTAGTTATATTGCATTTTAAATGCATAAATATCATCCTGCTGGTCACCCACATATTCACCCTTTCGAAAGACAAACATTATGACTATACCAATCCAGTTGGCTATTTCAAATTTAGTAGCGTATGTAAACAAAAAGAAGAAAATGATTCAAGTAGGGGCAACCATAATGGGGAGATAGGTCTCACAGCTCATCCAAAAAGGGATTACCCTTGCAAATATAATAACCAGGTAACATCAACATAACAATTATTTGCCAAGGGCATTCACTAAGTTCCTTTTCCTTTTTTGTTTGTTTTTGTATGAAAAACCTTCTACCTTTCTACTTAGATGCATTTTTGCACATGTTAAAGATAACTACAACAAACATCAAAATAGTACTTTAGTTAAATTGCATTTTAAATGCAGAAATATCATCCTGCTGGTCACCCACCCTTCAACCCACATATTCACCCTATCGAAAGACAAACATTATGACTATAATAATCAGAAAATGGTATAATATTAAATAATATCAAAGGCAAAATGTGAAGCTGCATGCAAAATAGTTGGTGGGGCACAGATTCTGTTCATATACTTGATATCAAAGTAAATACCAGTAAATATATATTTTATGGCAATTACAATCCACACATACGTACACTGTCCTTGTGAAAACTTTTGGTCAGCGCTGATTGGCTGTATGGAAAATTAGCTATCAGAGCAGCTCAGGTAAGAACAAAGTGGATCATACAAGAGTATATCTATAAGTGTGAAAACTTGTGGTATGAGATCCCTAATCTGGTTGTAAGCTTGAAATGAAATAATGACAGACTCGGAAAAAGAAAAAGAAAAAACACATCTGAACACAAAAACCTATGAACAACCACAAATAAACACATATAAAGTTTAAACATGTCCGTTGCCTCAAATGAACATACCCTGAGAGGATGCTAGGTAGTCTCACTTTCATTCTCTTTCGAATCTGTCGAGCAAGTGTATCCACCAAGGCTATCCTGCCAAGCTTCTTTTGTGGAGCACCAGTCAAAATTGACTTCAAACTCTCACTCTCTGCCCTCCACGCTGTTTCTAATGAGCTCTCTGCCCCTACAGATCCTGATTGTGTTGAAGCAATAGATACAGACTGACCAGTCAAAGCAACCCAGGGAATATCTTGGGTCGTGCGTGGTCCCTGACCCAATAGAAGTGCTTGAACAGCAGCAAGGCTTTTCTGGTCAGTAGCTGCTTGATCTATCTTACTGATAACACCAATTGTCCTTGTACCTGAAAGTTTATGAGATAAAATGGCTAACAACTTATAATTTATAATGGCTAAACAATAATAAAAATACACCCAATCTGACAACTTAGCCTCTCCTATGGAAAAAAAATGATCATGTAAAGTAACATCTTCCATGTGTCCATGCTCAGTATGAAAGTTTCTTGATACACACCATCAGAATCGAATTCAAGGGCCATTTTAAGAGCTCGTGAGGAAGAAATTTCTGGTGCCTGTGATGCAGGCACTACCACCAATAGAATTGAATCATTATGTTCTGCGTACTCACTGGCCTGTATTTAAAGTATCCATTTTCAGAGCATCAATATGGAAACATATCCATAAAACTAATACTCGATATCAAGAATTAAGAAGGTAATCACATTTGCTAGAAACTATAAAAACAAAAGGAAAATTAGGAAAAAAAATCTTCAAGGATTTCATAACTTCCTAACACATAATAACATAGGAAGGCTAAAATGAAAGGAACTGTAATGAAATTATATTAATGTCCATCAATAACCAAAATAGGTCAATGGACTTAAGAACAGCAATAAGGAGTTCCTAAAACACCCCTGAAGAAAGACAAGAAAAGCTATTTTTACTGACCAATGAATCATCTATAATTCGTTGATCAAGTCCCGGCAAATCAATCAGTGTCAATGGTGGAGCTGCAAGGTACAAACCAAAAATACAGATCAATAAAGTAAACCTAGAATAGACAGTTATCTCAAGTGTTAAAAAGATATGAAATAAGCATATGCACTGAAACCATCATACCATTTAAAATACAAGTACTTTTTGTGCAATGTCAAATGCTAACACCACACTTTCAACACACCAGTTTTTAAACTAGAATTTGGCTCAAAAGTTGTTATAAACTTCCCAAAACGTTTTATAATCAAGACTGAAATATCTGATCTAAGTTCAAGATACACATACACTACCTTGGCCCTTGGGTACACAACCGTATAGTGGTATGCATACCCTATACCCAGTTTGGGAGCAGCTACACACCATTTAGAAACCACCCTGTCTGCATATGACTAGGTACCTCCCGTCCAAAAGAACAAAACATATACTCATCTGGAGACAGGAACAGATTTGGGTACTCTTGTGGGTGACATTTGCATGTCAGAATGTTTTTATGAGAAAAACAAAGCAAATGACAGGAACCTCCTCCCCAAGAAAAAGTACATTTCTCGGCTTACACACTGAAATCAGTTACTCTTAAAGGAAAATTCTGCATGCTGATTAAATATAAAATTAAATAAAAGAAAAACAAAAAATTTAAAAATAAAGATGTGCCCTCCTCCAAAATTCTAATCCATCACTTCCCAAACACTCTTATGAACTCAAAAGAACAAAAAGACACTTCAGTTTTACGATTTCATTATCAGATTGAAGGACAATATGATACACAAGTGAAGAAGAAGAAAGATGGGGATTTCGGTGCCATTTTTCTTGCAACAAAATCATGGACAGCAATAGATAGTGAAGAGGTAAAGTGAACAGCTGTTTTTGATGTTCAAATCTTCCATTGTGGGAATATTTTTCTCAATGTTTTAAGCAATTTCCACCAGTGAAATTTCATTTTAAATTTTTTTTCTTGAAATGTTCATTCAAATTTCTCCACAATGGCTTTCTCAAATTCCCTGCATCTGCTGCAGAAATACGTAGAAAGGGCAAGGGGGGCCATGGATGCCGGGGCAGCAACATTTCATCTAATGCAAAGCTTTGTCCTCCACATTGAATGTGCAGCTGTACTGGAGTTAAAACTAATTTTATGCATCTTCCCAAATTTGGTGCTTAGTTTTTCCCGCCACCTCTGAAGACCCTGAGAAACTCCCTAAAGCACAAAGGGAGAAGGAAATGGTTGATGGTTTGGCACCCAAGAAGGCAATCTGACTAGCACGCCCCAATGTCAATGATAAATGAAGAGAAGGAGATGACATCTGATGATGAAGCTTGTGTTGATGAAAATGTGTCACCAATAACAATCCAATTACATCATGTAAGACAGCTAAAATGGGTGGCATTTATGATATGTTTGTGAAGCACAAGGACAGTGTGATCTTGTAATAGTGGATTTTTTCTTGCATGTGGCATAACTTTTCAATGCATCTTATTCACCCTATTTTGAACAAATGGTTTGTGTCATTAATGATGGACCAGCAAGGCACATGGAAATGGCTGGCATTCATGATATCATATATGTATGTGAAGAGCAACAACAGTGTGATCTTATAATAGTAATTTTTCTTGCATGTGGCATAACTTTCAATGCATCCCACTCACCCTAATTTGAACAAATGGTACGTATCATTAATGATGGACCAGAAAGGCACATAGTAATGAGGAGCTCCAAACTGTTTTGGTTGATAAGGAAAAAGCATGCCATGTGAAGGCATTGGAGCACTTACTCATTCTTCTATTCAAGAAGAGAAAACAATTGGGCTCTAAGAACACCAAGAACTTAGCCTATGTTCATAGCACACTTTCCAAAGAACCACAAGGTACAAGGAAGCTCCTTTCCAAAGATGGGACCAATTCATAAAAGATGCCATATGTGTGGACAAGGAACGACAAACACATAGTATTATCAAGATACCTCCAATTACCATCGCAAAAAAGGAGCCTATGCTTGACAACAATGATTACTTGGGGAGGCCATTGACAGAGGACCTTAGTGATGTCAATGATGATGAAGCAGTAAAACAAGAAGATTTGCTTTGAGGAATCAGCTATGTTATTTTTCTTTGTTTCTTTTGTTGGATATGCCATTAGGCAATGTTTGAAAGTACTTGGTTTAAAACGCGTGATCTCTTAATGAGAATGATCAAGATTACTGTTTTTCTAACAATTGCATGATTGTCCAATGCTGAAGGAATTCCGATTCATTGGTGAGGATTTTAAATGAGAATTCTGATTCAGTTTCTGTGGGTTCAATGTTTTTCAATGTGTAACAACACATGTACTTCATTTGTTAATCGATCTAAACGACTAAAACATGGAGCCTGCATACACGCTTTCTTCAGTAAATTCAATTGAGACTACTTTCCAAGACAAACTTCTATTCAGTTATATATAAAATTAAGACTTGAAAAGTTCCATTAATGTGTCCTCATTATATGATTTATTTAGCAAGTTGCTGCTATTTTAAATGGAAAAATGCAACAGGTTACATGAAACTGTCTTATAAGATGTGTTCTTAGAAATTGAACTCGACTACTGACTTAAGAGCAATCTGACATAACCAGTATATCAACCATTTGTTTTCTTCCCACTTAATCCTTTAATGTATATGCAATATGCGCTGAGATCTCCAAGTTGCTAAAATTTTAGAAACCTACTAGAATTTCATGTTATCCTACTTTGATTAAAATCTGAAGGACTTCTTAATCAATCAAGATTTCAATTAATGTATAGCCACGTTGCAGCAAACGTCCACCCAGAGAACATTCCAGTACCGAAAATGCCTTGAAACACTGGAACGGGTACTGAACACCTTGGAAACACCGCTGGTCGTAAGATACAGCATTTCTAAATCTGGAAACACTAATGGTACAGCTGGAAGCATTTCCAAGGTGTTTCAGCAATCTCCAATAATGTTTTGGGTTGCTTTTAGGAAGTTTCCAGGCTCACCCAAGTGTCCATGAAGGGGATGGGAACCATAGGAAAATATCAACCTGTCAGCGCCAATGACCCTTTATGACAACAGAATTAGGGTTTTGACTCTTGGGTTCTGAGTAGTTAGTTACCTTGATAATCTGGAAACACTGTACAGTACGGCCAGCAGCATTTCAGGTGTTTTTTGGAAGTTTCTGGGCACACCCAAATGCTCACTAGGGTCATCAGACCCATAGGAAAATACTACCCTGGCCATGCCAATGACCCTTTAAGAAAAATAAGAGATAGGTGATTGAACTATGAAGAGTTTGTCACCTTGGAAGTAAATGGTAGAGTATTAAATTCTTAACATAAAAGTTGGCATTCTCCCTTACTTTATATTTTCTATCCTTTTACTTAAATTTTTAACATTACTATAAATTGCTTTGGGATGTTTAAGACTCGTTCCAACCTCATGAAAGTTCATATGAAGAAAGTCGAATTTCATATCCCATTAAGAATTAAACAGATTTAACAGCTTTCAGACTTCAGTGCCAGCAGGGCTCTAGTGTTTCCACTGGATTCTATCATGTATGAGAGTATGGGATTAGCATTATCAAGACCACCAAGCTATGGGACTTTGCATTGTGTAATCATGTGTGAGAGTTAATATACAACTGGATTTTCTTCCAAAATGTTATTTATGTGGTATCATTCTTACTTTCTTGCTCATTTTCTTGGAAGATAATGTGTGTTTCATAAATAGAAAAAAAGAAAACGAAAAAGATACAAAAAAAAAAATTTAAACCACATATATATATATATATATATATATTTAGTATTTTTTATAAACCACGTCCCCCCATGTACCCATCTTGGAGGGGTTAGTTTCCTAGCATTCCAATTTTTGAAACTTGTACACATTCCATGTTTTGTACGACTTACATGAATAGGGCTTTATGTTTCATGTGAATCAACCCATGGAATTTCTTGCCTATGGGAACAAAGTTAAGTCCAGGCATGGTTTTCAAGAGTTGCAGGCTTGTAGCCTTGTATTTTGTCATTAGTAATCAAATAAAGTGGTAGAGTAGGTATTATGAGCTCCAAATCAAGTATTCCGAAGAGTGTTGAATTGAGGCCATGTATTCATCCAAACCCTCGGGACATGTATTTTGTGTAAATAATTTTGTATTAAATTCTATTTTCAATATTAATTAGTATAGATTTCAAAGTAGAGATCAGAATGAAGAGCGCTAGGGTTTTCGCAGGCATTGCATCTCTTGCCACTGTCGTCAAGCTACAACACACCTTTGCAGCTCTTGGCAACCATGTTTTTGGAAAGCGATTGTTCTGACGTGAGTCCTAGTCATGGCAATAGTTGCGCTGAATTTCTCTTCACGTGGTTTCGGCCTCTTTCAAGATCTTTGATAGCCAAAATTTGTTTAGTCTTTTCTGACATAGGAAGGGCAATTTGTCTGCAAATCACAATGGAATGGCGGCTTGAACCTTTATGTCCAAACCTAAGCATGGTTTGGATTACGAGAGTGCTATGGAATGTGCAGTTGGGGTCTTATGCCTACTCTATCTGCACAGCCATGGTCACAAGGATTTTGCTCATTGTGGGGAAGCGACGAAGATGGACAGTGTCGTGCAAGATTCTTACCTTGTGGAGCTACAAAGGCAAAGATCCACTCAACTGATCTGGTTTTTATTGAACGAAGCCATCCTAGTTGTAGATTTGTTTTATATCCCCAAAGATCTGGTAGAGAAACACTCTAAAACCACAACTCTGGAGGAATTTTTTCGAATCTCCTTCCAAATTTTGCAAAAAATCCCAAATGGTAAATCACATCTCTTAGGCCCCAAATCTAGTAAGAGATTGAAAAAGAAAATGCAAAATTCCATGGGTATACATGCAAATCCCCAGAGCTTAATTTTTGAAGGCAATCTTTTACAAGATGATATTTGGTTGCAACACTACACCATCGAATGTAACTCCACCAATATCATAAACCTGAGGTTGCGGGGAGGAAGTCCGAGAATGAGTAGCGACAATACGACAAACCCTAGAAACCCTCTGGGCTCTATTTCGTTCAAGGATGCATTGAAGGGAAAGCTTGTCACTTCAGTTGATCAGGTCCAAAATATTCCAAGTCCCTACATCGTTGTGCAAATGAACAAGGTACCAGCTTTAGATGTAAAATCCCTAGAGGTAAAATCGTATTTTGATGAACTAAATACTATGGCTTCGATCCGTCATTTTAATGGAATCTAGCCAAAAACTAAAGACTACAAATTATGATATATACTTATGCTCTAAAGGCTTATTTGTCGTTCAATTTTTATCACATCAAGATGTTGGTAAAGTTCTCAACGAAGGGCCATGGTTTTGGTGCAAAGTTGGGCTCTTTGTCACCCCTTGGTTTCCAGAGTTTGATGCTAGTAGCACAGTGGTTACAATGATGCCAGTTTGGGTGAGTTTGCAAAGCTACCTTCTACCTTTTTGGCACCACAAGGTTATGGAGGACGTCGAAAATACTTTGGGAAACTTCAAATGATGGAATTGGAAAGAACAACAAAAGGTATTTTTACCTTTGCAAGAATATGTGTAGAGATCAATCTTAACAAGGGTCTTCCTGATCGCTTTCTCTTAAAACATGAAAATTTTCAATGGACACACGTATTAGATTATGATAATAAGGGATTAAGATGTAGATATTGATTTCAAACATGACACTTTCATAATACATGTCCACAATCTAAACAAACCCCAAAAAAATTTGAGACAAGATTCAAATCCAAGGGGATGGAAATTTCCTAACACCTTTGAAGAGGAAGGAGAAGAACTTGAGGAACAGACTCAAAACACAGAAGCACAGACTCAACCTAGCAACCAAA
Organism: Pinus albicaulis; assembly: GCA_034641835.2. Classification (NCBI taxonomy): domain Eukaryota; kingdom Viridiplantae; phylum Streptophyta; class Pinopsida; order Pinales; family Pinaceae; genus Pinus; species Pinus albicaulis. Next base: position 1,090,248,572 of record CM076580.1, read on the forward strand.
ATAATGGAGATGGAGGGGATCAATCAAAAACTGTGGAAACTAGTCAGAAAGGCCCTAAATCAACAGAAGTCATAATAGTTGAGAAGTAGAAAATGCAGACATCTACAAAAACTGAAACGGAAGGCATAAAGAGATCCCATGTATCTGAGAGCTCGGACTCTGACAAGGAAATCCCTCGTAGGTAGATGGAAATCTAATGGAAATAGTACAGCATCTCCCAATCAAGGTGCCTGGCGAAAGGTGGAGAAAAAGAAAGGGAAAAAAGGGAAACTAGGTGTGATTAAAGAGATCCCATGTATCTAAGAGATCGGACTCTGACAAGGAAATCCCTCGTAGGTAGATGGAAATCTAATGGAAATAGTATAGCATCTCCCAATCAAGGTGCCTGGCGAAAGGTGGAGAAAAAGAAAGGGAAAAAAGGGAAACTAGGTGTGATTATTATCACACTTAGTCTCGACAATCTACATAATTTTTATATTTTTTGCCATTTTGGTGCATCAGCCATCAGGCTGATATGATCAAATGCTTCCAAGAATCTGCAAAAATGCAATTTTGTTCATTGAATAAAATTGTGATTTTTCTTCAGAGTCCTCAAGACACATAGGGCATGCAAATTCGAGTGTTCAACACAAGGCACGTAAACCCCCGCAACAAGACGTGTTATATATATATATATATATATATATATATATATATATATTACACAAATTCTCATGATGATACAAATTCAGACATACAACTAGATTCTACATTGTAAATTTGTAGCATTATGCATATAAATACAATCATGACAGATTCATCAATGATCCAATACGAGAAGGACAAGAAATTAACAATAAACTGTAGTTTTCTCATTAAGTCATCAAAATCAAAATGCATTACATAGCTAAAGATTACTGAGGACGTCTGACTAGGAATGCCAATGGAAAATAGAAATAGCAAATGCAAAACAAATACAATGTAGTATGTAGCTTATCAATTATCATCATCAAAATCAACCTCACTGTCACAATCACCACTGCTCTCCTCTATATCCAATGTAATCTCTGCATCTGCTGGTGTGGAGGAGGATGTATCCAATGTAATCTCTGCATCTCAAGAGTATCGCCATCATCAAAAGTGACAGGCTCTAACACTAGCTCATTAAGATCCAAGTTGGCCAATGCCAACTCAACACTGTTGTCCAAACCCATATCAACAGGAAACGCATCCCACGTCTTTGTCTTTTCCTTCAATCATTCCTCCCTCTGCTTGTAAATAAGACAATTACAAAGGTAGTGTGCGCATACACCATTGTCTTTGCCCTGGACTGCTCAAGCCTACTCTTCTTTAAACTATGCAAATTCCCATATGTGCTCCAATTCCACTCGCAACAAGAGGACAAAAGAAAAATGCACTTATCAGTTGCTTGAACCACCTTCAAAACGCTCCTAAACCCTTTGCTACTTGCTTCCACACACCCACAGCAAGAGAGACGCACTAAAATGAACAAAAAGCAGCCCAAATCGAGATTTTAAAGAGCTTTGGCACGCTTTTCTAAAGGGAAATGTGTCCCAAAATCATGACACACTACTCGGGCGAATCGAATTCACTAGGTCCACGAATCCCTCGTGTTAGGACATGCTTGACCCACGAATCAGACATGTGTCCCTCGAGAATCGTGTCCAACATGCGAGAATCAGGACACGTGGGGTAGGGGAGGACAAATCTAGTTACTTAGCTCCCAATTAATTTCAGTCATTATGCAATATACAATCTTAAATCTTCACAAGACTTGGGTGCAATGTGTTGTCTACGATGCATGAGCAATTACTGAAATTGTCACAAGCCACTTATTAACTAAAGTAGCTATCATTCATAAGCATCAAGTGCTTCGATAATATTCATCTGGTGGAAACCTGCCTTGCAACTGCTTTCACAACATATCAAGAAGTTATTAGGGGATGATGCTTCGAGTAGAGTAGTTATCTTAATCAAAGAAAGATTGTGATTCTGAAACCCAAATTTTGGGAAAAGACAAGGAACCAAAGATCTTTGTACCGTTATGGTATTACTTCATATAATTGATAATGACACTCTAGTCTCTTATCATAGTCCAAATATATGAATGTATAAACCAAACAAAAGAGGATCAAGGTATCATTCAAAGATGCTTGCAAAAGTAAATCAAAGATTTTTGGCAAAACTTGGGTAGAGGAAACAAGCTGCTAAGTATTCTCCAACAAAGTTGTGTGGGAGTATCACTCGACAAGAAATATTGGAAACCTATCTGGTTTATTTTCATTTCGGCCTTTTTCCAATCAACCATAGCATTTAAATTTCCATGGCATTACAAATAATCCCTCATAACTTCAACTAGTGTCGATGAGTCATTTGAAAAGTTGTATAATTGGCTCAGTTTGGGTGATAAATTTGTGGTTATCTACACTAAAACAAAGCCCCATAGGAGTTGTGCGAAGAAACCCTAGCGACGAGTTGGACGTTTGTGAGACATCATTGCTAATTTTAGGTGTTTCTTTTTGCCACTTTTGTATCAGTCTTCTATAGCATGTTTTGTCCCTTCGCACCGGTGTTTTTTTACATGGAGTTGTTTTTAGCCGCCTTCATCCCTTGGTCCATGCTTCACAGTTTTTTGGAGCTAGCGTTTATGCGTACTTCTCTAGCAAGCGTTTCAGTATTTGCAGGTTTTATAAGCAATTTGGATGTTGGCTCTTGGGTCAATTTGGGGTCTTGACTCATGGTTGTCCACATTCACGCTTTATTTTTGGTCTTGCATTGTGGATTTGCTTGGCTAGACATTTGCATCTCTGACGGGTTTCCATGCATAGGGCCCTGCGGTGTCTTCTTTTGTTGTCGAGGGTCTACATTTCTTGGCTCGTGAGGCGAGTCTTCTTCATCCTTATTAGCATCTCTCTACATGCCCAACAGTTTGTCTTTGGATCTATGTTGCAGGAAACGCTGCCCAGGAGGTCATTTTCCCAAGGAAACGAAACTGAAACGCGTACCATACAGCCTGAAACGCGTTTCCAGCTCGTACAACCATGTTTCTGCAGTAAAGTAACTTTTTTCGTTTTTTTATTTTTTTTGTTTTCGCTCCCTACTAATTCAAGAGTGATAGAGGGAGCTATTGAAGATTGGAAACAAATTTTTTGAGTAGGGCAGCCTAATGTTCAAGCCTATGGCCCTAGTGTTGATATGCAATTCATGGTAATGTTAAATTCTTAAAGTAAAAGTTTACTTAAATTTTTAACATTACCATGAAATGACTCAAGATGTTTTAGAGTGGTTTTTCCCTCATTGAATTTCATATGGAGAAAGTAGAATTTTAGATCTCACCCAAAATCCAGCAGACTTGTCATTTTTTCAGGATTTCAGGATTAGGGAGATTGCAATGTTTCTATTACATTTTGTCATGTACTTACTACTAGGGCATGGAACTTGTATTTAATCAAGAGAACCAAGCCTTCTATGCAGGTGAGACTCCCAATAATCAAGAGCACCTAGGGTACTAGGGTATTGTAAATTTTTGTAGATGTTCTATGCTTGATGCAATTTTACTTTTAAAACAGCAATCACATAAATAGTTAAGTAAAATGCTGATAGAACATACCAGTGGATCTATAGAAGACAAACCAGAAACAGGAGAATGTGTTGGTGCGTTACGGCGATCAGCAAGATGCTTCAACCAGCAAAGTCTTCTTGGTCGGCCAACCCAAAATGTGTCACAACAATCCTCAAATCAATTATCCAGTCAACTCAAAGTCAACCCCAGAAAAAGTCAATGCAGTCCAGAAAAAAGTCAACACAGTGCAGCAACAAGAAAGTCAACGCAGCTCCAACTTCGGTCAACTGTTTGACCTCGATTTTTGTGCCAATGAGTACGGCCTACAAAAATCGAACTCTCCACAAAATTTCAGCTCAAACGGACCATGCGTTGACCAAAGTCAACGCTGGTCAAACTTGCCCAGAAACCCTAACTGCAGAAAATTTGCTGCGGTAAATTTCGTCCTTCAGCTGCAATAAATTTCGTCCTTCTTCTCACGTGGGAGATGAAATTGCTTCTCAATTGCTTGTAGATAATTAGAGGAGAAGATGTGTGATGAGATGAGTGAAAAGCTCTCCAACATTCACTGTATTTATATCCATCATTGAGGTGTGTGACACATCTGTTGGGGGTGTAAAACCTTAAGGCCGACCTGCACTTAAATTTATTATAAATAACAAATTCAAAATAAATGTTCTGCTCATCAATTAAAATCAATTTTATATCGATTTTACACCTCTCCGAAAGATGAATCCAATACAAATATTAGAATCTTCATCTGAGCATCACAAGATGGAGTTTGGACCTAATTGTCCAAATTTAACAGGTATGGAACTTGTATTTAATCAAGGGCACTAAGGTCGTTCGACTATGCAGGACGAGACAAGAAATTAGAAATTTCTAGTGGCTGATTTTGGATATTGCTATTTTCATTATGTGATCATTCATGAGTAAATGTCATGTACTCGTTTCCCCGTATTGTGCAACTTAGCATTGGATTCATGGTTGCCGTGGGTTTCTCTTGGGCTTAGCGGCCCTTTTTATCTTTTGTTTTTTATTTATACCCGGCGCCTTCGCTCTGGTTCTGCCATTGGGGCTCACCGACCAGTTCTTTGGAGTTGCCTCCTTTTCTTCAGAGCCTGCCTCTGCTCCTGTTGGGGTTTCTGCTGCCTCTGTTATCAGCCTATATCTGTGGAATTTGCAGCTTTCTTGATGGGTTTTGTAGACAGATTTTTGGATGTATTGACTACCTATTGCTGGGCTTTACATGGTTTTTTTCCTTTGAATTTTTCTGAAGGCCTGTGTGCCCTATATCTTGTATTTTTGCATCAAACAGTTTCCGGACCAGTTTTCGGTGTGTCTACAGAATGTAATTTTTATTTTCATGAATGAAAATTATAGTTTTTTTTCTCTGGATATGAAAAAACAATGAAAAAACATTAAATAAATAAATAAATAATTAAAACAAAAAAAACAGAGCCGCATTATTATAATCACTGCAGAGGTGGCACATGAAATAAGATTTGTCTGTAGATCATATCAAAAACTTTACAGTGACTGTTTTAGACTCAGATTAATTCAGAGTTCTCACAATGCCCTTCGCAGCATTATGAATGGGCCAGGGCCTCTAAACCAATGTTATCTTTTCAGCAATTCATTTTTAAAGGTATCTGAAAAGCATCGGATACAAGCAAATGCCTCATCCAGTAATAGAGTTCTTCGGAAATGGAAATATATTCGTTAGTGGGACCAACATACTCTTCATTTTCTGATCCTCTTATAAAGAGCAGAAAAATTGGCACAGCTATTTCCAAGTTCTCTCAGAAGTTATTAACCCCAAACCAAAATAATGTAGCCATCACAAAAAGAGAGGAGAAATAAATTACATACAAGTGCTTGTGCGAAGCTTCAGGTATATTTCATCCACACGACCTCTTCCTGACCCTTTACTTAGCCTATCTTGGAGGGAATGACGAAGTGCACCTGAAACAAAAAATAGTCGAAAGTCAATGGCAGTTGCACATTTCTGTCAATGAGCAATCCCAGTAGCAAGGGCATGAAGTTTTCTACTTTACGAAAAAACATGAACTAAGAGCATATAAGACAAACATTCATTAACAAAGGATTCGAAAAAGAAAAAGTGTTTAGCAGAATGTTTCAAGCAGGAAAATCCAATTGTTTTGTGTTTTTTGAGGAAAAGATAAAACACAAGCTTGACAAAGGTAGAAATCTAATTGAAAACCAAATCAAAGCATAACTTGTTACAATCTCTGGGAAGATTGAATAAGTTCACATTAGATATACAGAGGGCATAGAAGTCCTTCTAGGGAGAGGTACAAGCCTCGCACTACTGTAAATATACTAAAATAAGTGATAGGTGATGCAGGTAGTCCAAAACAAATAGGTATATACTATATGCTCCAACAAAGCAAAAGTAAATCTTAAATCATATTAATGAAGGTAATGTACTCACTAGCAGAAACTGTCTGAGACTTGTTTTCAATTTGGAGAATTATTGCCCTGCTGCTAACCGAACTGTCTCGTTGCAAATCAATTAGAATTGGTGCACGAGTTGCTCCATTTTCTCCTGTAGGCTGCACAGCAGAGACAAATGAGTAGGTTAGATGAGGCAAGGAGGAGGGGAGGGGAGGAGAGGGTAGATTACAATGCTTTTACATTGGCACCATAATTATTCTAAACTTGAGCTAAATGAAAGAAACACATTTATATGTATACCAGAACAGGATGACCAATCAGACTGTTTAATACAGCAGACTTTCCAGCACCCTGCATACAACCATAAGATCGAATAAATTAGAAATATTCTATATCATGTCAAAGAAATAGGATATGGATGGCAAAAATAATTAAATGGTCTAAAATCCTCAGATAACCAGAAGACGTCAAAAGGACTAGCATTCATCCTAGAATAAACAGTGTAAATGCGACTCTGATTTATGTCCAAAAAAGATAATATAGTGATGCAATAATGTTGATAATATTAAGCAAGAAGTAACTCATGGCACCAGACATTGATCTCACAACAATATTTTCTGGCCTTTTTGTTGAGACTAGGGATTTAGGATGGTATAACCCAAGAACCAAAATATGACAACTTCAAAAGAGAATTCGCACAAGCATCACAGAAATGTCTACTCTTAGGAAGGAAGCCGACGTGATGCTATGCACAACAATCTAAGTTAAAGCGAACCATTTCAAATCAATATGCCTATATCATAGGTGCCCACAATCCCTGAAATAGGCGCATGTCCATGTCTAATAAGACACGCATTGTGTTGAATTTCAGCAGGGCATCCAGTTCTGGCCTGTTGGTTGAGACTAGAGGTTTAGGATGGTATAATCCAAAAACATATGACAACTTCAGAAGGGAATTGGCCCAAGCATCACAGAAACGTCTACTCTTAGCAAGGAAGCCTACATGATGCTATGCATAACAATCTAACTTAAAGCAAACCTTTGCAAGTCAATATGCCTATATCATTGGTGCCCACAATCCCTGAAATAGACGCATGTCCATGTCTAATAAGACACACATTGTGTTGAATTTCAGCAGGGCATCCAGTTTGAGGGAACTTTGCAGAACGACTAAACAAAAACAGAATTCGTTTTGATTTAACAAATAATTTCATACAATTGGGACTAAACGCATAAGATTATAGATCACATTAAGAAGTTCAAGGTCTCCAAAACCATTAACAAAATTTCAATCGTTCTATAATTTATGACTGAGGAAGACAAGTATATGCTACTCACATGCGTTCCGGGTTCAGACTTAAACCTGAGTTAAAATTTTGATCAAAAATATTGCAGAATTGCACAGAAGATAGATTGAAATCTTTACTCGCAGCACATAGTGGTAGATCATGCAATTAAAGGAAATAAAGCGATGGTAAATGGAGTCATCTTTGCAATTACAACAAGCCGCACTGGAAACAGTTTGCAGCCTGTGATATTGAACCCTGTATGGTATTTTGAGAGGTAGATAGCATATGGAAAGATCCATAGAAAGCCAATTTCCTCTGGTGATTGAGGCCCATAAAAGGAACATCCACTACCCTGCATATAGGATTGGTTCTGTGGGAGAGATGTGCCTTGAAGATAAATCATTGTAAAACTCCTTCGCTGACTTTTGCGAGGTCGATAGCATATGGAAAGATCCATAGAAAGCCAATTTCCTCTGGTGATTGAGGCATATAAAAGGAACATCCACTACCCAACATATAGGATGGGTTCGGTGGGAGAGATGTGCCTTGAAGATAAATCATGGTAAAACTCCTTCGCAAACTGAGGCCCACATAAGGAACATACAATCCCCAAAATATATGATGGGTTCTACGGCAGAGATGCGCCTTGGAAATAAATCATGGTGAAACAAGCTCACCGGGTGATTTAAGACACAGTTGTTTTTACTTCCAAATTTGTCATAATGCTCTACGTGATAGCACATGTTAAGATTATTCTTGTAGATTTCAACATTTGAAATGAACAGACCAAAACAAGCAGATAACGCCGAATCGAACAACAATACATATAATCCCAAAATTGCCATGTGGAACTACCGCCGATTATAATTGCCAGAAACTAAACACAGATCAATTACCGATCATACAAGATCTTCCAATAGAAATAGCAAAAGGCCACAGGATCTTCCAATTACAGACCCGATGTCCGACATTCGAAAAGATCAGATAACATCACACATAAATAAAGCAAATAAAGCAGAGGCCACGATGTCTTACAACATTGCCGAGGGGTACAACGTTGAGGAAAGTAGAATTCCTCCTCGACGACTCCTCTACTTCTTCGTCCGCTAGCAAGGCAGCGGCCTGCTGCATAGATTCCGAAAGCTGAACCAAATTCTCCATTGCTTCCATTGAATTCAACGAATTTTCCACTTTGACGGATCTGCGACGGATCGAACCCTAGCCTTCTCGAATTTTCTCTATCAGCTGCAGCTCAAACAAGATCCCAACCTTTGTTTTAACAAAATAATGAAAGCTATCGCAAACAATACAGGCTAGTTCGTTATCAGATCCCGATCCGGATCCTTTCCCTATCAACCCCGGCTTTCTGCATAAAGCGAAACCTCCACAGCAGCTGCTTCCACGGACCAGATTTTAAAAAATACAACCAAATCCTGCCGGGATAAACAATAAACCCTACCAGCGCCTGAACGATTTACCACAATATCGACAGCAAAATCGATGATCCGCAGCTCATTCCATAGACGATTCGTTACTGCTTGTCTGTGGAGATAAGCATAGCCGTTGGATGAAGGGGGTGGATGGGGATCAAAGCCCCTTACCAGGCCTGGAACGCCAGCCAAACCCTCACACGATCCCTCCTTTCGAAGGTAATGTTGTTGGTCTTCTTCAGCGTTTGAATACATACAAAAAGATTGAAACGAAATGAAATAATGGAGGAAAAAGTGAGTGGAGATTGCAGGGGTGAATTAAAAAAATAAATTGGAAAATTAAATTGACTGAAAAACATGGGGAATTTATTTTTTATCAAATAATATTAGAACCTGTAGCACGAAAAATGCCAATATTTTTTATTTTCTTTTAAGCGTGTGGAAATCAACCACCAGTGGACACCATGACCGCTTTTACGGAATGAGGCGCCAATTTTATCAACTAAATTGACCGGGATGTTTCAAATTCCATAGACAAGTTGTGCCGACCTCTAAGTATAGTGAGAACTTTACTATTTTGATCATTTTGATAATTGTGGGTTATTTTGATAATTGTGGGGGGGTTATTTTGAGGAAAAACTTGTTTGTGTAGTTTAAATGGTTTATGTTTTTTTTATTTTATTTTTTATAATTGTTAATAGATTTTATGTAAAATTTGATTTAATATTATTGGAATTGTATGAATTTTTAATTTGGATAGATGGATGGATTGTTTGTGAGTTTTTTAGATTTTGAATTTATTTATATTTTTTAAAATGTATTTCAAGTAATAAAAAATGGTGAAGAATGTATAATCAAAGTATGGTGAAAAGGATAAAAACTTAACAATTAGACTTCACACTTGATATTAACTTTGAGCAATCTACTTAAAAAAAAAACTTAAAATGTTTTTTCAATTAAATAATATAATGATAAAAGTATTACAATTAGCTCGTGTATAATCTTGAATTTATTTGTATGTAAGTACCTAAAAAGTCTTGTATTTGCAAAAAAAAATAAGGTCGTTCCTTTTAGAAAAATATATGGTTACTTTACTTAACAAACTTGGGCCCACGGGTGCTGAGACTTGGGCCCACGGGGGGTGAGTGAAGAGTTTCACATCCTTAGCTATGATTCAAATGTTATAGATTTCACACATTATGTGGGCCATGTTCTATTTCTATGGGGTTTTCCAAAAACTTAAGGTAGCCATGGTGTACCAAAAAAATGTAGAGATTGAAATTATGGCATCAAGAGACCGTGCCTTGCATATATATGTTACAAACCAAAGCCCAATTTCACGTTCTCTTAAGGCATGTCATTCTTTGCAAGTGAGATGGCATTGATGTTAGTTTTTGTGTTATAATAAAGGAAGAAACCAATAGGGTAGTTGAAGAAATCGAACACAAGTTATTCTTTGCCTTGTTAGGATTTTCCCTAGTTGTTATGGTAGCATATTGTCACTTCGTGATTCCATCACCCTCCCTTATATAGTTATCTCACATCAATGATGGTAGCACTTTCATATCCAAGTCCAGTGCATTCTTCATATAAGTTAATTAAATGTGATGACTCTCTCAAAAGGACACTTGTTCTACTTGTCATTAATTTTGTGGGTTGGCATGTTATTCACAATGAGCATCTTCTCTATTCTTATTAATCTCAAAATTACCCCGTCAAGTGAAGTAACCCATAACAAGGCAATTTCCTTTGTGGATTCTATCTTGCTCCCATAAAAGACTTCCATTGTATTTTTCTACTTTAATGACACTATGTTAACTACGATCGTGTAATTGGAAAACTCGTGGGTTGATAATGAATTAGAAGATTATTCTATGGAATAAGTAGTGATTCATAGATTTACTTGTCTTTTAACCAATGTTAACATATTTTTAATATTGGATCCGATTCTTCTATTCATTCTGGAAGGATCCCCTATATCTAAAAGGATTTTTCATCCCATAATTTCTTTTTTCCATCAACTAATGTATTCATTACACATAATGGATTTTAGTTTACAAGCAAAATTGATCTCTTTTATGAAGATGGGCAATCGATGTTTCACATATTGAATCATTATCCTCAATTTCAATTTGGGTGATAATGTCCAATCTCCCTCTTGACTCCAAACATCATAAATCCCTTAAGGCCATTAAGAGTACTCTTATTAAGTATAATAACATGACACCCACTAAAGATGGGAGACTTAACAATGTTTCTTGTTACTCAAATTTGCATTTATGTTGATTTGGAAAGATCTTTCTAAAATACCAGTGTTAGGGTGTGAAAAAATACCATTACATGCAAGTAATGGATTATAAGTATAATGTTTCCTATTACATGTCTTATTTTGAGCATAGTTATTTGGTAGTACACTAGTCAAAGGTAAAACTTCTTATGTAAAAGAATGCATAAATCACAAATCCATTGGGTGGAACGATTACGTGTTTAGCACTGTTAGGTATAACCACCAAAGATTGAGAGGGTTTTAAGCCATTTAAAAACCTCATTCCACTCCCCATGGAGAGTGTAGATACCTCAACTTAGACATTTCTCTCTACTAAGAAGGCACCTCTTTTGCAGTGAAGAATGTTCCTCTTACTATTCCTTAGGGGAGGAGTAGACAAGATAAAAGATGGATAATTTGGACCTTTCAAACTAGGAGAGTGACCTAACCTTATTAATGAAACTCAAGACCCTTACTTTATTAAAGTAGGCAAAGATTGTTGAGAAATGTCAATGTAAATGTAAATGAAGGTAAATCTTTGTACTATATGGTCCTTCGATTAAGTAATTAGAAGTGTGTAATACTCTTTGATTGGAATTTGTAAGCATACACATATGTAATATTTTCTTTATTATTTTCTGTCACACGGGGATCTAGGCAGATCTGTGAGGAATGCACACATCATGTGTGTATATACAAAATGTATTTTCTCCTCTTTATGAATGAAAGCATAGGTCTCTTTTCTTTGGGAAACAAAAAATAAAAAGTGTAATCTCCATTTAACATGGTATTTTAGCCAAGACAATAATAGAAGTATATTGTAACCTAGTACATTAACCATGACAATAATAGAAGAAGTACATTTTTTTGGATCTTTATATGCAATCAATCATACATATAATATTTATTAAGTTTGTAAGAAAAAATAAATGTGTAATATAATTTGAAAGAAAAACTCATGAAGATTCTCACAATGAACTAACCATCGAAATACACTAATACTCAAGTGTATGTTTCATATAAAATAAACAAACTTTATTTTGTTTAAATTAATCCAAATATTACTAGTAACTTGTAACTTAGCAAGGGTCGAGACCTCTGAAGACATTAGGTCCCAACTCTAAGGCGACACCTACTTCTCTAGCCTCATCACAACAAACCAATATTAATTTATCAACATGTACAAACTCTACCCCTCTAATTTTTGAACCCTTGATGAAGAAACAAATACTCTTAACCATTAAGCTCACTCAAGTTGTATATAATAAACTTAGATTTTAATATAACTCAATATTTATGCATAGATGTTTTCACAATAAACTAACCATCAAAAATATTAATAACCAATTAATATATTTCTCATATAAAATACATATTTTTTTAATTTAAATAGAAAAACAAAATAAATCACTTCCACATGTTTGCATCTTTTTATAAAAAAATGATTTTACAATATTCTCTCAAATATTAAATATAATATAAATTTAATGATAGATAAATATTACAAAACTCGAATATATGCCCAAAAAATAAATAAAATAAAATAAAATAAAAAATTCAATATTTTTTAAATCATTGTGAAAATATAAACATGAATTTATAATTTAAATATAAACATAAGTCATTTTAAATCATTGTGAAAATATAAACTTATAATGAACTTATAATTTAAATATAAATTAATACTTATACAGGTAAGGGTCAGATGAGATTTCATGTAAAACTCACCTTAATATTCTTGCACATGCAACGTACCATTTTCTTTTTGTCATTACAATATATATAATCCTATCAAAGATATTAAAAATTTATCAAAACACCCCTCTCTAATCAAAACGCCACACCGGCTCTCTCGTGGAATATAGTGAAGGTGTTCGAAAAGGACAATACACCACCATTAATTCTACTTATAAGCACCTTAAAGTAAAAAGACCCTCCGTAATTTTGGAGCGCACTAATTTAACAACTTTCGTAGCCCTCTTAGCAGAGAGAGAAGCCACTCGTAGAATTTGAATATTTTGGTTTCCCCGTGGACCGCCTTAACGTGAAATTGCGAATTGATGGAGTCGCAGCATCCACTTTATCACGCTTTTTGGGTGGGGAGAATCAATGTTTTGAATTCGATTTAAAAGTTGCGATGTTGCTGTAGTTGTTAGCGAGTAGGCGGTGGTTAGAAGGTCACTCAAGTTTTCCACTTTGTGGAGGGTGGTATTGCTATTCATGTTATAGTTGTATATTTATGCTGGAGGCGTTTTTTATTTGAGCTTGTGAGTGTAAGCATTGTTCAATGGGGTTAATTAGCGAACTCTAATTTCGTCGTCTTTTGTCAAATAGAAAATTTGTCTGTGGAATGAGTTTTGGCTTGTCGTTTTGGTTGACTCACTATTGGTTCATGTTCTCCAACGTTCTTTTTTCACTCTTCTCATCGCTGCTCAACGTTCTCCGACGTTTTTTTCACCCTTCAATGAAAATACTAAAATATGAATATGCAATGATGAAATCTCATCATATTGTTTTATTTTATTAATAATAAACATTATTTATTTAACTATACAATATTGTTATTTGATTTTAGACTTTTGTGATCCATATTGATTTTAAAATTATCTTTTATAATCTATACAAAACTTATTGTAAAAAACATATGAATTTAAATTTATTGTTTATTTACCATCCAAACATTTATCAACTCCATGTTATAAATAAATAATATTTACTCTTCATTAACTTCACCCTATTGGAGAAGTTCTCCCACAATGTTCACGGATATACTTGGAGATGATGTGGATCACCGTGAACATGCATTAAAACAGTTAAAAATTTAATTTAAAACCTTCGGTTTAAATTTTCCTATTTGTCTATAGCGTTTGTTTGTGTCATTGAAGTACACCTTGAAATAGAAAGAAACTTCGATCATAAGGAAACTCTTTTCCTTTGATTCAAAGGGTGAGATCATACTCATTAAAAAGTATTATATTGACTTTTTTTTATTCAAGAATAAAAGGGGCATAAGTGTTTGGTAGGTCCCATGTAAGTTTAATTTAAGACTTCCACAGTTAAAAGTTAACCCATTGCATGAATTTGTACCGTGCTAATGAACTCCACCCGTGTTGCAATTATGCTCGTATAATTCTTTGCAGTTACTAGTTTTTCTAATAGATAAGAATTTCAAATTTTTTCATGATAGATATTATAATTTATCTCCTAGTTGATTACAACTTGAATGATTTTATTAGTTGGTAGGTTTAAGTATGTAAAAATTAGTTTACTGTGCCTTAAATTATGTGTATCTTTTTTTATACAAATATGTAGAGTTATTAATGCATTTTTAAGGTTTTGTATATTATTGTAAGCGAGGTCGATAAGATATTATTTAGTTTAAGTATTTAATTTTATAATGGTAAGATGATTGTTTAGTTTATGTTAAAATTAGGAAGTTATTTGACATGATACTAGTATAAGTATAAAATTCAAATTCATATGAAAAATTGTTCACCGTTATTATAAATATAGGGTATGTGTTAAAATTTATTTTTTTATAACTTTTTATTTAAAATATAGTTATAATAATTAACTTAAGATAAATGTGTGATTCATATTATTTTTTTAAGTTACAATTATATAAGAAATTGTCTATTTCTTTATCATGGATCATTTATTTACTCGATTTATTTTTATTATTTTTCTTTATGTTTGTTTAATTTTGATTCAATCATCTACCAAAATTGGGATTATTGACGATTTTTTTTCAACCACAACCAAGGATTTATATTAGATTAAATTTGTGTTCATATTGTAGAGGAAATTCCAGATTTACAACAATATTACTAGTGGGTTAAGTTTATTGGTATGGGCTAGAGGCCTACTTGTTATGTAACACAACTACAAAAGGATTCCAAAGTTATGTTCCGTACACTATTTAAATAAACAAAGTACCCAAAAATATATTAGTGTTTACCCACATTTATCTAATGAAGAGAGAGAGTATTATCCCTGTTGATTAGGCACAAATTGGGAGGTTCCATATTCAAGATATGAAGAGATAGAGTTGAAGAGTTGATAGAAATAGCAGAAGAGGAAGTTGATGGAGATCCTTGCTAACCTAATCTTTTCACTTCTTCAATATGGATTCTCAAGGCGTTAATTTCATCCCTCATTCCTTGCAATTGTTGCCTTTGAGCAACTAAAATGTCCATAATAGAAGTTCATTATGTTGTCAATTGGGCATGTTGGAGCTAGAGCTCAACAACCACGAATCTGTACCTCTATGCGCAAGCAAGCTAGACAATAGTAGAGAAAAGCAAGCCATCTACAGCCTTTCAACCGGCATTTCCTTCCTTTCTCTGAAGACTGACACGGCCCGTTGCGAAGCCAAGGGCGGGCCCACATAGCCTGATTCTGCACATCCATAATTTCCTCAAAATTATTGCATTGTTGTCCCTTTTCTTTGTAAGTTAAATGCCCCACCATTTTTGGTTGGGGGCTACCTTGTTGACTTCTCGCATAGATAGTCTTGCATTAAAAAATAAGGGAGAGATAGATAGGTACAAGTATACATAATGAAAAAAAAATATTGAGAGATAAATGGTTGCAAATATTAGAGAGGATCCCAATTCAAAATGAGTCGCAGAGGAATGTGAACAGACAACGATAGGCCTTTTAGGGCTTCCAAACATTTGTAGAGTATGAACTAGAAAAATCAATTAATAAAATCACCAAGAGGGCTTGGGAGATGGGGAGAAGGTTGAAGAGATAGAGGGGAAAGAGAAACAGTCCCTCTATTTACAAGAAAATCCACACGGAGCAGGGCACTCGTGCAAGAGGAGGTTGTGATTAGGTAAGTGAATGTCATGTTGAGTGGAAGATCTGACTTTGAATCTCGAGGAAGTTAGTGTCATCTAGATTTGGCATAAGGAGTATAGTCACACAAGAGGACGAGAGGGAATGCTCGTTATCAATATAATCTAACCCAACTCATATAGTGATAGTTGTTGATGAGGATTGTCGCCATGTACAAGAGTTGGACTTGTGGGAGGGAGGTCTTGTTATGGGATTGGGTGATCCAAGGGATACAAAATATGCTAAAAAATGAAATTGCTCAAAATATCCTGAAATTGGCATCAAATCGTAGATCTAGTCGTTATGATTCCAATGATGCTTAAAGAATCTCAATATATCATCGCATGAGGAAGTTATCACATTCTAAAGTTTTTGGAAAACAACTAAAAAGTCAATTTGCAGGGTTGACTATGCATGTATGCATGCCATGTCTGTATATTGACGTCAAGAGGTTGGCTGGATGTGCAGACTGGACAAGTGACATCATGTTGAGTTGACGTGTGGCATCCAACTGTTGGTTAGGGGTAGGCGAATGCGATCTGGATAAGTGGGCCAATTATGGGGTGGCACGTGGCCCAATCATAGGGCACCATGTGGCACCCTAGATTCGGCCAAAATTTTGTTAAGTTGACCGACCATCCTCCGCAAGAATCAGACGTGTGACCTCTAGCTCACGAAACAACTGCCCGGCCAACAGGCCACACAACATGCTTATTAAATATGGTCTAATGGAGTACTTGGGGGGGATGGTCGCACCTAACTAGCTCGGCCCGCGGTTTTTTGTAGCCATGTGACCGCGGTGGATGCGAAGGGGGCAGGGCACGTGGCACACTACTTGCACCTTAGGCCTAGGGCTTATTAAATCCACAAGATTGGGAGTGGGGCTAGGGAGAGCTCGTGGCCTATGTCTCGAGCCCCTTGGTCCCATGTGGATCCATATAACCAAGCACACAAAGGTCGGAGGGGATTCAACCCATTACATTTAAAAAAAATAAACAAATTCAACGTAACCTCCACCTAGAAATGTGGATTGAACCTGCAACTTGTGAGCTACCAACATGTACACCCTACCAATTGGGCTAGAATTATTGCGTTGCTCAATTTTGCAAAGGATACCATTTTGTAGAGCTATTTGTAGGTAGTTTGAAGAAGGAGGCCTATATCAGCCATTTTTCAACCATTTTTAGCCCAATAAGAGACTAAACAAGGGGTTTTTGGGCATTATGGACGCAATGGCAGTGTTATTTTTGCAAATTGAGACTTGTATATTGAAGTATTTGAGCATATAATAAAAAATACCACCATTGAAAGCTAGACCTGGAGACATAGCCCAAGAGGGGAAAACTTCGTCATCAATTTGTTGTGTTTTGATGCTACATGTTGTCCATTTTAACTATTAAAATTCTGCAAAATTTACTTTATTTTATGTGCTTTTGCAATCACGATCCATTGCCTAAAAGACATAAACTAGCTTGCAAATCATTTCATGAAACCTTCACTTCTTAATTTTGGATTAGTTTGGTATCAGAGCATGGTTTTTGTGAAGGTTTGACATAATTTGCAAGGTTCTCGAATGCTTACAAGGTCTAGATTGAGAAGAGGAGAAGGAGAATTTGAAAAAAAATAACCCTCAAATTGGTTCAAAGAGGCCAAAAAATCCACAAGTTATGGCACGTGAAAAAGGACAAGACAAGAGTTGATGTCTGAGGATGAGAGAGCTTTTAGAAAATATTTCTTTGATATGATTGAGATTGTGAAAGTGTTGTATAATGAGAGAACAACAAGGTTGCAAGGAGAAAGTTCTAATCAACCAAAAGGCGGTGGTGGTAATGGGAGCAAGCCTCCACCTCCTCCTCCTCCTTCACCTCCATCCTCACCTCCATCCTCACCTCCTTCGTCCCATAGACCTACTCCTCCTACATCTCCAAGAGGACCTGCTAAGTCTCCTTTGATTGAGTTTGATGTAGAGTTTGGATTGCCAATGTACAATGGGGAAGTAAATGCTAAAAATTTGGATAATTGGGTTCATCAATTTGAAGTCTATTGTAGGATTCAAAAGATTGTTGATGATGTCACAAAGATCTAGCTTGCTTCTCTTTTTGGAAGGTGTAACCCTCATCTGGTGGGAGGCCAAAACTAAAGAATATTTGAAGAAAAGTGGTAAAATTATCTCCTCTTGGAATGATTTTATAGTTGCATTAAGAAGGAAATTTTAGGCATTAACTTACATGCAAAAATTAATTATGGATTGGCAAAATTTTAGACAAGTTAAAGGTCAAAGTCTTCAAAGTTACACACAAGAATTTAGAAGAAGAGCTTTAATCTCGGGTGTTGATTTGTCTTCACAAGGTACTCTCCTTAAGTATATAGGTGGATTACATGGTTATTTAAGACATAATATACTTATGTTTAATTCCACCAATCTAGATGAAGTATGTGTTCAGGCAACTTATTTATAATTAAGAGGTAAGAATGTTCCTCGAGAGTCTAGAAAGAAACCTTTTAAATCTGGAGACAAAGGAAAGGGGAAGTTTAAAGGCAAGCATGAGAAGAATGTTACTATCGAGAAAGAGGGAAAGAAACTTACTTGCAAACATTGTTCAAAAGATGGCCATCATGAAGACCACTACTGGAAATTACATCCAAAATTGAGACTAAAGGAGTTCAATAACAAGGGGAAATAAAAGACTATTGCTACAACTCAACAAGATATGAGATATGATTCAGGTGATGAAACTAAAATCACAACCATGGGAATGAAAGGTATAGATTCTAATGCAAGTACTAGTTCTTCCAACAAGCCTATTGAATCTCAAAATTATAAAGAAAGAAGTGAGCTTTTCCATATCAGGGTCATTATAAAACATACAAAGGTTGAGACAATATTTGATTGTGGATCTCAAGTCAATCTTGTCTCTAAAGCAATTGCCAAGAAACTTAATTTAGAGACTACACCTCATGCAAAACCTTACCCTTTGGGTTGGGTATGTGATGATGCCAAATTTAAACTGACAAGAAAATGTAAACTCAAAATTTCCATCATTGCTAATTGTATAGATGAGGTAGACCTTGATGTTGTACCACTTGATATTTGTGGGATTGTCTAAGGGAGCCCATAGTTATATGACCGAAAAGCCATATTCTATCGTCATGAGAACAAATATCATATTTTCAAAGATGAAGTTGAGTATATTATTAGAGCACATCGCAGGAAGATGAACCTATCTCTTGCTAGTGTTGGTCAAATGAAAAGGATTGTGAATGCTAGTAAGAATGTTGTGTTGTTGATGATTAAAGCTAAATATATTGTTGAATTTGAAGCTTTCTCAGGATGTGATTCTAAACTCAAGAATGAATTGGTTGAAGTTGTTAACACTTATGACAAGATGTTTTAGGAACCTGAAGGGTTACCTCAAAAAATAGGAATCCAACATGAGATTAAATTACAACAAGATGCACCACTTCCAAATATTGGCATGTATAGAATGTCAGTTTTCGATAATGCAAAAATTAAGAAGCAAATTCAAGAGCTACTTGAAAAAGGGGTAATCAGACCTAGTACATCTCCTTGTGGGCCTCCTATTGTTTTGGTTCCAAATAAATATGGTACATGGTGTATGTGTGTGGATTTCTGAGCTTTGAGTAAGATCACGATAAAGAATCTATCCTCTTCCTCGCATTGATGATTTTCCAGATCAGTTAAAGGATGATGTTTGTTTTACTAAGTTAGATTTGAGAAGTGGTTATCGTCCAATAAGGATTGATGAAGATGATATTTGGAAAAATGCTTTCAAGACAAAACAAGGTTTGTTTGAATGGTTAGTTATGTCGTTTGGGATTTGCAGTGCACCTGCCACATTCATGAGAGTTATGAATGATGTATTGCGACCATTCCTTGATGATTTTGTCATAGTCTACTTAGATGATATTCTGATTTTTAGTAAGACTCGTGAAGAGCATGTCAAGCATGTAAAGCTATTTCTAGATGTCTTAAAAAAGGAAAAGTTGTATTTGAAGATGTTTGAATGTGAATTTGGGAAAACCTCTTTGGCTTATTTGGGTCATATTTTAGGAGGTGATGAATTGAAAATTGATCCCTCCAAAGTTGATGTTATTGCGAAATGGCCTAAACCCAACAATGTAACAGAAGTTAGGAGCTTTGTGGAGCAACCCAATATTGGAGAAACTTTATCGCTAACTTCTCATTCATTGTAGCACCATTACATGCTTTGACAAGTGTGAATCAGGGCTTTCATTGGGGAGACAATAAGCATAAGCTTTTGATACTTTGAAAGAGAAAATCACACAACATCAGTTCTAGCACTTCTAGATCTTAAGCAACCTTTTGAAATTAAAACCGATGCTATCGAATATGTTATGGGAGTAGTTTTGATGCAACATGGTAAGCCAATATGTTATCATTATGGAACCTTTTCCAATGCAGTAATTAACTATCCAACTTATGATAAATAATCGTATGCTTTGGTACAAATCATAAAGAAGTGGTAGCATTATTTGATGGGCAAAGAAACGATTATTCATATTGACCATCTAACTTTGCAATATTTACAATCGCAAACCAAGCTACAGCAAGCCAGACATTTCAGATTGATGGGATTCCTACAACAATTTCATTTGGTAATAAGGTATAAGAAAGGTATATGAAACAAAGTTGCAGATATGTTATCATGGCCTACTGTTAATGCATATGCTATTCTTAAGCATAACTCAATCATGCATGAAAGATATATTGAACAATATGCTCAAGGTGAATATTTAAAATGTTTATGCAACTTTGGTTAAAGACAATCATGTTGAAGAGTTGGATTATCATGTTCATAACAAGTGTTATATCATCTTGGTAAGTTAGGTTTTCCACGGGGTGAAAGAGTCAATGTCGTAAGGGAAGCCCATACTTCTCTTATTGTTGGTCACTTTGGTGTAGGCAAAATAATTGCTCAATTACAAAGGTATTGTTATTGGCCTCACATTCATGAAACTGTATTAATATATGTAAAAGGATGTTTTATGTGTGCTACTATCAAGCCAAGCAATAGGAAAAATGGGTTTGTACACTCCACTTCCTATCCCTTCTCATCCTTGGGAAAGTATCTCTATCGATTTTGTTGGGGGACTACCAATGTTTAGGAAAGGTCATGAGTATTTATATGTTGTAGTGGATCGTTTAAGAACAATGTGTGTGTTGATGCCATGTAAGAAACATGTTACAACTGAACAAACCGCAAATATGTTCTTCCAAAATGTATGAGTTAATTTTGATTACCTACTTCGATTATTTCTAATCGAGATTCTCGATTTATCGGGAAATTTTGGTCGAGTTTATGGGAACTCGTGAACACAAAGTTGAAGAAGAGCACAACATTTCATCCACAAACCAATGACCAGACAGAAGTATTGAACATAACAATAGTGCATCTCCTTCGACGATATTGTGGTAAGCACCCTAAACTTTGGGATGAGCATTTGCATTACATCCAACATGCCTACAATAGTGCCAAACATTCATCTACAAAAGTATCTCCATTTGAAGCTTGTTTGGGATATTTTCCAAAGTCTCCTTTGGATTTCATCTTTGGTAAAGATATTACAGTAGATGTACATAGTGATGTGGACAAAGCCAAGCATTTCATTGAACAAATCCAATCAGTGCATTAAAGGGTACAAGAAAAATTGGAGAAAAGCCAAGCTAAGTACAAATCAAGACATGATAAGCATCAGGTTAATCATGATTTTCAAGTGGGAGATTGATTTTGATTGTACATCAGCAAGGAAAGATTATAAGGTAAAGGTAAAAAGCTTAAGGCAATAATATATGGTCCTTTCAAAATCACGGAGAAGATTGGCAACAATGCTTTCCGATTAGATTTTCCACCTTACATGCAAATTTATTATGTTGTGAATGTGGAAAACTTCAGATTGTATGGGCCTCCTATGATTGTTGATCAAAAATAGAATGTTCATATTCCATCTATAGAATTTTTTTCTCCTAAATATTTAAATGAGTTGCAGGAAGACTCAATTCTTGACAAGAGGATAAGAACTTCACACAGAGGCAATGTGGAGTATCTTCATGTGGGGCTCTGATCTGAAAATTCTGTATTAGTTTTGTTGTGTTGAGGGTCTTTCAGTTTTAAAAACACATGCATAATTGGTTCATTAGTTTGCATAAGGATTAAGGAGTTTTTCCATGAATTATAGATGAACTTTAGTGAATTAGAAGCATAAAATAATCATAAATAACACTGAACAACAGTGTAAAACAGAGAAATAAGTCACCACATGAAATTTACAGAGCAGGCCTGATGAAGCAGTTCACCCCTCCTGGGTTACATCTGCTGGTCCAGCTCCCAATGGCTTGTCCATCTTTCATTATTCTCAAAATTTTGCTATTACATGTAGTTACAGTGCTCTAATGGTTTTTTTCTTTGCACCAATGGCTTCATAATGCTCCAATTAGTCAAGAATGACTCTTCATTCACTCAGAATGGTCGAGCCTCCTACACTTTTACCCAATATCTCCTAGGAAAACTCCACTAAATGGGGAGAACTCTAGTTAACTGGAGTTAAATTAGGGTTGACTGCCAAATTTTGTGTGCCATTGTCCACTCTGCCTATTAATCCATGCATTAAACGTTATGGTTAGGGTGGTGGCCAAATGCGCACCCCCAACTGTTAAGTGGCTTGACCGAAACACAATAGAATACAATTCAGAGTTAAATAACATACATACGTGAAGCGATCAAACAACAGTCTTTACAATAGAATGAAAATAACCCAAAGCATGCTACATACACACAGACTTCTTGTTGAAGGGACCCAATATACGTCGAACTGATCGCAATCGCCTTCCTGCAACTTTTAACTCTTTGTGAATTCGCTAAACCACAAAACTTGTGAAGTGCGCTATTGCGCAAAGCCAACACATGGCTCCCCCTTGTCACATCGCATCCTTCGTCCTTCTC
This sequence comes from Pinus albicaulis, assembly GCA_034641835.2. Classification (NCBI taxonomy): domain Eukaryota; kingdom Viridiplantae; phylum Streptophyta; class Pinopsida; order Pinales; family Pinaceae; genus Pinus; species Pinus albicaulis. The sequence continues at coordinate 1,090,271,359 of CM076580.1, forward strand.
ACATCGTATCGCAACCCATTTAACATACCGTGCGAACTCTTAACGGTATCCGCTATTATTTGCGAAATGTGAAATTGCGATTCATCATCCACCATTGATCTGCTGCATGATCCAACGGCTCCCGTCTGTCTCCGCCAATTCATCGCATATCATTTTTTCAAACTTGCAAAGTCATCACGACTGTTCATCTTTTGCCCTTAGATCTGCGATATAACCACGACCGTCCGTTCCTCTCTCGGAATTCTTCTAAGTATTTATGTCTTTAGTAGATTTCTCCTCATATGACATCAGTTTTTCGAACCTTTCGCGGCACCGGAATCAAGAAGACAGGAACTACACAACCATCTTGGTTTCAACCCAATCCTGTAACTTTGAAATTTGAGCAAAATTTATGAACTCTTGATCATTACTCCCCATTGGGAAGCTTTTGGACCCCAAAAGACTTGATTACCTATTCAATAGATGAGGGTACAAATCCCTTACCTTTTCAATCTCCATCCATTTTTCCTTGCTTGGTTTAGTGCCTTTGAGCTCAACTCGAAGGTAGTCAAAACTTCCCCTCTTTGATGCTCTTGTCCTCCTATCAAGAATTATTTATTATTTGAGTTCATCCATAAATTTTGGCGAGAAAATCTTCAATAGAAGGTAGTTGAACATCACTTCCTTGATCATCACTCAAAGGAGGCTCATACAAGCGTAAGTTTTCAACATTAACAACTAAATGCATTTGCATGTACAAATGCAAATCAAGTTGGAATGCATTATTACCAACATTTTTATGATCTTGAAAGGACCGTAGTGAATGGGTTTGAGTTTTTTACCTTCCCCTTGCATCCTTTATTTGCTCATGTGCAACCATACCTCATCTCCCTCTTGAAACTTATGATCAACTCAGTGTTTGTCATGCCTCTCTTTGTATTTTATTTTAATTTTCTCAATTTGTTCTTGAACTTGTTGATGTATCATCTGAATTTTCTCAATGAACTTTATCACTATGGCCATCAATTGCAACATCCTTCCTAAAGATGAAGTCTAATAGTGATTTTGGCAAATACCCAAAGCATGTTTCAAAAGGTGAGGTTTATGTTGAAGAGTGATTTTCCCGGTTATAAGCATGTTGGATGTAATGCAGTTTGCATCCCACAACTTAGGATGTTTGCTGCAATAGATGCACTACTATATTGTTCTCCATTTGTTTGTGGATGAAAAGCGGTACTCTTTTTCAATTCCGTGTCCATCATTCTCCATAAATTTGTCCAAAATTTCCCAATGAACCTGGAATCCCTATCACAAACAATAGAAGTGGGCAATCCAAAATGAACCCAAACATTTTGAAAATAAAGTTCAGCATTAATGGTCTTCTTACATGGCATAAGTATACACATTTTACCGAATCTATCCACAACTACAAAAATATAATCATGTTGCTTTCTTGACATAGGTAGACATCCAACGAAGTCCATGGAGATGCTCTCCCATGGCCTTGATGGTACCGGTATTGGTGTGTACAATCCAAGCTTCCTATTACTAGGCTTACTTGTTGCACACATAGAACAAACTCTTATAAAACGTGACACACTATCTATCATGTGAGGCCAATAACAATACCTCTGTAGATGTGCCACTGTTTTGCTTAGCCCAAAGTGTCCAACAATAAGAGAAGAATGAGCTTCTCTCATGACACTTAGCCTCTCTCCTCGTGGAATACATATCTTTCCCAAATGAAACAAAAAATTGTTATGCATGTGATAATCTCTTTCTTCAACTTGATTATGTTCACTCAAACTAGCATACACATCTTTAAAATCAATGTCATGTGCATATTGTTCTATGTAACTCTCATGTACAACATAATCATTTTTGAGTAAAGTAGAAGCACTAATGATTGGTCTCGAAAGCATATCTGCAACTTTATTGAATATAACTTTTTTGTACCTTATAACAAAGTGAAATTGTTGAAGAAATCCCATCCACTTGAAATGCCTTGATTGCTGCAATGTTGTTAACGACTGCAAGTATGTAATGGTTGGTGATCAGTGTGTACAATTGTCTCTTTACCCATCAAGTAGTGTTTCCACTTCTTGACACTTTGTACCAATGCATATAGTTCTTTGTCATATGTAGGATAATTAGTCACAACACCATTAAAATTTTATGAATGAAAGGCGATAGGCTTACCATGCTGCAAAAGGACTGCGCCCATGGCATAGTCACTAGCATCGGTTTGTATCTCGAATGGATGTATCCAATTTGGTAGTGCAAGGACTGGCGCTGAAATGATCTTGTCTTTTAAAACTTCGAAAGCTTGTTGTTGTTTGCCTCCCCACTGGAACCCTTTCTTCACACTTGTCACTGCATGCATAAGATCTGCGATGGAAGAAAAGTTGGCAATACATTTCCTCCAATATTGAGCTGCACCTAAGAAACTTCTTACCTCAGTAACTGTTTTGGGTGTGGGCCAACTCACAATGGCCTCCACTTTAGAAGGATCGGTCCTCAATTCTCCTCCTCCTACAATATGTCCCAAATAGACCAAACAATTCTTTCCAAACTCACATGTTGACATCTTAAGAAACAATTTCTCTTTCTTCAAAATACAAGCACCCTATTTACATGCAAGACATGATCTTCTCTTGTTTTGCTGAAAATCAAAATGTCATCTAAGTACACAATAACAAAGTCATCAAGGAATGGTCGCAAAACATTATCCATAACCCGCATAAAAGTTGTCGGTGCATTACATAAACCAAAAGGTACAACTGGCCACTAAAAGAGTCCTTGTTTGGTTTTGAATGCAGTTTTCCATATACCACTTTCTGCAATTCTTACTTGATGATATCCAATTCGTAAATCTAACTTAGTGAAAAAATTTGCTTCTTTTAGCTGATCAAGCAAATCATATATTATTGGGAGTGGGTAATGATTTTTTACCGTAATTTTGTTCAAAGCTCGAAAATCTACACACATGCGCCAAGTCCCATCTTTCTTTGGTATCAATACTATGGGTGAACCACATGACGAGGTGCTTGGCCTTATGATACCTTTATCCAACATCTCTTTGATTTGCCTATTTATTTCAACATTCTCCATTAACGACATACGATACATACTGATGTTGGGAAGAGGACAATCTTGCTGCAACTGAATCTCATGTTGAATTTCCCTTTTTGGAGGCAATCCCGTTGGCTCCTCAAACATCTCATGATGCCCATTAACCACATCATACAATTTTGATTTCAACTTAGGATCAAATCCCTCAAAAGATTCATGATTAATATCAGCTTTGGGCTTAATCATAAGAAGAAAAAAATTCTTACTTGAATTTACTAGCCTCTTTACCTGCCCAACATTTACCAAAGCAATATTTGTCTTCTTGCGGTGTGCTCTAATAATGAAATCCTTGCCATATTTGAATAAATAATACTTGTTCTCATGGCGATAGAAGATCGCTTTCCTGTCATACAAGTAACGACTCCCTAATACAATACCAGTTATGTCAAGCGGAACTACATCTAATTCAACTGTGTCAACAAAGTTTGCAGTGATTGCAAACCTCAATATACATTTCCTTGTAACTTGTAAATTTGCATCCTTACAAATCCAACCCAATGGATATGGTTTTGGATGTGGTATGGTCTCAAGGTTAAGTTTTTTGACCAAATATTTAGAGATTAATTTTTCTTGTGACCCACTGTCAAACAGTGTGTCAATCTTGGTATGCTTGGATATGACCCTCACATGAAATAATTTTATTCTTTCTTCTTGATTTGGAGTGTTTATGTGACAGCTTGATGTACTGGTACTGGGTTTAGTTTCAATTTCTTTTCCCTTCATGTTCTTCAATCCCATGGCTGTAATTTTAGTCTCATCACCTGAATCAGACCCTGAGTCATGTTGAGCTGTAGCAGCACTTTTATATTTCCCTTTGTTATTGGGTTTCTCTGGCCTCAATTCTGGATGTAATTTCCAACAATGAGTTTCATCATGGCCTTCTTTTTAACAATGTTTACAAGTCACTTTTTCTCCATCTTTCTTAACATATGCATTCTTTTTGTTTTACCTTTTGGGGTCTTTTCCTTGGCTTTACCCTTTAAAGGTTTCTTCCTACCCTCTTCATAAATGTTCTTCCCTCTAGCTCCTAGATGTGTTGAACACAAACTTCATCTAGACTGGTGGGGTTAAACATGATATAGTATGTTTTAGGTAGCTATGTAAGCCTCCTATGTACTTTAGCAAAGTGTCTTGGCTTTGAAAATCTACCCCTAATAAAAGAGCTCTTCTCCTAAATTCCTAGGTGTATTCTTGCACATTTTGTCCCTTTAACTGCCTAAATTTCTGCCAGTTTATGATGGCTTTTTTGCATATGAGCTAATGGATAAAACTGGCGTTTAATAATAGCAATACAATCTGACCATTGATAGAATAATCTTACCATGTTTCTTGATTTCCTCTTGTGTCCTGGCTTCCCACAAAACAAGTGTTGCATCTTCCATTCTCAAAGAAGCTAATTGAATTTTTGTATCATCATCTTGAAGGTTCTATATTCTTAAATAGATCTCCAATTGTTGAATCCAATTATCTAGCTTGTCTGCATTTACTTCAACATTAATCATTGGCAATTCGATCTTAACATCAAGTTTTAATAAAGGAGATTTACCAGTGCTTTTGGACTTGTGTGGCTAATGTACTGAAGAAGTGTAGAAGATGATGATGATGATGATGACGAGGGTGAAGATGGTGGCTCTCCATTGCCTCCATTTCCTCCATTTCCTTTCTTTGACTTGTCTTCATCATGTTGACCTGTTGAAGATCCTTGTCCTTCCTTTTGGAGTTTAGATATTTCTCCTTCTAGTCTCTCGTTCCTTTCTTGATAAAGAATTCTAACCATATCTGTCATGTCAAGAAATGCTTTCCTAAACACTCTTTCTTCTTCCTTAGCGTCAATTTTGTTATGAATTTATCCTTCCTCACGAGGCATGCTTAATGGAGCTTTTTATTCTTTAGGAGGTGAACTAGGTGGTGGAGATTGTGGCAATCTTGCTCTCCTTTGCTTTGGCTCCTTTTGAGACCCTCCTGCTTCCACTAGTTTGCCTTCTTCCCTTTTGAGCTTGAGCCTTGTAAGCATATAAAACTTGCAAACAGTTAAAAAATTCTTTGCACTAAACAACACCAGAGAAAAACTCTAGCTCTGATACCATTTGATCTGAAAATGCTGTATTAGTTTTGTTGTGCTAAGGGTCTTTCTGTTTTAAAAACATGTGTGTAATTGGTTCATTAGTTTGCATAAAGATTAAGGAGTTTTTCCATGAATTATAGATGAACTTTATTGTTTTAGAAGCATAAAATAAGCATAAATAATATTGAACAATAGTGTAAAATAGAGAAATAAGTCACCACATGAAATTTACATAGTAGGCATGATGAATCAATTGACCCTCCTGGGCTAAATCTGTTGGTCCAACTCCCAATGGCTTGTCCATATTTCATTATGCTCAAAATTTTGCTATTACATGTAGTTACAATGCTCTAATGGTTGTTTTCTCTGCATCAATGGCTTCATAATTCTCCAATTAGTTGAGAATGACTCTTCATTCACTCAGAATGGTCGAAAATTGAGCCTCCTACACTTTTACCCAATATCTCCTAGGAAAACTCCGCTAAATGGGGAGAACTCGAGTTAACTGAAGTTAAATTAGGGTTTATTGCTAGATTTGGTGCGTCCCTATCCCCTCCGTCTATTAAGTCGCACATTAAATGTTACATTTAGGGTGGTGGCCACATGCGCACCCCCAACCGTTAAGTGGCTTGACCGGAACAAAGCGGAATACAATTCAGAGTTAAATAATATACATACGTGAAGTGATAAAAAAACGCTCTTTATAATAGAATGAAAATAACCCAAAACACGTTACATACAAATAGACTTCTTGCTGGAGGGACCCGCCATATGTCGAACTGATCGCAAGTGATCGTAATCGCTTGCCCGCAACTTTTAACTCTGCGAATTCTCTAAACCACAAAACTTGCGAGGTGCGCTATTGTGCAAAGCTGACACATGGATCCCCCTCATCACATCATGTCCTTCATCCTTCTCGCATTGCATCGCAACCCATTTAACATACCGTGCAAACTCTTAATGGTATCCGCTATTATTTTCGAAATGCGAAATCACTATTCATCATCCACCGTTGATCTGCTGCATGATCCAACGACTCACGTATGTCTCCGCCAATTCATCACATATCATTCTGTTAGACTTGTGAAGTCATCACTACCATTCATCTTTCACCCCTAGATCTGTGATTTAATCACAACCGTCTGTTCCTCTCTTAGAATTCTTCTAAGTATTTCTATCTTTAGTCGATTCCTCCTCATACGACATCGGTTTTTCGAACCATTCGCGGCACTGGAATCAGGAAGACAAGAACTACGCAACCATCCTGGTTTCAACCCAATATTGTAACTTTGAATTTTGAGAACAAATTATGAACTCTTGATCAGGCTCAAAGGTACAAACCCAAGAAAATAAAGGTGGATAGAGATCAAGAAAGAGTGGGAGTTGTAACCTCACTTACTTGTTGAGTAAAAACATATTTTCGGTGGGCCAAAAGCTTCCAGTGGAGAGGAATGATTCATGGGATTAAAAAAATGATAAAAAATGAAAGTGCTCAAAATGTCTCGAAACCAATGCCAAATCGTAGATATCATTGTTTTGATTCCAACGATGCTTGAATCATCTCAATCCGACACCGTATGAGGAAGTTATTGCGTTTTGAAGTTTTTGCCAAAAAACTAAAAATTCAACTTAAAGGGTCGACTATGTAGGTACAGATGCCACGTGGAAATCCATACACTGATGTGGTGCTGACGTCAATAGGTTGATTGAGTATATGCACTGGAAAACCAACATCTTGTCGAGCTGACACGTGGCATCTAATTGTTGGTCCGGGGTAGGCAAATGCGGTGTGGACAAGTGGGACAATTATGGGGTGACACATAGTCCAATCACATGACACCCTGTGGCACCTCGGATTGGGCCAAAAAAAAATTAAGTCTACTAACCAACCTCCACAGGAATCGAACGTGTGACCTCCATCTCATGAAATAGTCGCCTGAACAACAAGCCACACAACGTGATTATTAAATATGAGCTAAACATTGGAGCAGTTGGGGGGATGGGCGAGCCGACAGGCATACCCAACTAGCCCGGCCCACGGTTTTCAGTAGCCACTCTATCACGAAGGAAGTGAAGGGGGCAGGGCACATGGCACCTTGCTCATGCCTTAGGCCCAAGGCTTATTAACTCCATGAGACTAAGAGTGCATGGCTTATGGCTCGCGCCCCTCGGTCCAATGCGGATCCATATAACCAAGCATGCAAAGGTTGGAGGGGCTTCGAGCCAATGTATTAAAAAATAAATAAATAAAATCAACGTAACCTTTTCCTACGAATGTGGATCGAACCTGTGACTTGTGAGATACCGACATGTACACCCTGCCAATTGGGCTATAATGATTTTGTTGCTCAGTTCTGCAGAGGAGACTAGTTTTTAGAGCTATTTTCAGACGATTTGAAGATAAAGGTCTATCTTTTCCATTTTCAACCCTTTTGAGCCCAAGAAGAGCCTAAATAGGAATTTTTGGGCATTTTGGACGCAATGGCAGTGTTATTTTTGAAAATTGAGACTTGTATGTTGATGTATTTGAGCATGTAATAAAATAGGCCACCATTGGAAATTGGACTCGAAGACGTAGCCCAGGAGGGGTGAACTCCATCATCAATTTGTTGTATTTTGATGTTGCATGTTGTCAATTTTAATTGTTAAAATTCTATAAGTTTTACTTTAGTTTGTGTGCTTTTGTTATCACGATCCATTGCCTAAAAGACATAAGATAACTTGCAACTGTATTCATGAAACCTTCACTTATTAAGTTTGGATCATTCGGAAATATAGTTCTTTACCATGGATATCAAGGTTACCAATATCATTTTCAATGGCTAGGTTGGCTAATGCATCGACTCTTTTATTATTGTGGCTTGGAAATTGTAGAACTCGAAGACCTTTGGATAAAGACAATGCCAATTGAATCTTCTTGAAGATGGAGAGATGTCCAGATTCAAAGGTAACAGAATTGAAGCAGAGATGCCTGATTGTTATATATGAGTCTCCTATTATTATTAAATTGTTGATTCTTTTAGTATAGGTTAGTGTTATGCCTTGATAAACTATGTAGGGTACAACTTGATTATTAGAAAGTTTTCCTAGACTATGTAACAACCCCAGGGTAAAAGTTCATGTAATGAAGTCAATAAAGGCAAAATAAGACCTAGCTGGTGGGACATGTATTCCAAGCTGAATGTTGGGAAAAACATCCTAGTGGGTGTTCATTTCGGTTTATTATGGCTCAGGAAATTGGCAAAGAGGCATTGATTGACATTTTATTTATGAAAATAAAGGAAAATAGGAGAAAAGGGAGGTGAAAGGTCACAAAAATTGCATGAGAGGACAATTGAAGGAAAAATAGAAGAAAAAGAGAGGAAAATAAAGAAAATAGAGGCCTTAATGATAAAAAGGCTTATGAGGATCAACTCACAGCTTTTGCCAATTAAACCTTTTGTCAGTTCAGTTTTGGAGCTCTCTCACAATTCTCTCTATTCTTTCATACTCTTGCAAACTTAGAGAATTCTTAGAAGCACTATAACATTGGAGAAAGGAAGGAAAAAGGAAGGACAAGGAATCAAAGAAAAACAAGGGATACACAAGTAAAAATTGGATTAAGCAACTTTAGGAGGAAGAGTTGCAGGTAATAGGTTGCATGTGTGATTTTCTAGATGGTTTGTGAAAGTATGCTACATTCATGTGCGTAATTGGTTCTCTTGTTGTCATTGGCATGGTGTTTTCTAGGTGTGACAATGGTTTCAACCTTTCCTTTCCATTTTTGGATAGCCATGCCGTGATGGGGTTCTTTCATTCGGTTGAGCTTTGGATTGCCAAATGGTTTTGGAACCAGGTGAGGTGGTCTCAGGAAAATTACCATAAGGCTTAGGAATCCCTTGACCTATTTTGGCGGGAATTGCGATAAAGCCTGAGGGTGGAGACAAGAAAATCACTCAAGGTATTGGTGAATAAATTCGGAGGCATCCAAGCTTGTTCTGGGCCTAGTAATCCCTTGACTGGTTTTGGCAAGATTGCGGTAAAGCCTGAGGGTGGAGGTGGTTTAATATTTAGGAAGCTCTAGTTGTTTTTGGTTCTTGTTTTGGGCCTATTGACCCCTTGATCGATTTTTGCGGGATTGTGGTAAAGCCTGAGAGTGGAGGTGGTTTAATCTCCAAAAATCCTTGGTTGTTTTTGGTTCTTGTTTTTGGCCTAATCATCCCTTGACTAGTTTTGGAGAGGTTGCAGTAAGCCTTAGGATAGAGGCAGTTTAATCTCCGGGAAGCCTTTTTTGTGTTTGTCTTGAGTCCCACATTCATGCTTGGAATACGACACAAGGGTGATTGGCTAAAAGAAATATTTGGTTCAAACCAATCTATGGTCGGGTGGTACGTGGAAGTCCCTGACTTGGTTGGATTTTGCATATGTTAATAAGAGTTGTTTTCTTGTTGTATTTCATGAGTATTTGTACTTGTTATTATGTGGCTTTGAAATTTATTCTATCGTGTTTATTATTCTGGTTATATGTCGATTATAAATATGGTTTATTAACATGTTATAGTTATGGCTCTTGACATGTTTCAATAGTTGATGAATGCTTGAGCTAACAAATGTTATTTCAACTCTTTTGAGAGGGAATTAGACCTTCTTGATTATTCTCGGATAAGTATCAGACCCCTATGTTCAAGTATGCATTCATGACATGTAGAATACATGTTCTCAATATGTTTGACGAAATGAATGTCATGTTCAAGGATGTCTAGGTTAAGTTGTGCCTTCAAATTTGTATCTCTATCATGTCATTATTGAATCTGAGAAGTTACAGGAAGTTATGGAAGTGGTTTGGAGGCTAACCTAAAATTTAGGCTCAAAATCTAATACCACATGCTCCTAACTTGAAAGTTTGGGTTGCAACCGCATGGATGTAAGTTTGTGCATGTGGTTGGAGGATTTCAACCGCATGGTGGCCTTACTATGGGTGAGGTTGAGGTTATAGGGTAGAGAAAGAGGGGTCCAGCTCAAGGTTTTCCACCTGGGATGGCTTCTCAGCCCCTGAGTGTCTTATAGCCCATGTAGGATGTTATGAAAGGTCTGTTTGTTGTCATTGGTCGACCCCACTTTCTTAATGGAACCTAGGAGGTCGGGTCATGTCATAATAGCTCTTCCTATCATGTTTAACCTGGTAAGCCGATGAAATTGAGTAAATGTGGGAGGAGGTGGTTACATTATAGGAGTAGGCTAGTTATTCTTGTTCTCCTAGGCGAAATAACACCCCCCCCCTCCCCCCTTTCCCTTTATTTATGAAAATAAAGGAAAATAGGAGAAAAGGAAGGTGAAAGGCCACAAAATTTCATGAGAGGTAAATTGAAGGAAAATAAAGAAATTAGAGGCCTCAATGTTAAAACGGATTCTAAGGATTAACTCACAACTTTTGTCAGTATAATTTTGGAGCTCTCTCTCTTTATTCTCACTTTTCTCTCATACTCTTGCACACTTAGAGCATTCTTGGAAGCACTCTACCACTAGAGAAGGGAAGGACAAGGGAGGAAAGGAAATCAAGGGACAAGCAAGGAAAATCTGGATCAAGAAGCTTCAGTAGGTAACATGTTGCAAGTGTGATTCCCTAGTTGGTTTGTAAATGCATGGTACATGCATGCGCACATTTGGTTCTCGTGTTTTCATTAGCATGAGTTTTGCCAGGTGTGACAATGGTTTCAACCTTTCCTTACCATTTTTGTATATCCATGGTGTGATGGGGTTCTTTCATTCGATTGAGATCTATATTTCCAAATGGTTTTGGAACTGGGTGAGGTGGTCTCAAGAAAATTCCCATAGGGCCTAGGAATCCCATGACTGATTTTGGCGGGATTGCAGTAAAGAATGAGGGTGGAGACAGGCAAATTCCTCGAGGTATTGGTGAAGAAATTTTGAGACATCCAAGCTTGTTTTGGGCCTAGTAATTCCTTGACTGGTTTTGGGAGGATTGCGGTAAAGCCTGAGGGTGGAGGTGGTTTAATATTTGGGAAGCTATAGTTGTTTTTTATTCTTATTTTGGGCCTAGTGATCCCTCAACTGGTTTTGGTGAGATTGCAGTAAGCCTTAGGGTGGAGGTGGTTTAATCTCCAATAATACCTGGTTGTGTTTGTCTTGAATCCCACATTCATGCTCAGAATACGACACGAGGGTGATTGGCTGAAAGAAATATTTGGTTCAACCTAATCTATGGTTGGGTGATACGTGGAAGTCTTTGACTTGGTTGGCTTTTGCATACGTTAATAAGATCTCTTTTCCTCTTGTATTTTATGAGTATTTTTACTTGTTATTATGTGGCTTTGAAGGTTGTTCTATCATGATTATTATTCTAGTTATATGTTGGTTATAAGTATGATTTCTTAACATGTTCTAGTTATGGCTCTTGACATGTTTTGATTAGTTGCTGAATGGTTGGTGAATGCATGAGCTAAAAAATGTTATTGCAACTATTGTGAGAGGGCATTAGACCTTCTCGATGATTCTCATATAAGTATCAGACCTCGATGTTTAGATATGCATTCATGACATGTAGATTACATGTTCTCAATATGTTTAACGAAATGGTTTTCATGTTCAAGGAAGTCTAGGTCAAGTCATGCCTTCAAATTTGTATCTCTAGCATTCATTTCATGTAATTATGGAATCTAAGAAGTTACAGAAAGTTCTGGGCAGTGGTTCAGAGGTTGACCTAGAATTTAGGTTAAGAATTTGGGACCGCATGCTCCTAAATGGAAAGTTTGGGTTGCAACCACATGGATGTAAGCTTATGCATGTGGTTGGAGGCTTCCAATTGCATGGAGGCCTTACTCTAGGTGTGATTGAGGACCTAGGGCAGAGAAAGAGGGGTCCAACTCGGGTTTTGGCCATATGGGATGGTTTCTCAGCCCCTGAGTGTCCTGTAGCCCATATAAGATGTTGTGAAAGGTCAGTTTGTCGTCAGTGGTCGTCCCCAATTCCTTAATGGAACCTAGGAGGTTGGTTCATGTCATAGTAGCTCTTCCTCTAATGTTTACCTTGACAGGGCAGTGAAATTGGGTAAATGTGGGAGGGGATGGTTACATTATAGGAGTAGGATAATTCTTCTTGTCCTCCTAGGAGAAATAAAACCCCCACCACAACACTTGCCACCCCTAATTATTGAAGATTTATTAATAATGATTATCATGCTTCATTAGATGGAGTCAAAGAATTGTGTCCTTGCCCTTATTTGACGACTCTAATTTGTGCAATTTTTTACTTAAGTTGAAATAATGATTTACTTGAGATACATATGCAATTCATCACTTTTAGGGTTACAATTATAGGAGAAATTGTCAAATTCACTATCGTATGTCACTTTTTTTACTTGATTCACTCATTTTATACTTTTCTCCCATTGTGTTATATTGAATTCCATCTAACCAACCATAAAATTAGGGATTATGAAGATTTATCAAAAATGATTATTGTGCTTCACTCAATGCATCCAAAGGAATTGTGTCCTTGTGCTTATATGAATATTACAATTCATGCATTCTGATGAGTCTCTAAATTAGACATAAATTAAGGCCCATCTACCTTTCTTATGCGCATGAAAAGATATATTAAATCTCCCCTTCTGCACTTAATAATGTTTTCTTATGCTTTAATATTTTATTAGGAATGTTTAAAGGTAATTGCACATTTGTGCCTAATATTGGTTATTTTTGTAGAATATTGTGAGAATATTGAGCATATTATGTAGATTTGGAGAAAAGAGTGAAGAATAAATGAGCACAATATCACAAAATTAGGGAGAAATCTTGGAGAGATTCAAGGGGGTTTTCCACCCTCCTTAACTCTCAAAGGCAGCCAAAGGATCCTCATGAGATCCCCTCCAACAATTCTAATTCCAGAGGCAGCCAAGCAACTCAAGACCAAGTGCACTCAATCCATACTTCACTTGGAGTCAAGTGGACTCATTTCCTATTTTTTAGGAGCTGTTAGTAGCTGCCCTTGAGGATAAATAAAGCTGATCAAGAGATAATTAGGGTCTATTCCGATGGATTTTGTTCCATTTGATGCAGTCCATTCCATTCCATCCCATGCCATTCATTTTCCATTCTATTAGGATTTTGTTGTTTAAGACCTTTGGGATATAATAAGATTGTATTTTTAATGCAAAGAGTATTCAGATGAATTTTTATTGATCTAGTTCCAGAGAGCTGGGCTGTGGGTTAGGGCCCAACCCATGTGCCTCAGTGTCTCGGTTGTTTTCATTCTTTCCTTTCTGTCATTTAGTTAGTTTTGTTTATGTCATTTAGTTAGTTCTGCTTCTGATAGTTTCATTGATGTTTAGTTTTTTATTTCACTTTGTCGTTGTAGTTCTTCATTTGCTTACGAGAGTAATAGAGTAGAGGAAAAACCCAAAAGCTATGGTCAAACCTTCCCATCTCATCTCTGTCAATAGAGTTCGAGCAAGGTTGAACTTCCCATAGGCTAAAAATGCTTTCTGTTCACTATTTTTTTCATCATGCATTTTGTTTGTTTCTTCCATGCATGAATCCACAATATTGTTTGTAGGAATAAGCATCGAAAGCCCCAGAGACATTATTAAGTCGTTCCACTTCATTTTCCAGTCCCTATCCACTTCTTTGTTACATTTCTGAACCTCTCTTTTATGCCTCCATTTCCCTCCTTTTCCTCTTATTTGCATTCGCGCCTTTTCATTCACAAAACGCTTGAAAAATCATCAAAGTGGACCTCCTCCCTTGCTCCTCAAACTTCCCGCTACCGTACATCGCAATCACATTTCTCATCTTTTTCTTTTTTCCTTTAAAGACTTACCGCTCCCAATGCCGATTGAAATATCGCTTTGTACTTCGCCACATCGCAAATTACAAATCACATTTCAGAATCTTTATCCTATCGCAAATCACATTTCCCAATCTTTATCCGCTCCTTGTTAATACTTATCACTCCCGACGCTGATTGCAATATTGTCATAGCACTCCACCACCGGTCCCACCGCCACGTCATCTGACTCATCGCAAATCGGAAATCACAGTTTTTTTGGTTCCCGTTAACACCTATCGCTCCCAACGCCGATTGCGATATCGTTGTCGTAGTCTGCCACCGGTCCCACCGCCATGTCACCCATCGCATTTCGCATTTCACAATTTTTACCCCATCGCATTTCACATTTCTCTCCTGCTCTAGAACATCACTTTCGCTACTCCTCCAAATTTGCGATATTGTGATTGTGATATCGCATATCGCACTTCCGTCCCTCCATCATAGTTCCACCATCGCACTTCTAAAAGCCTCCTGCTCCAAAGGATTTTTGCGCTATAAAGTTTTGATAAAGTTTAAACCCCTCTTTTCACTTCTTTAAGCCTTGCCCGATGTCTTCAAGCCCTCAATTAGCATCTTTAGCCCTTTTTTCCCCAAACTGCAAGCAACGCCTCTTCAAATTAGAACTAGGTCATGAATAGCTGCATAGATAGAGCATAAGATAAGTAGGGTGTTTAACCGATTGGCCAAGTTGAGTGCGGATTAGATTAGTTTCCTTTCTGCAATTATTTATTTTTTTATTTTATTTTATTTTATTTTTTAATTTTAATTTTTTTTTTTTTTTTTACCATTTCCTTTATGCAATTTAAATTAGTTTCCTTTCGGTCATTTCCTTTCTACAATTTAAATTAGTTTCTTTCCTGTCATTTCCTTTCAGCAATTTAGTTTAGCTTCCTTTCTATCATTTCCTTTTTGCAATTTATTTTAGTTTCATTGAAGTCTGACAGACTTCACTGAGAACCCCTAGAAGTAGCACCCTTTCGTAGAGTGGAAGAGGATGACATGAGTAGAATGCATCTGCTGTGTATATAGCACTGTCACCTCCAAGTTTGTACGAACTCCAGGTTGATAAAGTAAAGTAGGGCAGCCCATAGGATTTGCAGCACTCTTGGTGCAATACCAGGGCTCACCACTTTTTGGTTCTATTGCTAGGGATGTGTCTAGTAGATGCTTTGATTTTATTTTAGCATTCTTTTCTGCTTTTCTTTTTCATGTTGTTTTTGAAATATTGAAAATTACAAAAAAATTCTGATTTTCACACCTCATTGGAGTAGGAATACTCAAAAAATTAAAAAAAATACTTCTCCAATACCAACCCCCCCCCCCACTTGACCACATGGTGCAGTAAGAACCACATAACCATACACTTTTGAAGGTAGAAGAGATGGATGGATATGATTACAATGAATAAGATCTTATTGGGTTTCCCACTCAAGATATGGACATCAGTGTACATCTGAAGAACATCCCTCCATATTTCCTTCCCAACTTCTATGGTATGAGGACAAAGGATCCAGAAACATTTCTCTTTGAATTTGAGATACTTTGTAGATATTATGACTATTTATCACACACTCAAAAATTGAGATTGTTTCCCGCAACATTGAAGGATAAATCTATTAAATGGTTCATGAGTCTAGGTACTAATTCAATAAGATCATGGAATGACATGTAAAAGATATTTCTAGAAAACTATAAAGATCATGATCTTAGAGAATAAATTTTTAGAATGAACCAAGAAGAAGATGAGAGCCTTTAGGATCTAATAGAGAGGTTCATGTATAATGTTAAGAGGCAAAAATTGCATCATCTAGGATTTGACACACTAAAAACTCTCTTACTTAGAACAATTAGGGATGAGTGGATTGATCTCCTTAATATCATGAGTAGAGGAGACATATACCAATTGTCATTTGAAGAAATTTGTGAAACATGCAAGCGCATATCACGAGGAAGGGAAAGAGTAAGTAAATCTACCTCAACATTGGTAAGGAAAGATGAACTTGGAAATTTGCTTGACAACTTTAAAACATAAATTCTTAGCAATCTAAGTGAACAAGTAGAAATGTTAAGAATGCAAAATGATCAAAAAGAAGATGCTGATATTTTTGTTATCCATGCAGAATCATATGCTACTAAATGTTGTCCATCATTCCCCAGGTTTAAATAACTTTACCAGGAAGACAATGGAGCAAGACAATCACCAAAGAAACTATGTTATGTAGCTCCAAGGATACCTTAGCAACCTAGTCAACTTGATATGATGCAAGGGCCCACTTCACAATTTCAAGATTATTCACATCCATCTCAAACTAATTGGGACATAGTCCCTCCTTGGCAACCTCAGCCATCTCAACCCAAAATCAATCGTGGCAACATGGTTGGTAAGGACCTTATTGGGAAAATCCACAATATCCTCAATATTTCCCTCAATATCCTCCATACCTAACTCCATGCTATCCCTACCATCCACCTCCACCATAATCAAAATCTCATCCATATCCATCTCATATACCCACCCCCACTCAACTACTTGTACCACCATTTCCAAACCCATACAATGAAGCATCTCAGCTCACTTACAATGTTGAGGTACAACACTTCCAAATATCTCCCCTTGATTTAGATGGTATTCATCTTAGTTCAAGAAAGGTATTACAAAGAAGAGATTTCCTTAACGTCATTGAAGGACAACATCAAGAAGAAGAAGATCCAAATGAGGAGATCAAAAGATCAAGGGCTGCACTTGATGAAGAGCCGACATCAGAATCAGATGTTGAGAAAGTTTCCTCATGTTTACCAGCATTTCCTCCATGTGTTCAAGAGAACAATCAGCAAAATGAGGAAGATTTGAATGTTATAATAGAAGAGGACCTCCAAGGTGATCCAACTCAGCAAGTATACCAGGGGCATCACAACTATATTGACATATAGTTCCAAAGAGTCATTAAATTGCAGCAACATACTCTTCTCCAACAGTAACTGATACAATCCCAGTCAAAGAAATTCATCTCTTATATTCAGGTACATGTCAGAGCATGTATTCCAAGTGTGCACCTGATTTTATCTGTCATCTTGATGTGTACTTGGCTCCATTGGAAGTATTCCTATACTTGAAAATGGTTTTTTTTCTTCAAGTAGAGTAGGAAAGTGAAAAAGAAAAAAAAGAGGGAAGAATATTATAATCTCAGGTGAAAACCTCCATGAGGCATCTGAGATTGACCCACTGATTGAAAAACTCCATGAGGCGGTCATTGGGTTGAAAAAAAATAAAAAAATTCTCCATGTATCTCTCTCTAATGAATGCAGGTGCTCTCTAACCTTTCCAAGCATAAAAACAACAAGTTGGCACAAAAAGAAAATTCAATCAACACCCTAGTTAAAGGTATTCAAACTTGGACTTCCTCCTCCCATGCTTAAAAGCTCCAAAAGGACCTCAAGAATATTATCACATGTAGCTTGAGAGCAACTTTAGAACCACTGAAGACAGCTTCAACATCCATATTAACAACTTCAATATCGCCTACAAAAAAAAATCGATGGTAAGGCTTAGGTATGCAATCATCTAACCCTTTCTTCGAATCTATTTTAGCTTAATAAAACATTAAAAAGTGTGAGAAGGAAAGTTTTTTATATAGCCAAAATCAGTAGCAAAGCAACCTCGGCCTTATCTAGCAACTAGCCTCACTTTTTCCAACAAGAAGAGGAACAAGACAAAAGTAAAAAGGAATTGAGAAAGCGGGTAGTAAACATTTCATGTAATGGAAGACAAGGAGTGCCAAAGGGGTAACCAAGGGTGAACTCAGTTCACAGAAAAAAGAACTGTGAGTTTATTCTACATGCGATTAAAAAAAACTAGAAAGAAGGAAAGAAAAGAAAAAATAAATAAAATAAAAGGTGGATCAACCACCTCTTGGCATGTGAAACAGATTTTCTTAAGGCATCCGAGGACCTCCATGGAGCACCTACGAGATGAAATGTGAGAAGAATAGAAAGAATATTAGCAGGAGGATCAACGCATGGGCCAATAAACATAAAATGAAATAAGCCAACATGCAGGAAGAACCATAAGGCAGGGAGGATGAATAGGTTTCTGAGAGGATGAGCAACAGTTTCAGTAGGGGGGTGATGACGTGCCTCTAAATTAGACATAAATTAAGGCCCATCAAACCTTTCTTAGGCCCATCTACCTTTATTATGCGCATGAAAAGATATATTAAATCTCTCCTTCTGCACTTAATAATGTTTTCTTATGCTTTAATATTTTCGTAGGAAGGTTTAAAGGTAATTGCATATTTGTGCCTAATATTGGTTATTTTTGTAGAATATTGTGAGAATATTGGGCAGATTATGCAGATTTGGAGAAGGAAATAATTTAGGAACTTGCTCCCTGCCACTGGAAGATTAAGAGTGAAGAATAAATGAGAACAATATCAGGAAATTAGGGAGAAATCTTGGAGAGATCCAAGGGGGTTGTCAACCCAACTTAACTCTTAAAGGTAGCCAAAGTATCCTCAAGAGATACCCTAGCAACCTAGCAACTCAAGACCAAGTGCACTCAAGGCATACTTCACTTGGATTCAAGTGGACTCATTACCTAGTTTTTAGGAGCTGTTGGTAGCTATCCTTGAGGATAAATAAAGTTGATCAAGAGCTAATTAGGGTCGATAACGGTGGATTTTGGTCCATTCGATGCAGTCCATTCCATTCCATCCCATGCCATTCATTTTCCATTCTATTAGGATTTTGCTATTTAAGACCTTCGAGATGTAATAAGATTTTATTTTTAATGCAATGAGTATTCATATGACTTTTTATTGATCTAGTTCCAGAGAATTGGGCTCACGGGTTAGGGCCCAACCCATGTGTCTCAACTTCTCTGCTGTTTTCATTATTTCCTTTCTGTCATTTAAATAGTTTTGTTTCTGTCATTTAGTTAGTTCTACTTTTGATAGTTTCATTGCTGTTTACTTTTTGCTTTCACTTTGCTATTGTAGTTCTTCATTTTCTTATGAGAGTAATAGAGTAGAGGAAAAACCCAAAACCTGTGGTCAAGCCTTCCCCTCTCATCTCTGTCAATAGAGTTCGAGCTGGGTTGACCTTCCCACAAGCCAAAAAATGCTCTCTCTCTTTTTTTTTAATCACACATTTTGTATGTTTCTTCCGTGCATGAATCCACAGGGTTGTTTGTAGGAATAAGCATCAAAATCCCTAGAGACATTATTAAGCCGTTCTTCTTCATTTTCCAGTCCCTATCCACCTCGATGTTACACTTATGAACTTCGCTTTTACGCCTCCATTTCCCTCTATTTCCTCTTATTTTCATTCTACGCCTTTTCATTCACAAAACGCTTGAAAAACCATCAAAGTGGACCTCCGCCTTTGCTCCTCGAACTTCCCGCACTCCGCCATCGGTCCCACCGCCATGTCATCCAACTGATTGCAATTCATAGTTTTTATTTGGTTCTCGTTAACACCTGCCGCTCCAAACACCAATTGCGATATTGTTTTCGTACTCTGCCACTGTTCCCACCGCCACGTCACCCTTCGCATTTCACATTTCACAGTTTTTACCCCATCGCATTTCGCTCTCGCTCTAGAACATCGCTTCCGCTACTCCTCCAACTTTGCGATATTGCGATTGCGATATCGCAGATCGCACTTCTATTCCTCCATCGCACTTCTGCCATCGCACTTCTAAAAGCCTCCCGCTCCAAAGAATTTTTGCGCTATAAAGTTCTAATAAGGTTTAAACCCCTGTTTTCACTTCTCTAAGCCTTGTCCCATGTCTTCAAGCCCTCCATTAGCATCTTTAGCCCTTTTTTCCCCAAACTGCAAGCAAAACCTCTTCAAATTAGAACTAGGTCATGAATAGCTGCATAGATAGAGCATAAGATAAGTAGGGTGTTTAGCCGATTGGCTAAGTTAATTGTGGATTAAATTAGTTTCCTTTCTGCAATTTAAATTAGTTTTTTTTTTTGGCCATTTCTTTTCTGCAATTTAAATTAGTTTCTTTCCTGTCATTTCTTTTCAACAATTTAGTTTAGTTTCCTTTCCGTCATTTCCTTTCTGCAATTTAAATTAGTTTCTTTCCTATCATTTCCCGTTAGCAATTTAGTTTAGCTTCCTTTCTGTCATTTCCTTTGTGCAATTTATTTTATTTTCATTGAAGTGTGACAGAATTCACTGAGAACCCCTAGAAGTAGCACCCTTTCGTAGAGCAGAAGAGGATGACATGACTAGAATCCATCTGTTGTGTATATAGCACTGTCACCTCCAAGTTTGTACAAACCCCGGGTTGATAAAGTAATGTAGGGCAGCCCCTGGGAGTTGCAGCACTCTTGGTGAAATACCAGGGCTCGCCACTTTTTGGCGCCGTTGTCGGGGAGGTGTTTAGTAGATGCTTTGATTCTGTTTTAGCATTCTTTTTTGCTTTCCTTTTTCATGTTGTTTCCAAAATATTGAAAAATACAAAAAAAATTGATTTTCATGCCTCATAGGAGTAGGGATACTCAAATTTTTTTTTTAAATACTTCTCCAATACCACCCCCCCCCCCCACTTGACCAGGCGGTGCAGTAAGAACCACATCACCATACACTATTTAAGGTAGAAGAGATGTATGGATATGATGACAATGAATAATATCTTATTAGGTTTCCCATTCAATATATGGACATCAGTGTACATATGAAGAAAATCCCTCGATCTTTCCTTCCCAACTTCCATGGTATGAGGACAGAGGATCCAGAAATATTTATCTTTGAATTTATGATACTTTGTAGATCTTATGGCTACTTATCACACACTCAAAAATTGAGATTGTTTCCTGCAACATTGAAGGATAAATCTCTTAAATGGTTCATGAGTCTACGTACTAATTCAATAAGATCATGGAATGATATGTAAAAGATATCTCTAGAAAAAATATAAAGATCGTGATCTTAGAGAAGAATTTTTTAGAATGAACCAAGAAGAAGATGGGAGCCTTCAGGATCTAATAAAGAGGTTCATGTATAATATTAAGATGGAAAAATTGCATCATTTAGGATCTGACACACTAAAATCCTCTTACTTAGAACAATTAGGGGTGAGTGGATTGATCTCCTTAATATCATGAGTACAGGAGACGTATACTGATTGTTATTTGAAGAAATTTGTGAAACATGAAAGCGCATATCAAGAGGAAGGGGAAGATTAAGTAAATCTTCCTCAACATTGGTAAGGCAAGATGAACTTGGAAATTTTCTTGACAACTTTAAAACAGAAATTCTTAGCAATCTCTGTGAACAAGTAGAAATGTTAAGAATGCGAAATGTGCAAAAAGAAGATGCTGATATTTTTGTTATCCATGCAGAATCATATGCTACTAAATGTTGTCCATCATTCCCCAGATTTAAATAATTTTACCAGGAAGACAATGGAGCAAGGAAATCACCAAAGAAGTTATGTTATGTAGCTCCAAGGATACCCTGGCACCCTAGTCAACTTGATATGATGCAATGACCCACTTCAAAATTTCAAGCTTATTCACATCCATCTCAAACCAATTGGGACACACTCCCTCCTTGGCAACCTCGACCATCTCAACCCCAAAACCAATCGAGCAACATCCAACATGGTTGGCAAGGAAATTATTGGGAAAATCCACAATATCCTCAATATTTCCCTCAATATCCTTCATACCCAACTCCATGCTATCCCTACCATCCACGTCCACCACAACCACAACCTCAACCATATCCATCTTATATATCCACCCCAACTCAACTACCTGTACCACCATTTCCAAACCCATACAATGAAGTATCTCAGCTCACTTACAATGCTGAGTTACAACACTTCCAAACATCTCCTCTTGATCTAGATGGTATTTATCTCAGTTCAAGAAAGGTATCGCAAATAAGATATTTTCTTAATGTCATTGAAGGACAACATCAAGAAGAAGAAGATCCAAATGAGGAGATCAAAAGATCAAGGGCTGCACTTGATGAAGAGCCAACATCATAATCAGATGTTGAGAATGTTTCCTCATGTCTACCAACACTTCCTCCATGTGTTCAAGAGAAAAATCAACAAAAAGAGGAAGATTTGAATGTCATAATAGAAGAGGACCTCCAAGGTGATCCAACTCAGCAAGTGGACCGGGGGCATCACAACTATATTGTCACATTGTTCCAAATAGTCATTAAGTTGCAACAACACACTCTTCTCCAACAGTACTTGATACAATCCCAGTCAAGGCAATTCATCTCTTATATTCAGGTACATGTCAGAGCATGTATTCCAAGTGTGCACCTGATTTTATCTGTCATCTTGATGTGTACATGGTTCGTTTGGAAGATTCCTATACTTGAAAAAGGTTTTTTTTTTCAAGTAGAGTAGGAAAGTGAAAAAGAAAAAGGGAAGAAGAATAAAATTTCAGGTGAAAACCTCCTTTGAGGCGGCTAGGAAGACCTACTAGTGGAAAACCTCGTTGAGGTAGCTAGTAGGCCTTATAAAATAAATAAATAAACGCATTTCTCCATGTATCTCTTTCTAATAAATGCAGGTGCTCTCCAACCTTTGTAAGCAGAAAAACAATAAGTTGGCACAAAAAGAAAATTCAGTCAACACCTTGGTTAATAGTAGTCAAACTTGGACTCCCTCCTCCTATGCTGAGAAGCTCCAAAAGGACCTCAAGCAGATTATCACATGTAGCTTTAGAGCAGCTTTAGAACCACCGAAGACAGCTTCAACATCCATATCAACAGCTTAAATATCACCTACAAAAACAAATCAATGGTAAGGCTTAGGTATGCAATCATCTAACCCTTTCTTCGAATCTATTTTAGCTCAATAAAACATTAAAAAGTGCAAGAAGGAAAGTTTTTTATATATCCAAAATCAGTAGCAGAGCAACCTCGGCCTTATCTAGAAACTAGCCTCACTTTTCCCACCAAGAAGAGGAACAATACAAAAGTAAAAAGGACTTGAGAAAGTGGTTAGTAAGCATTTCATGTAATGGAAGACAAGGAGTGCCAAAGGGGTAACCAAGGGTGAACTCAGTTCACAGAAAAAGAACTGTGAGTTTATTCTGCATGCGATTAAAAAAAAAACTAGAAAGAAATAAAAAATAGAATAAAATAGAATAAAATAAAAGGTGGATCAACCACCTCTTGGCATGCAAAACATATTTTCTTAAGGCATCTGAGGACCTCCATGAAGCACCTACGAGATTAAATGCGAGAAGAATAGCAGGAGGAGGGGCGCACGGGCCAATAAACATAAAATTAAATAAGCCAACATGCATGAAAAACCATAAGGCAGGGAGGATGAATATGTTTCTTAGAGGATGAGCAACAGTTTCAGTAGGGGGTTGATGATGGGCCTCTAAATTAGACATAAATTAAGGCCCATATAACCTTTCTTATGCTCATCTACCTTTCTTAAGCACATGAAAATATATATTAAATCTCTCCTTCTAAACTTAATAATGTTTTCTTATGCTTTAATATTTTCTTAAGAAGGTTTAAAGGTAATTGCATATTTGTGCCTAATATTGGTTATTTTTGTAGAATGTTGTGAGAATATTGGGAAAATTATATAGATTTGGAGAAGGAGATAATTTAGGGACTTTCTCCCTACCATTGGAAGATCAAGAGCGAAGAATACATGAGCACAATATAAGGAAATTAGGGAGAAATTTTGGAGAGATTCAAAGGGGTTTTCCACCCAACTTAACTCTCAAAGGCAGCCAAAGGATCCTCTTGAGATCCCCTCCAGCAATTCAAATTCAAGAGGCAACCAAGAAACTCAAGACCAAGTGCACTCAAGCCATACTTCACTTGGAGTCAAGTGGAATCATTACTTATTTTTTAGGAGATGTTGGTAGCTACCCTTGAGGATAAATAAAGCTGATCAAGAGTTAATTAGGGTCGATTCTAGTGGATTTTGGTCCATTTGATGTAGTCCATTCCATTCCATTTTCATTCCATTCTATCCCATGCCATTCATTTTTCATTCTATTAGGCTTTTGTTGTTTAAGACCTCCGGGATGTAATGCGATTGTATTTTTAATGCAATGAGTATTTAGATGACTTTTTATTGATCTAGTTCCAGAGAGCTGGGCTTTTGGGTTAGGGCCCAACCCATGTGCCTCAACTTCTCTGTCGTTTTCATTCTTTCCTTTCTATCATTTAGCTAGTTTTGTTTCTGTCATTTAGTTAGTTCTGCTTCTGATAATTTCATTGCCGTTTAGTTTTTGCTTTCACTTTGCTGTTGTAGTTCTTCATTTTCTTACGAGAGTAATAGAGTAGAGGAAAAATCCAAAATATGTGGTCAAGCCTTCCCCTCTCATCTCTGTCAATAGAGTTCGAGTAGGGTTGACCTTCCCACAGGTCAAAAAATTCTTCCCGCAAATCACATATTGCATTTTGCAATCTTTATCCCATCACAAATCACATTTTGCAATATTTATCTGCTGCTTCCGACGCCGATTGCGATATTGTCATCGCACTCCACCACCATTCCCACCGCCATGTCATCCGACGACTCATCGCAAATAGAAAATCACTGGGTTTTTTTTTTTTTTTTTTTTTTTTTTTTTTTTTTTTTTTTTTTTTTTTTTTTTCGTTCCCGTTAACGCCTATCGCTCCCAATGTCGATTGCGATATCGCTATCGTACTCTTCCACCGGTCCCACCGCCACATCACCCATCATATTTCACAATTTTTACCCCATCGCATTTCACATTTCTTAGTTTTTACCACATCGCATTTCGCATTTCGCTCCCACTCCTGAACATCACTTCCGCTACTCCTCCAACTTTGCGATATTGCGATTGCGATATCGCATATCGCACTTCCGTCCCTCCATCGCACTTCTAAAAGCCTCCCGTTCCAAAGGATTTTGCACTATAAAGTTTTTATAATGTTTAAACCCCTCTTTTCACTTCTCTAAGCCTTGTCCCATGTGTTCAAGCCCTCCATTAGCATCTTTAACCTTTTTTCCTGAAACCGCAAGCAACACCTCTTCAAATTAGAACTAGGTCATGAAGAGTTGCATAGATGGAGCATAAGATAAGTAGGGTCTTTAGTCGATTGGCCAAGTTAAGTGCGGATTAAATTAGTTTCCTTTCTGCAATTTAAATTAGTTTTAGTTTTTTCTTTTTTTTGCAATTTAAATTAGTTTCTTTCCTACCATTTCTTTTCAGAAATTTAGTTTAGTTTCCTTTCCATCATTTCCTTTCTGCAATTTAAATTAGTTTATTTCTTGTCATTTCCTTTCAACAATTTATTTTATCTTCCTTTCTGTCATTTCCTTTTTGCAATTTATTTTAATTTCATTGAAGTGTGACATACTTCATTGAGAACCCCTAGAATTAGCACCCTTTTGTAGAGCGGAACATGATGACATGAGTAGAATGCATCTGCTATGCATATAGCACTATCACCTCCAAGTTTGTAGGAACCCCGGGTTGATAAAATAAAGTAGGGCAGCCCCTGGGAGTTGCAGCACTCTTGGTGCAATACCACGGCTCACCACATTCGCTTCCTCTTCCCATTCAATTCCTCTTGCAATGAAATCAATTGAAGGGAAGTTCCTCCAAAATCATGACCTTATTTGATGCCAGGGCTAACCTCTCAATCCACTATCACACTCTCTATGTGCATATAAAATTTCAATTTCATTTTAAAACCCACACACTTAATAAATTCTCATGTCCAAGGTTATTTAATCTCCATGTGAAGATTTCTTTACCCCCTCAAGATCCACACTCCTATGGTTCAAACCTACCATAATTCCTACCATTCGATTTTATTTCTAAAACCTAGACTTTATAATTAACCTCCAAGGCTTATCATAACCTTTGAACCACATGGAAATTTAAATTTAAAAGCTCGAACTTGGTTAATCAATACCAATGAATATAAATGTTATGCATTCCAACGTCAACAATTATTACATGAAATTTCCACGGCATTAAACTAAAATGCCAGCGCCAACATCAAATAACATTCGGGCCCACAATAATTATTAACCCAATTCAAAAACTGACCTTACCTAGCCTTCACACATCTTCACGATGTGAACGCCGTCGGATTCCAATTGCTGGTGATCGAACAGATATCGCACTTTTTTTTATTATCACAGAGCTTTAACCCTCAGAAAAATTGCGAAATAGGCCGTATATCAAAACTTCCCCAAGCTACGTGTCAATCGCAGAGATGTATCACATTTATTTTTAGAATTCCACTTACCACTTTTAAATTGTGCGAAAACCATAAATGGTTTCTTCACCTGCCTTCATTGTTCCGCTTCCTCTTGCTCAAGGTTTCGTTCCTTCATTCCATGGATCCGCGTTCTATCAACGTACAATCTCATTCACTTTCACAATGGTGTTGTTCCATAGTTTTGCATTCGCTCTATTGTTTTCGCTCCAATTCCAAGTTTCAACGACTCCAGGATTGTACAAATATTCAAATCCTCTCCGCGTACATTCCTCCTTTCGACAGTTTCATTAGATTACCCCTTCTTATTTGAATGTTGCGTCTTCGAAGTTCCATGCCAAGGATTTGTTTCAAACAATATGCCAATACCTTTAACTGTAATTTCAATTGCTTGGTTCCTTACACTTCATTTCAAGATCGATCAAGCCCAATTGCAATGCAATTGATCACGGTTTCTTTAGTGCTGCAGCTTGTCTTCCTCTCACTGCGCTATTGCTCACAGGGAATGCAATATACCCTGAATTTCCCTCTATGAAATCAAACCCTATACACACACACACACACACACACACACACACACACATCATGACGATAGACATAGTTTGCAGAAATTAAACCATGCATCTTAACAAGTCTATGCCTGAAAATTAGACACCCAAATCCATCCTTTGGTGAAATCGATCCATTCTGTGATCGATTTACCCAAATTCGCGATCACCAATAAATACACAGTCCTTTATAATCAACAATCCCGTAAGCATACAATTCAAGGATGAATATGAACTCATATATTTACATAGGATTTCCTCCTCGGCCTGATATTCAATTAGTGGCCCTTCTACTCTCAATACTCTGTCTCTTAATCAACTCCTGAACTACCTAAACTACCTAAAATACCTATCCTACTCTTCCTCATCTCTATTTAATGCCTTTTGGCTTACACTTATACAAGAAAACAATGAATCGCTTCAGCTCCTCTAACAGCTCAACAAAACTCTTAAAATTCCAGATTTCCTAAATTTAGACAAAATCCTAAAATAACTGAACCGATCCTAATTCGACTGTCTCTCCACATTCCTAACTAATCACCTTCCTCTCATGTTCTCTAATGGTTAGTTAACATTTACAAATCCTCACTATTTTATTCAAAATACTAATAATTACATGAGACTTTAGAAATATAAGACCCCCCTATGTCTTATAAAAATACAAAGTATTTCTTGAGCCTAATGCCCTTGCATCAGACTCCCAAGGTTCAAAAGGATCATGATCTCCTGATCATGTGTCTGCAGTTTTTTTTTTGTTTTCCTGGGTCCCATAATTTGTTTTGCTGCTGTCCAACAACTGCATTAATCTCCAACTGCACTTCTCCAGGTCTCCATATCTTGTTCTACATCTTGCCTCCAACTATACTTTCACAATCTCTTCTTGTATTTCCTTTGCTAAAATCCTTCTGCTTTCTTGCTACTGTCTGCTGCTTCTGAGACACCTTCATCATCAGTTCTCTGATGTTTTCAAATTCTCTGTCCAGTTTATCTTCTATATGGAAATCTCTTTGCCTCTTGTTGCTGCCTTCAATTTCTGTTGCTGCCAACATTGTTGTTCTTGTTGTCCCACATGTTACTAACATGTTTACTACTCCTGCAGATGTCACCCCCCATGTTGCTGCCTCCCAAAATTCCTGTCCCTCCTACAACATTCTCTTGCTCATCACCTGTAAATTTACCTTTAAAAAGTAAATTATCTTTTAGTTCTCTAACTGCAGTAACATAACCACTCATTCCTCCATGTATACTAGTAAGCATACTTAAATTCTGCAAACTAGTATCTGCTCCTTGTTCTTCCACAGCTTTAGGCAATTTCATTCTAGTGTCTGCAATCTCCTTCTCCTGTTTAAATGTTTCTAGCAAACATTTAAACCACTCAAATTATACTTGTTTCACATCCTCAATATGCTACAATTTAAATTCAACATCTCCTCCTTCTTCTTGGACAATATTCAGTAATTGTCCTTCATCATATTGATTGATTCTGGCAATAAAATCAAGTTCTTCAAGCTCTGCATTTTCATCTTCTATCAGAATAGAATTCTGATTCTTCATCATTGTGCCATTTTTAAAAATTTTCCCCACAGTCTGCTCTTGGCCCATCAGACAAGCCAATCCTTCCCTGTCACCAACAGTAACAAGTCTTCGCATATGAGACACAACTGTCTCACCTCCTTTCCACAACAATTCTTCTTTTCTCAAGACAATTCCAAATGATGGGTTGTCTTCTGCATCACTTGTGAACATAAACAAATTGTCAATTTCAAAATCACAAGACCTAATGGTCTCACTTGCTGATCCATTCACCAAATTTTCTTTTTGCAGTCCCAAGTCTGGTTCAAGATTCAGAATTTCTTCATTGTCTTTCTCCTCAACTTCTAGAGTTATCTCCACTGTTCCAATCACCATGTTAAAATGATGATCCTTCACTATGTTTTTAGCCAACATAGTTTCTCTTTCATTCGATTCTCTGACAATTTTCATTTGCTGTTCTTCTTTTCTTGCATAATTAACACATGAACCTTCAACAAAAAAATTACGAGGTCTCAATACCTCTTCCTCCTCTGACAACACATCAGTATGTTATTCTGAGCTTCCTTCCAATTCCTCTGTCACCACATCAGTATGCTGATTTGCATTCTTCATCAGACTATTGGTCAGTCTCTGTTTTTTTCCGTCATCTGCTTCATGAATGTCCTTCTGTTGTGGTTCACCAAAATGAACTCCTTCATTTTGTTGAATCATTTCTTATCCTCTGTTCTTTGATTGTCATTCATGACAATTCCTATGTCTTGCTTCTTCAACAATTTATCTTGTGCATAGGTCCTCTGCTTCTCCAATTATCTTCTTTGAAAATCCAACCTTCTATACAATTCAACAACTTCAATTGGAGTAGATTTTTGGAACTTCACCCAACCTCTTATGCCTTTGCTTACTCTTGACCAATCATTAGCTAGCCCTTCTCTCTCTGCCTCAATATTCTGCTGAATATTCTCGTTAGACTCTTCTGTCTTTAATTCCTCCTGAGATCTTGCTATCTCAGCATTGATCTGAACAGATTTCAGATTCAATTTTTCCTCCTCAACAAACTTTAAAGTTTGTTCATCTCCCCGTGATGTACCTGCAAACATACACAACTTTTTAGTTTTAAAACCACAAGACTTTTTAGTCTTGGTTGCTTTCTCAAGCACTTCCCTTTGAACAGATCTGCATGTGGAATCTTTAAATTCCATCCTTGACTCAAGAAATCTGAGTTCCTCTTCTTCTGTAGAACCTGTAACCACCTCACAATTGTCAGGTTCAAAAATACAAGGCTTTACATCATCTAGATGATCTAGAATTGTCCAATAACTCAGGAAATCATCAATGATTTTCTCTTCAGCAAGACAAACTTCTTGCTGCCTTAAACCTTCACCATGTCTCACAAGATCTCTTGCAGATCTCCATTCCTCATCTGTACTCTGTTCTACTTCACAAACATAAGCTTATTTTTTCAACTCAGCTGCTTTGAGTTCCTCTTTCAATAAGGCAATCTCCTTTTGCCTCAACCTTAACTGTAATGGTTGCCATTTCACTCTCTTCTTCATGAGCTAACCAACTCTCTAGCTTTCCTCTATCATCATCTTCAGTTTGTTAAACTGCATTATGATCTCAGCTACCTCTTTCCAATATTCTGCATCAGTCAATTTCTTCCTTATGCCATTTGTCTTAGCATCTTCCTTTTCCTTTCTGTTGTGGCCTCTCTCAGAACCCTTGCTATCTCTACTATGACTATCAGTAGTCATCCTTTTCTCCATGAGTTCTTCACTCACAAGATGCACTAAGCCTCTGCAACAACAAGCTCTCCTGCTGCCACTTACCTCACCAATCCTTTCCTCTGGATTTTGGCTTTTGGCAAGTATTGGTCCCCCCCTATCTGTTGGAACCTTCTGAGCACTCTCTTATGCTCTCTCTAGGCTTCACTCTGCAACTCTTAGAACTCATTCAACCTCTATTGAATCTCCTCAAGGTTCTGCCACACTTTATTCTTAACTTTAGAATCCTCTGCTAGACTCTTTCATCACTACTCTCAAAGCTGTGATTTTCTTTTGCTGAGATTTCTTCAGTTGCCTACAATCTGAATTTTGCAAAAAATTCTTCAAACCAGAGTTAAACAATGCTCATCAACTCACCTTCTCTAGGGAACACTGCAATTGTTCTCCCTATTCAACCTTTAGCTGAATATAAGGTTCACTGCCATCATCATCAAAACTCTGTCTTCACTTTCTGCAACCATAATTCTGAAATCAGATTAAAATTATTTTACCTGCAAGATTCTTGAATGATCTTGCTCTTCATTCATTCAGTTCTGCATATCTCTGTTCACTGCACCCCTCTTCAAATCTGCAATCACTCTTAAATAGATTTAAAACTTCAAACTTCCTTCACTATTTCAGTACACATGCATTTCAAAAATTTATTTTCAACGAGATATTCCAGCTTTGATACCACATGATACTGGGGTACCCCACCAATACCCACATTCTCAACTCTCATGTATATAAAAATGCATCCCAATTTTAAGGCCCCAAATAAATCTCAACAATCTGGGCAAACTCACAATATTTATCAACCTGGAAAATTCAAAAATATATCTGGGAGCTTTAATATCTCAAATCTGAGATTTGAGATATTAATTCAAAGTTTTCTCTTACGGTTGTAAAACCCACTATCACAAACACACACGGAAGCATCTCTTTTCCTTAAACCCCCGTGGTTACAAACCATAGAAGAAAAACCCACTTCATAAAATGTGAGCCAATGTAAAACTCAAATAATTCTATCATAAACCATGGCTAAATAACCTCTTGCCATCATAACTATAATGTAGAGTTTATATGCCTATCTGCCTTATGGATTTCACCCTATGGTTTTAATTTTAACCCATCTACATAAAAGTTCATCCACATGTTGTCATTCCAAATGTGAAACCTCTGCTTTAATTAAATAACCATTCCAACCATACATATATATGGTGTTCTTTTCACTACACACTTGGTTTTATACCCAGGCTTGACTTTGCTTACCCAACGCATCTACGCATGAATTTCTGACCATCGCACTCCATACAACTCGGACTTTGGTTAAAACCCAATGCTAGCATAAAATAACATTCGGGGCCACAATAATTATTAACCCAATTCAAAAACCGACCTTACCTAGCCTTCACGCATCTTCACGATGCGAACGCCATTAGATTCCAATTGCTGGTGATCGAACAGATATCGCACTTTTTTTTTATCACAGAGCTTTAACCCTCAGAAAAATTGCGAAATAGGCTGTATATCAAAACCGCCCCAAGCTACGTGTCAACCGCAGAGATGTATCACATTTCTTTATGGAATTTCACTTACCACTTTAAAATTGTGTGAAAACCATAAATGGTTTCTCCACCTGCCTTCACTGTTCCGCTTCCTCTTGCTCAAGGTTTTCTTCCTTCATTCCATGGACCCGCGTTCTATCAACGTACAATCTCATTCACTTTCACAATGGTTTTGTTCCACAGTTTCGCATTCGCTCTGTTTTTTTCACTCCAATTCCAAGTTTCAACGACTCCAGGATTCTACAAATATTCGAACCCTCTTCGCGTACATTCCTCCTTTCGACAGTTTCATTAGATTGCCCCTTCTTATTTGAATGTTGCGTCTTCGAAGTTCCATGCCAGGGATTTGTTTCAAACAATATGCCAATTACCATTAACTGTAATTTCGATTGCTTGGTTCCTTACGCTTCATTTCAAGATCGATCAAGCCCAATTGCAAAACAATTGATCATGATTTCTTTAGTGCTGCAGCTTGTCTTCCTCTCACTGCGCTATTGCTCACAGGGAATGCAATATCCCCTGAATTTCCCTCTATGAAATCAACTCCTATATATATTTATACACCATGCCGATGGACATAGTTTGCAGAAATTAAACCATGCATCTTAACAAGTCTATGCCTGAAAATTAGACACCCAAATCCATCCTTTAGTGAAATCAATCCATTCTGTGATCGATTTACCCAAATTCGCGATCACCAATAAATACACAGTCCTTTATAATCAACAATCCCGTAAGCATACAATTCAAGGATGAATATGAACTCAGAAATGAGTTTCTCTATATTAACACACTGTATTTACATAGGATTTCCTCCTCGGCCTGATATTCAATCAGTGGCCCTTCTACTCTCAATAATCTATCTCATAATCAAATCCTGAACTACCTATCCTACTCTTCCTTCTCTCTATTTAATGCCTTTTGGCTTACACTTATACAAGAAAACAATGAATCTTTTCAGCTCCTCTAACAACTCAACAAAACTCTTAAAATTCTAGATTTCCTAAATTTAGACAAAATCCCTAAAATAACTAAATTGATCCTAATTCGACTGTCTCTCCACATTCCTAACTAATCACCTTCCTCTCATGTTCTCTAATGGTTAGAGAACATTTACAGTTCCTCACTATTTTATTCAAAATACTAATAATTACATGAGACTTTAGAAATATAAGACCCCCCTATGTCTTATAAAAATACAAAGTATTTCTTGAGCCTAATGCCCCTGCATCATTATTAATGCCTTTACACCATGTTAGAGAGGAAATAAAAACATTTATCAAAGTTGTAAATGTAAGTTTCACTCAAGTCTCACTGTGTTCCACCAAATGGTGGTAGACCTTTAAGTCTTGTCTTTTTTTTGGGAACGGTTATAATTTTATAAATGAATACAGATTATTGTCAAAACCATTACATTAAAAAGAAATATCATTTCCACGGCTCTCCAAAAATGCTCCGACCAAAGTCTATGTGTTTTTAGAGGTATATTCTCCATACTTTTTACAACATTTTCCTTATAATTTCGCCAAAAAACCATTTATGATTACATACTTACATAACATAAAAAACTACTTTAAAATACTAACTACTCATTTCTTTTGGGTCGTGCTACCCAGTTTATTCCATATCTACCGCATCTGCTTCCCCCTATTGGCCTGCTTCCTCTGCTTCATGCTGCTCGGTCTCATGTTGAATATCTAGCTGAATAACAAACTCCGGAGGGAGGAATCCCTGCTCCCCATGCGCCGCAGCATGGTCACCTCCATCCTTGTTTCCAAAAACTTCTTATAGAACCGACACAACAAAAATTTCCACCTTCTCCTCCGAATTCTCCACCTTGCGATCAAGGTTCTCTATATGTGACATAATTAACTTTGTTGTCGCCTAGACATTGTCCACGTCTTTCTTCAAGCCTTCCAACTGTCCCAAGACGAGAGTGAAATAGGATAGGGGATTAGAGATAATTTTCCCTCCAATAGGAGAAATCATGTCCTCCACTTTGTGTTTGAACACACAAAATAAGGTTCATCTTTAAGTATTTTTATCAAGAATATTTTTAATTTTTTCCCCTCAATAACTTAGATAATTTTTTATGGTTTTCAAGCTCCCGTGGTTATCTTTTATTGAAGAAACCTCTGGATTATCCACAGTGTTATAAAACAATGGTCGACGTTTCGAATCCCAATGGGGATCCATCTTGACCTTTGTCCTTCTTTCTTCCTTCATTCAAACATCCTATTTCTTCCTTCATTCAAACATCTTGTCCTGAAGATGGATCCCCGTTGGGATTCAAAACGTCGACCATTGTTTTATAACACTGTGGATAATCCAGAGATCTCTTCATTAAATAAGTTTTATTTTCAAACATAAACCCATTACATGTTCGTGGTAAAAATACAATTTACAACAAAAGTTCTTATATCTATAATCTAATTTTTTGTTGTAGATAAATAACAATTATAATATCTTTAATATTATAATTATCATTTACAAGTTTATAGCAAATTAACTCTACATTTTTTTAATAATTGAATTTTAAAAATGAGTGCTTCAGCCTTTCACAATTCAAGATTTATTGGAAGTTAATCATCATATATATTTTCATCAAAATATAAATAAATATTATATTAAGAAAAAAATGTATATTCCTTTAATTGATTTATTTTAATTTTAAAATAAATTTTGTTGTTTATTATTATTATTTTTAAATTTTATTAAATATTCAAAGAAAAAGGATATTATATATAACATTCTTAGATTATAAAGTTTCTACCTCTTAGAAGTTGTAACAACCACACCCAACTTACCCCATTGGGGTGGCTGCTACTGCTAATTTAACTCTCCTTTTACCATAAGAAGAATGGGATATATATATATATATATATATATATATATATATATATATGTTCATTTCCCTTATCAATGCTTCTTGTAAGGGTTTAAATTGTTAATTTGAAATAGTGGCTCCCCCCCTCTCACTCCCGAGTCCAATGACTCAAATCTCATTGGCTTAATCACACCGAATTTATGCACAATTCTACCACCATATATAGATATATTTATTTTGTGTTTATAGAACCCTTCTAAGGTCTCGAAAGCCATAATTATATATATATATATATATATATATATATATATATATATATATATATATATATATATATATATATATATATATATATATATATATATATATATATTGTTGAGATTCAACAAGATGATGAGCTTAGTGAAAATCAATCACCCTCACTAAGTGGGCCCGCAGGCTATTTTTAGGTGTAAGTCTATTTTTAGACATGGTGATCATATTTCAGAAGTTGTAGGATGCTATTTGTGGATGGTTGGTCAAGTTGGAAAAATAGATGAAATTCTATTTTTAGAATATTGGGCGAATTCTATTTATAGATCGTCGATCTAAAAATAGAAGTGTCAATTATTATTAGGTCTTAATAATAATCCGACAATAAACATCAACTTATTCTCTTGGAGCACTTAATTTCAGTGTACAAATTTGGCAAATCAGTGGGCTGAAGGAATTACGCAATTCCTAGGGTTTATTGGTGGTTCATGCATGGAGGACTCAGTTAGAACTGAAGTGGCAAAGTTATGACAGATTTGGAAGAGTAGTTCATGGAGTTGTTATTCAATTTAACTCAGTTGAGCTAGTTGTATCTAGTCTAACTGAATGATACACTAGTGAGAGTGGAGTGAATTAATTAGTGAATTAATTCACAACTAATAACTCATTAATCAACTGAACAAATACAACAATTAACTACAGTTCATGTAAGTTCCAGTGGAGACGCAGTGGAGAGATAGGTGAAAGGGCAAGATGGACTATCTGTTGTGACTATAGTGATACATTGATTGCACCACACACACATTGGAGTTGCCAATGAGGATTGCGTAGTGCAAACAAGGTAGATTCGAATTCATTCAGGGGTCTTCTTCAGCAGGGATTGTGTAGTGGAGGCAGGCTATCAGGTGGCAAGAAATCAGTGCATGGATTTGCAGATTTCTTCTGATTAGTGTGTGACGATTGATTGTATTGAGAGCTTGATGTACTAAGCTTTGTATTAGATTTTTACATGATCTCCATGATACATAATATATGATAGTTGGGGTTTTCAGCTTCAGGATTTCCTGTTAAACAACTGTGTTATGTGCGATTGTTTTTATTTTTTTATTTTTATTTTTTATTTTTTATTTTTATTTTTATTTTTCGCAAAAGATTAACAGTGGAAGGATTCTGTATTTAGCAAGAAGATAAATATTGTTAGATTAGGAGAATCTGGATATATACATGCATATGTTATATAATTTTTACATGGTATCGGAGCAGTGTTAATTCTTGAAGATTGTAATTGTGAAGAATTGTTGAGTTTGTGCTAGTGGACAATTTGAATTTGTTGCAGAAAATTCTTGGTGCAACAGTTGAATATACATTGAAATGTATTTCAATGGGTTGCGATTGGAGTATGCCCTTGATGGGAGCTCGAATTACATAGCCTAGAAGGATAGGATGGAGGCGGTGCTGAAGGATAATGGATTGAAGGAGTCCATCGATAGCGACGTTCCTAAGCCAGGATATGGCGATGCTGCATTACTTGACGCATGGAAAAAGAAGGTAGCAAAGACAAGAAGAATTATGTTGGAAGGTGTGAAGGACCATATTGTGTCCAACCTTCACGGGAAAGCCACTCCATTTTCAATGTGGAAGGATTTGATAGATTTGTTCCAAAGTAGCAGCGACCAGAGGAAGTTGGCACTGAAAGATAAGCTCATAAAAGAAAACAAAATGGAGAAGGGCAACAGTATTCCAAAATATCTCACGAAGTTTTTCCACTGTAGGGATGAATTGGGAAGTGTGGGGATTACTGTTGATGATGAAGACTTGATGAGCTTGGCTCTCCTTGGGCTTCTGAAGAGGTTACATAGCTATGAAGACTCTGTCAATGGACGGGAGAAACTATCAGGATAGGAGCGACTTTGGTCAGATCTTGTGCAGGAGGAGATAAGGTGAAGTACCAGGGATGGCTCTTCATCAAAGAATGAAGATGAAGAGAATTGCGCTTTGGCTGCCAAAACAAGGAAAGGGAAGGGGAATAAATTTCCTTTAAAATCCGATGCTAAAGGCAAGAAACAGGATTTGTCCAAAGTGAAGTGTTTTCACTGTTACGAACATGGGCATTTCACCACTAACTGCCCACAGAAGAAGAAGAACAAGAAGGCTACTGGAGCTGCAGATGGAGAGGCCTTAGCCTTCTAATTTGAAATTGATTTCTCTTTTATCGCATGCTTGGTTTCAAGCTCAATGGGATCGGTCTTGTATCTTGATAGTGGTGCATCTTTCCATATGACGGGAGACAAGGAGTTGTTTAGTGACTTGGAGGAGAAGGACCTTCAAATGCATATATAGATGGGCGACGATGGTCGATACAGTGCGACCGACATTGGACCATTACCTTTGAGAGGGAGTTAGGTAATCCATTTCTATTGAAAGATGTTATGCATGTTCCAGGTCTGAAGAAGAACTTGGTCTCGGTCGCAATGTTGGAAGGCAAAGGTTATGACGTTGTTTTTAGCGATAGAAAAGCTTTCCTGCGACACAAAACAACGGGTCAAACCAAGAGGATAGGGATTCAAGTTAAGAATCTCTACAAGCTGGAGGTAGATGGCTGCGCTGCATTGATGGGCAAAGCAGAAGAAGTGGTGAGCCGGGATGAGGGCGAATTATGGCACAGGAGATTAGGCCATCTTCACCATGGCGCTTTGAATATTTTGCAGCAGATTTCCACTGGAATTCCCAAGGGTACAGTCAGATCAGTGCAAGGGATGTACTATGGGTAAGTTTGTGAAGACCACATTTCATGAGAAGGAGAACTATGGTTCGGTGATCCTTGAGAGAATTCACACATACGTGTGTGGACCTTTCCCGGTTGCTTCAACAGAAAAACATAGGTATTACGTTATATTTGTTGATGACTATTCTCATAGATGTTGGATCTTCTTCATGCAGAAGAAGAGTGAAACATTCTTAAAGTTCTGTGAATTCAAAGCATTGGTGGAAAAGGAGTCGGGGAAGCAAGTGAAAGCTCTACGGAGTGATAATGGTGGTGAATATATCTCAAGCGAATCCAAAGACTTCTGTAGCAAAGAAGGAATTCGAAGAGAACTCATAGCGCCTCATAACCCACATCAGAATGGGGTCGCGGAGAGGAAGAACATAACGATCATGGGTGTTGCATGAGTGATGCTGCATGACCAGGGCCTACCGATGCACTTGTGGGTGAAAGCATGCAACACTGCGGATTATGTGCAAAATCGTTGTCCTCATAGAGTACTTGGCATGAGTACACCTAAAGAAGCTTTTACTGGTAAGAAGCTTGATATTTCTCATTTGAAGATTTTTGGCTCATCTGTTTACATTCATGTGATAAAGGACGCCAGGAAGAAGCTAGAGCCGACTGCAGAAGTTGGGATATTTGTGGGGTACACAGAAACACCCCATAATTATCGTGTGTATTTTCCAGAGAGTCGAATGACTATGGTGCGACGGGATATAAAATTCAATGAGGTGAAAGCCATGAAGTTGTCGCTTGAGAGGGAGCTACACTTGCATGCAGAGGAGGAACTTCTTGTTCCCAAAGATGAGCCTCTAGATGTGGATTAGCCACAGGAGGAGATTCATGGAGTGGAGGAGTCCACTCATGCAGAGCCAAACATTAGAACTAGCAGAAAGCATACCACAGAAGCTGAGAGACTGAAGCTTGATGTGGCACATAATGTAGGAGTCCCTCCATCACAGCATAGACAGAGACAGTCACCTGACCGATTTACTGGATACATGGCTCTCATGAGCAAGTGTATCGTGAAAGAGCCATCTTCTTTTGAAGAAGTAGTGCAGGAGCCCACATGGGTAGATGCCATGGTGGAGGAGTATGACTCCATTGTCAGAGACAATGCTAGGGAGATTATTCCAAGGCCGGTGGGTAAATCAGTTGTAGGATCAAGATGGATCTACAAGGTAAAGCAAGCTGTTGATAGGAACATCGAGAAGCATAAGGCAAGATTTGTTTCCTGGGGCTTCTCAAAGATCGAGGGGATGATTATGAAGAAACCTTTGCACCTGTCGTATAGTATTATTCCATAAGGACCATCCTTGCTCTCTCTGTGCAGATGGGTTGGCACATTCATCAGATTGATGTGAAGATTGTGTTGCTTAATGGGATCATTGAGGAAGAAGTGTACATTGAGCAGCTTGAAGGATTTGAGATCTGCAGTAGCAAGTTGCATGTGTGCAGACTCAAAAGAGCGTTGTATGGGCTGAAGTAAGCACCTCGTGCTTGGTACACATGGATCGACAACTATTTCACTGGACTTGGCTTCACCAAGAGTGAGGCAGATGCAAACTTGTACCAAATTGTGGTGGAGGGTAAGCTTTTAATCATTGTTCTTTATGTTGATGATTTAACACTAACAGGGGATGAGCAGTTGATACAATCATGCAAGGCAGATCTTGCAAAGGAGTTTGAGATGAAGGATTTGGGCCTCCTTCATTATTTCCTTGGATTGGAAATATGGCAGTGGGAAGGTGAATTGTTTGTGTCTCAAGGCAAGTATGCTCGGGAGATACTTGAGAAGTTTCACATGCAAGGCTGCAAGCCTATTGATACTCCTCTTCCAGGAAATTGAAGGAAAGAGGAAGCTACATCGGCAGAGGTAGTGGATGCCACTGTTTATCGACAGTTGGTGGGTTTGATCATGTATTTAGTAAATACAAGACCGAACATATGCTATGCAGTGAACCAACTTTCACAAGTGATGGTTAAGACTACCAAGCTCTTTTGGAAGGCAAGCAAGCATGTCCTGAAGTATCTCAGGGGCACATATGAGTATGGCTTATGGTACAGACAGACGAATGATGTGAAGTTGCATGGCTTCACAGATGCAGATTGGGCAGGCAACCCAATAGACAGAAAGAGCACATTAGGAGGGATTTTCAGTATCATATCTACAAAAATTTCTTGGTACAACAGGAAACAAATATCCGTGGCACTCAGTTCAGCGGAAGCAGAGTACATGGCAGCAACACTCATACTTCCTCATTTTGCAAGTCCAATATACTAGCTCCTCATATCAAGCTTCAAAATCAGAAGAAAATCCCTAAAATCCCCTAAGAATTGGTATCGCACTTTCTCTATGCATTCCCTGCGGTCCCGCACCTAAATCTCAGCCTGCATGCGGAACCATACCGCACGTTCTTTGTGTAATGGGTGCGGACCTCTGTAAAACATAAAAAAGGCGAGAAAATGAAGATAAAAAGTGAATTCCAGGTGAATTCTTGAAGATTCTAGACGGGAATTTTCGGAATGGATACGCTTTGAAGCTGGTTCATGCATCCCTCTCTTAATGGAGCTAACCCCTTGATGTAAGGAGCTTATCCCTTTGAAGGAGGATTCTATCCCTTCATATTTGGAACTAGAAACCTCCTCTTTTCCACTATAAAAAGAGGCCTTGGGTAGCCTCAAGGGGAGTTCAAGCTTATGAGATTTGAAGTTAAATGCTGTTGAGATTTAGACTTAAGTAACTAAGACTTTCTATGAGGTTAAATCACTCATCTCCATTTGTCTTAGCTCAAGAGTGCAATGCTTGTCAAAGTAAAGGAGATTCCTGCTTCGGACCCCGGGAGGACCTGCACAACATCAAGGCACAGGTTGTAAAGGTTTTCTATCTTTAAAGTTAATACAAATATACTCATTTCTCTCATTAAGCTGTCAATTTGTGGTTTATTTCATAAATTCCTTGATCATTATGATAAGTATGATTTATGATAATGTCTATACAGGTGCTGCTTAATCTTTTTCCTTGTTTGTGATTGCAGATATACGAAGGACGCTCTTTCAGTGCACGGGAAGGACTTCAACAAAATCAAGTAAGCAAGCAAGCGTTGGACAAGAGGTAGGTTCTTACACCCGTATAGTGTTTTTATAAATCTTATATGCTTAGAGAGAGATTAGTATAATTGGCTGTTTGTTGCTAGTTACCTTTTGTACTAGAGAGATCGGTCTTGTCCGCAAGACGGATTAATCTACACAACAAAATGGCGACTCCACTGGGGAACTACTTGTTTCTTCTTGGTTCTCTTTGATTTTTGACTTGAGAAAACGTTTTTCTGGTTCTTGATTGATTCACATTTGTCTGGGTATTTTTAAATTTTTTCTGTTTTTGAAAATT
Source organism: Pinus albicaulis (assembly GCA_034641835.2). Taxonomy (NCBI): domain Eukaryota; kingdom Viridiplantae; phylum Streptophyta; class Pinopsida; order Pinales; family Pinaceae; genus Pinus; species Pinus albicaulis. The sequence goes on from CM076580.1 coordinate 1,090,312,214, forward strand.
TAGAAGTATTTTGAATTTTTCTATCATTTTTGCTAGGACCGCACTCTGCATAACTGTTACAGTGCGGGCAGTTTCGCACGTTCTTTATAGAATACAGTGCGGGACCGCACCTGTAAACACTGCTTACATGCGGACCCTGTAAAAATTGTGAAAATTTATAGGTTTCTGTTTCTGGTTAATTTTTAGATCTTTGGTTTCTGCCCAGACTGGTAATTGTGTCTATCAAGAATTCATTGTGTAAGAACTTCAACAGTGTTAGTATTTTGAATGATTTTCTAGAAGTTTTGCCGATTGGATTATTTTTCCTATTTTGGTCTTTGTAGTGATTCAAAATTTTTGACAATTTGCAGTATCTCAGATCACATAGATCTCTCTTTGTCCCTTGAATCCGACCTCATTGAGAAAACATCCTAGATTGAGAAATTAAGCCTTTTTATTTCTTTGCAAATCTTCGGAAGAACTTGCTTCAAAGTTTTGAATTTCATTTATTCTTTGAGTGTTTTGGAAAACATATTTTGAGTGTTTTTGATCTGTTTGATAGATTCTTAGTTTGCTGAACAACTAAGAGAAACATTCATAAAAAAAAAACTCTCTAAAAAGCTTCTACTCAATTTAGATTAGTTTTCAAGATTAGTTTTCATAGTTTTGAATAGTTTTAATTTTTGTAGATTGCTTTCGAAAGAGAATTGTTTTATAGCTTCTTGTTTGGAAAAGAAAAGAGTTTTTTGTGTGAGCTTTGATAGTTTATTGAAAAGACAAAATAGTTTCTTTCAATTAGTTTTCATGTTTGAAGAAGGAATTTAAAAGTTGCATTCTCTAACTCTTCTTTAGATAGAAAGTTCATTGAAAGAGAAAGGAATTGAATATCATCATAGGTGCATTTTAGTGTTTTTTGGGAGTCGAGTCTTCACATCATACAAAGTTTCATTTCCGCACCTTTTGACTTAAGAAACAACCCTTAAAAGTAACGCTTAAATAAAATTCATCTAGTAATCTTTTTATTTCTAGGGCTCTCATCACCAACATAGCTTAGGCTAGTATCGTGGAGTAGGGAGTAATTAACTCTCCAAGATAGATAAAACAAACAAGTAGATTTATCTTGCGGTAGGAAGAATTCCAGTTGTTGCATGTATGCTCTGGGAAGCTCCTCTTAAAGGAGTTAAGCACGAGATCATATCTGAACCAGTGGGGTAATCAATCCTTCCTCATTGGGAACGATAGAAGATATACACGTATTAAAAACGGTAAAACTCGGATAGACCATTGTCGAGGAGCTAGGGGTCACTTGTCGGTAAAACTTGGATTTTGTTCAAGGAGCCTTCAAGGGGATTGAGCTTTGTTACTCTGCCCTTGCGTGTGTATCGGATTGTAGACTGTTCCCCCAGGTATATTTGTTTCAGTTGGTAACCTTAGAGGCCATAATCTTTAGGATTCTTTCCTAAGGTGACGGTGGAGGGAAGATCCCACTGTACCTGGAACAGGCGTCGACTAGACTCACTTGGACTCTCTGGGGGGTTCTCTTCACTCGAGATGGTTATGTGAAGAAACTTGTGCCAGTCTGTTTCATTAAGCAGGTTGTCGGGGTAACTGTTCCAACCGCCCTTTTCGTGTTAGAACTCTACTAAGTTGGATTTCATCACCAACTAGTGATTTTAGTACGGAAAGTTACTTGTTTGTGTGTGGTTTGAACTCTTAGATTTTTTAAGCGAGTGATTCAATTGTTTGTTTCTTAGAGACTTTAGGTGTTTTCATTGAAATTTTTCTTTGTTTGCGTGTGATTAGATAAATTTTCATCGTGGCGGAATTGCCAAGACAATCCCGGAGAATACAAGGGAAACCCCCTGAATTTACACCAGGTCATCTTGAAGGGCTTCGAGCTCTGGTACCACACAGTAGCCGTAGACTTAGATCAACAGAAGCTGAAAGCTCTGCTATTGTGATACATCCTGATCATCAAATTCCTACAACATAATATATTCAAGAACCGGTTTCAGTTTCTGAAGTCACTGAAAATATTTCTCCTACTGGTGAATTATCTGACGAACCTGAAATCTCTGAGCCTGAAACTGAATCTTATGTGTTAGAAACGTCCTCAGGATTTATCTCACCAACTTCTAGCGATCCAGGTTCACCTAGGGTTAGAAATATCATTACTGAAAATCTTCCCTCTGGACTAATTTCTATTGAAGAACTTACTAATCCAGACGAAGACATATCTCTTCCCAACTCCCCTCAATCGTTAAATCTTAGGGAGCGTGAATCTATTTTCTACAGCCCTATTCGAACTAATCCCTGGTATCTTTCTTTAACTGATTTTTTAGAGAGTCCGGGTCTTGCTTTTTATCCACCTCGAGTTCCATTTCATCCTACACCCAGAGGTTATTATCCGTCATCTATTATGGCTGGAGAGTCATCCATGTTTTCGCAAACGCCTGAATCTTTTTTACATGGTGGTCCTTCTGTTCCTGCGGGATATCAGTCTTTGTCTGGTACTTTCTCGGGAGCAACTCCTCAACCTATCGAAAATGTGTTATCATCTGGTCTTGGTGGACTTAAAATTGAAACGTCGAACGCAGAGCAAGTTTATATGATGTCTGGTAACATTCCTAATCCTCAAACTCAAGGCAGTCAGTTTCCTTCTGGGGGTCAACCTCAGGGAACTCAGTTACCGCCTGGGGGGCAACCTCAGGGTAGTCAATTACCGCCTGGGGGGCAACCCCAAGGTAGTCAGTTACCACCCGGGGCTCAACCTCAAGGTAACTTTTTCCCAGGACAAACTGTGGATCAATATTATTTTGGGGGGCAACCCCAAGGACAGTACATACCCCAAGGTTACCAACCTCAAGGACAGTACATTCCTCAAGGTCAACCCCAAACTCAATATGCTCCTCAGGGTCCTCAACAACCCCAACTTCAGTACGTGCCTCAAGGTTATCAACCTCAAGGGCAGTACCCAATCCAAGGTTACCAACAGCCTTCTAGTCAACCATCTGTTCAAGGAGCCGGAACTTTACCTTATTATCAACCCTACGTTCAACCAGGTTTTGGTCCTTATGTTCAACCTTCTACGAGACAATACCCCGGAATGATGGTGTGGGATCCGTCCCAATATCAACAGCCTTTGCAGCCTAATGTGCAGTTACCCTATCAACCTGGTCAGCCATTGGTTTCTGGTTCAACCCAGCAACCTGTTCAGCCAGCTATTCAAACTCCTGCACCTAGTTCAGTTCAGCAGGTTGGGCCTAGTACACCTCAGACTCCGCCCCAAACTGCTGCAACTGCTGCAACGTCTGTTCAACCTGTTACACCTATTTCTGGAGTATCTGTAGCCCCGAGTTCGGCTATCCCGGTATCCGTACAAATCCCTCAAGTCTCTGTACCTCAGTCAGGACCTTCAGCTCAGACTACAGTTCAGATGCCTGTAGGACAAGCCGGTACAAGTACAGTTGTTACGAGTCAACCTCAGTTTACTTATCAACCGTACCAAGGACAGCCGCAATACGGTCCCTATGTTCAGAATCCGAGCTATCAGCCATACCCTGGTTATACTTATCAACAACCTCAGTATGGTCCGATTCATCCTGGTTATCCGGGAGGTTATACGATACCCAATGCTAATCCAATTCCTAGTTATCCTGGGTATCCGCCTCCTGGATCCGCTTTGGCTTCTCAAGGTTTTCGTGACCCTAACCGTCAGTTACCGTTCATCGCAACTTTGGATTTACCAGATTTGACGCGCCTTACTAATGATCCTATTTTCTATTATCAGAACTGGCCGTCGATGCCTCATAAGTTGCCCAGTGACATACCAAAATTTGAAGGTAAGTCAGGAGAGGATCCATCAAATCATGTGATGACTTATCACCTTTGGTGTGCATCTAATTCGATTATTGATGATTCGATTCGCTTACGTCTTTTCCAGAGGACACTCATAGGTCTTGCAGCGAAATGGTACATTGAGTTGCCACGAGGCTCGTTTCATAATTTCAGTCAGTTAGCAACGTCTTTCTTAACTCATTTCCAGTTGCCTGTCAGATACGACAATGGCACAGAATTATTAACTTCACTAAAACAATCTACGTCCACATATATTTCTGATCATATTCATGAGTGGCGACGTAGACGACGTTTGGTGAAGGTTTATATTCCGGATCAAATTTTGGCAGAATGGTTTGTAAAATCATTATTGCCCAAGATCACTGAAGATGTAGCCAAGGCTGGTGTTGTTACTGAAGAGCAAGTAATTGCTCAGGCTCAGTACCTTGACCTCGTTTATACGCAGTCAGGTACTCTACATGAAAAAATTCCCGATTTACCCAAACAAAGTCAAATAGCTGCTGCTCCTTCAGGGTCTCATGCCGCTGACGGTATGATTGGTACAGTTAGTTCTAAAAGTAAGAAGAAATCCTCAAAGAATTCTTCTCCAATAATAACTTTACCTGATTCCCCGAAGGGAGAATCCTCTCAAGAAGTTTCTGCCGATATTCATGTCGTTGAAACATCTACGGCAAAATCAAAAACCGGTGGTAAAAAGAAAGGGAGGAATAAAAACAAGAAAAATTCGAAAGAGAAAACAGATAGAGAAGAATCCAGTGATGAGAAACGTAAACCTCGTTATCCTTGCTTCATTTGTGAACAAGATCACTTCACGAAAGAATGCCCATATCGAGAAGAGGTTACGAAACTCATTAAGGGATCGCAACAACCTGCTGTCTTGAAGGATCCTTTTCCAGTTCAAGATAGTAAGATGATTGGTTCTTCCTCGACCACTTTAGAAGAGCCTATTATGATGATGTCTCATATAAGGGTTGCGACGCGATCGCAAGATTACGGTTCTAAGAATCTGGTTGATGGCAAAGAAGGAGAGTCTTCCAATGCCAACGCATCAAATACAACTCCTCCTGTTTCTGGTCCGCTACAGATCGAGAAACAAAATCCAGACTTGATAATCAAGCCGCCTGCTAAAGGTGTTCTTCGTAAATCAGCTTTCAATCCACATGCGAGAGCTGCTCAGAATTATAACATTGTTGAAGATTTAGCTGTTTCTCCTTCAGCAATGTCGGTTTTGGAAGTGCTGCAGTCGTGTCCAGCACAGCGTAAATTGTTATTGTCTGCCATAGGAGCTGTTGATGTTCAGGATTCTAACCTTATAATCTTCGATTTAGAAACTAGTACACCACGTCTTCCTCTCCAAATGGCTTTCCAGATTCCAGTGTTAGTAAAAAACAGACCTATTTTTCGGACTGTGATTGATGAGGGAGCTTCAACGTGTATTATGTCGCTTCAGTGTTGGAAATATCTTGGTTCTCCTACACTTAACCAATCTCCGACGATTCTAAAAGCTTTTGATGGTCGAGGTTTTCAACCTTATGGTATTTTGCAGGATTTACCCATAGGGTTTGAAGGGAAAATTGTTAATCTAGATGTGGAAGTGGTTGATGCCCCTCTAGATTACAACCTTCTACTGGGTCGTAGTTGGTCTTATGCTATGACTGCTGTTGTCTCTTCGGTCTTTCGACTTATAAAATTTCCATATCAAGGAAAGATCGTGACAATAGATCAGTTAACTTATTTTTCGTCAGACCCAGCCTCTACAGAAACAATCCAGCATGTTGGTAAAACGGCTATCCCTTATAAGGATGTCGGAGTAGGTTTGGTTAAAGATTCTGGTTTGCTAGGAACTTTTTCCTTTCCTCCTCCTAACGTATCGTCTTCTATTGCAACTATTCATATGATTTCGTCAGACACAGTTATGTCTGATGATCCTTGGATTATTCCTTCAGAATCCGAGATAGATTCATTTGATGGCGCGATGCCTTTGAGTCCATTTGAAGTTGCATACCAGACTGTACAGTCTTTTTCCAACCTCTCTTCAACCGAAACCGATCCAATGAATGGGATCCAAGAGGAATCGCTTTCTATTTCTAGTTCAGATGCAACGACATTTCCTGAAATTGTTCATTCAGATGAGCAAATTCGTGAGCTTTTGTCTGTTGATGATTTACCATGGGAAGATCTTCACCACAGGTCTTCACTCTTACCTGAATTAGATCATTTTGAAAATGATTTCGCTTCAATTTTTACTGCTGAATATGCTAAGGAACCTCAGAATCCATTGCAAAATTCTGATTCTGAGTTAAATTTGGAAAATATATCTAGAACGGTTCCAATTGACATTTCAGTAAAACTAGGAATAATTGAAAACATTCATATAGGTGCTTGTTGTTCAGACGAAGAAATTCAGACTTATAAAGCCCTATTTCAAGAATTCCGTGACGTGTTTGCCTGGTCTTATGAAGAAATGCCAGGAATTGATCCATCGATCGTGGTTCATGAAATTAAGACTTACCCGGATGCAAAACCTGTTCGTCAACGATTACGTCAAATACATCCTAGAAAAGCTGCTGCTATAAAAACTAAAGTTGAAAAATTACTTCGAGCAGGATTCATTTATCCAATTCCCTTAACGGATTGGGTATCGAATATTGTTCCTGTCACTAAAAAACAAGGAACAATAAGAGTATGTATCGATTATAGGGATATTAATCGAGCGTGTCCAAAAGACAATTATCCAACTCCCTATATCGATCAGATAATCGACGATTGTGCTGGTAGTGAACTATTCTCCTTTATGGATGGTTTTTCCAGCTACAATCAAATAAACATACTCCATGCAGATCAACCTAAAACAACTTTCATTTGTCCATGGGGAACGTTTGCCTATTGTAAACTACCTTTTGGACTAAAGAATGCTGGAGCAACTTTTCAACGGGCGATGTCTTATGCATTTCATGACATTAAGCACATTGTTCAGCCATATCTCGATGATTTACCTGCTCATTCATTACGTAGGGCCGATCATCCCACTCATTTACGAGCAATTTTTATGAGATGTCGGCATTATCGGATAAGGTTGAATCCGCATAAATGTGTTTTCTGCGTAGAATCGAGTCGTTTACTAGGATTTGTTGTCTCAAAATCAGGCATTCGTGTTGATCCTTCGAAGGTTGAAGCTATCGTTAAATTGCCTCCTCCTTCGACATTGCGCCAACTCCAAAGTTTGCAGGGGAAAGAAAACTTTTTACGTAGATTTATTCCGAACTATGTCGAGCTTGCGAAGGGTTTTACCCGGTTATTGAAACAGGACATTTCGTTCTTTTGGGATGAGGTCGCTGATCGATCTTTTAATGCACTTAAACACGCGTTGACCCATGCACCGTTGTTGCATCCTCCCAACTACAACCAAGATTACATCTTGTATCTCGCTGCTTCTCATTCCACCATTGGAATGGTATTAGTTCAGGAAGATGAATCTCACAACGAACATGTGATTTATTATCTTAGTCGAAATTTGAATCCGACTGAAATCAAATATACACATGTGGAGAAATTGGCCTTGGCAGCTGTTCAAGCTGTCCAACGTTTTCGACATTACATATTGTTACGTAAAACCACAGTAATTTCTGATTGCAACCCTATGATGTATATTTTGACTAGACAATTGCTAGGGGGCAAGTATTCTAAATGGATAGTTATCCTGCAAGAATTTGACTTGGAATTTGAAAAATCCAAGGCAAAGAAGTCTTTGGTTTTTGCGGAACTGATGTGTGATTTCCCCTCTACTGATATTGAAACAGTGGCAGAAGAGTCCATTGTGGACGAATCTTTGTTTCTTATCAGTACGCTTGATCCTTGGTATGGGGATATTATTGTGTATCTCCAAACCCAATCTTTTCGACCCGAAATTTCACGAACTCAGCGACGGAAAATACGTTTCCAATCCCAACAATATAATATCATTGGTGATACTCTTTATCGACGAGGAGCGGATTCTGTTTTCCGACGTTGTTTAACTCATGAAGAAGCTGAAAAGGTACTAAATGACTGTCATTCTGGAGCATGTAGCGGTCATATGTCTGGGTATGCCACTGCCCAAAAGATATTGCGTGCAGGTTATTTCTGGCCAACATTATTTAAAGATTGCATTTATGCGGTTCGGAAATGCCACAACTGTCAAATTTTTGATAGAAAAATGCGCGCACCACCCGCTCCTCTTCACCCTATAATTGCTGTTGGTCCATTTGCAAAATGGGGTATCGATTTCATCACATGTAACCCTCACTCGGCCGGGGGGCATAACTATATTATTCTCGCAGTAGATTATTTTACAAAATGGGCCGAGGCGATGCCTACATATTCAGCTGACGGCAAGACTGCTGCAACATTCGTATTCAATCATATAATTGCTAGGTTTGGTGTTCCTCAAGCTATTATTACGGATCATGGAAGTCATTTTCGGAACATCATGATGACTGAACTAACAGAACAACTTGGCCTACGCCACGATAGTTCCACTCCGTACTATCCACAAGCAAATGGTCTCGTTGAAGCTATTAATAAAGTTTTAGTCACCATGATTAAACGAATCATTGGTATTCACAAGACGAATTGGAATTCCATGTTATTTTCAGCGCTTTGGGCATATCGAACCTCAGTCAAAACATCAACAGGTTTCACTCCTTTTCAACTGGTCTACGGTTTAGAAGCTGTGCTACCGATTGAATGCGAGATACCGTCATTGAAATTAGCCGTAGAATTACTTCCAGCTACGTCTGAAGAGGAAAAACGTTTCTTCTACTTGGCCCAATTAGATGAGAATCGACAAAGTGCTGCAATAGCAAACGAGGCTCATGTTAAAAGGATAAAAGCTCAGCATGATAGAAATGTGACCCCTCGAAATTTTTCAGAAGGAGACCTAGTTTTACTTTATGATCAAGCTAATGACAAGCTAGGAGCTGGAAAGTTCGTGCCCATGTGGCATGGTCCCTATATTGTGAAACGAAAGTTAGCAAAAGGGGCCTATGAGTTAGTAGATTTTGACGGTGTCCCTTTGGATAAACCCAGAAATGGGCTTTATCTAAAGCGATATTACGCTTAAACGAGGTGTGGAGATTTTTGTTAGTTTAGATTTCTTTACTGCTGGTGTGTTTTAGATTAGAAAAGTGTGCCTAGTTTAGAAGTGTGTTTTTGTCACTATTCCTGCTTATCTGAGTTTTACTCTTGATATTGCAGATGTCGACGTCTCTTCAAACCTACATTGGTTTTGCTGATGGTGCTTGTCGTAGTACATGGAACATTTCTTTCGCAGCTTGGGTTATCTATTCACCCTCTGACGAGTTAGTATCCATGCATGGGGTAAGCCTTGGTCAAACAACAAATAACATTGCCGAGTATAGTGCAGTGATTGAATTATTGTCTGAGTCCATATCATTTGGGATTCGAAGTTTGATTGTAAGGTTGGATTCTGAACTTGTTGTATTACAACTTAACGAGGTTTATACCATTAGAAATCCAGTGTTATTAAGGTTGTTTTTAAGAGTTCGTCTCTTGGAACGTGAGTTTGATTACATTGAATATCAGCATATTCCAAGACATTTAAATACATTAGCAGATTCAATTGCTTCTAGTATGATAAATAGACATTTGCAATAATTAAAAGCAGTAAAACAAACAACATTCATTTATGTACGCAGATAGCCGTCAAAATAGTGATATATATCATAGGAGTGTGTTCAAAAATATACATCGTCTTCGATCATAGGTTGGAAACACCTTATGATCGGCAAAAATGATAACACAAAAGTACAAAAATGAGTCTACACGATCATCCCATCACTGATGATGATCTCGATAGGAAAAAACTGCTCGGGCCACCCTGCATAGGAACCTCCTAAAAGGTCCTGGGACTCCAATCACATATCTTTGTAACCTGAGAGGAATGTCATCTATGCTAGTCTCTGGTATATCTAGAGTCAGGCGCTCCAGATGATGCTCCAAATCAGTCAAAATCTCTACTGATTGGCCCGCTGGGGCTGGTGCGGGCGCAGCTGGTTGTCTCCTCTCGAAAGGTTGGAGATGAGCTGGTCGTTGTGGACCTACATCTGTATTCAAAAAACTTTTGATTATTAGTTTTCTAAGACGATAAAAAATTAAAAAAATTAGAACTTAGCAAACGTTGAAAAATGTTTTACCTGAATCGTCCCACTGTTCCCCTGCAGGGAGAGACATCTCTCTATCTCCGCGGAAATCTATCCCTGCATATGGAAAATCCTCTATCATGAAAATTTGGCGATCCAGCCAATGAAAATATGAAGCAGGGAATCGTACAATCTTAGTACCCTCAATAGCATGACGGGCCATCAGCGCGGACCAGCGAACCATTCTCGGTTCTCGAGGTCGACCGGCATCAACTGAAATACTCTGTGGAGCTAACTGAGGAATCCTCTCCAAAGCAAAAGAAACGACGATGGATCCGTATCCAAAGTTATTTAGTTTCCCAGTTTTTGCTCTGGTAAGTTGGCCTTTTATATTTGCCAATACAGCTTCGCACCAGTTGAAGATGGTGCCGCGAAAACAGTCCACAGCAATGCGCATTTGGGAACCAGTAGCTACGTGAAGCGCGGCACTCCCACATAGTTTGGTAACAGTGAATGCTATAACTTTCAGTTCAGGACAGATGATATGTTTTATGTCAATCCGTTTGTCCCGAGGATCTGCCTGATCATTGCATAATTCGAGTTGAAGACTAGCGACAGTCTGGCCACCTGGCCTAGTCCCAAACAAAGATACATGTTCGCCCCTCTTGGACAAACCAGTCAAAAAGTATATATCCTCCAGCTCAATTTCGAGTCGGTGGCCACCAATGAAGAAACACTGGTCCTCCACATGCCATCTGTCTACCAACCATGTTAAGAGTTCCACTTGTGCCCTCATGCCAGAGATGGCCCAGAATTTGTATAAGCAGCATGTTTTTAATGCCCTTTGTGTGGGAAAATGGAGTATTGCAGCTTCATCCACTTCCTCATGCTCCCTTTCTCGCCAAATAAGCATCTTGTTAATCCTGCAACACAACATTAGGCATTTTAGAATGATTTCATTTGAAAAATTTTGGCAGAAATTTGAGAAAACCGTGCTTTAAATTTAACCGCGCGGGTACCGCACCCGCTCTTTGTAAACAGAGCGTAGCTCCGCACGCGAGATGTGTGCCGGGTACGGTACCCTCGATTTTTTCCCATTCAGAAAAAATCGAGGTCCGCAGGCTATCTGTGTCCCGCCTGCGGACCCCGCGGGCGCATTTTTGAACCAATTTTTGCCCTAAAAAATCAAACTAAAGCCTAAAAACGAATTCTAAACGGATGAAAAACAAGATAAGGAGGTCGTGGATTACCTGGGGCTGACGATTTTCGATTCCAACGGTTGAATTTTCCAGAATCTTCACGGGAACTTTTTTATCCAAAAACTTTTTACTTTTCACTCTGCAACTGAACGGTAAAAATGAAATAGAAAAAGTCCTTTTTATAAGTTTTTTCGAATGAATGAATTGTAAATTTATTTATTTTTCACTTTAAAAGGGATATTTTTGAAAACATTTTTATTTATCTTAAACAGGTATGTGTAATGTTTTGAGTTTTTGTGCAGAAACAGGATTTTTCAGGTGAAATGATCATTTTTCAACAAAGAGCATACTTTTATCACTTTTTCGGACTCTTTCAAAAATTTTACGAAAAAGCGAAACCTTGGAGTCCTCTTTTAAGCCCTTTTCAGAGTCTCTAAATATGAAAAGATTTCCGAGTACTTGACTATTCGAACTCGTTAAAGTAAATGAACAGTCGTCCCTTCAGTATAAGTTTACCCCTTTTACGGACTGAAATGGACTATTTACGAAAAAGGTATACGTTGACTAAATACGGTCAATAGAGTTCTCTCCCGCATTATTTTATCCTTTTTCGGGCTCGAGAGACTAAATTTACGAAAAAGAACACACATGGAGTTTTCTTAAGTTTTTCTTCTGACTCCCTAAAACTGAAAAACACCGAGTTTCTCCTATACTGGACTCGTTAAAACTTAACAGTAAAGGACCTGTTTAATTTTCAACAGGAACGAACCACTCCTTCTTAGGGTTCGATTTTTAAACTAAGTTGGACTCATCCGAAGGATGAGCTTATAACCAAGCAAATGCTATCCTCCTCAAGCTTGTCAAAAAATAAAGAGGTACTTGCCAGAAATGGTGGGGGAAAAGAGAGAAAAATGGGCGTATTTGTTGTACTTTTAAGAACATTGAAAACCTCAGTCGACCATCTTGGACATTACTCTCACTGATTTGGGAAATCCTTTGCACTATGATTAATCAATATATTGAAAATTTTCGTGCAGTTTTGGGTGCTTTAGGTCAATTCATCACCAGTATCTGGGTGATGTGTATTAAAGCAGTTCAAATAAACCATTCATCTGCAGATATCTATCAATACATCTTTGATATCCACGTCGATCACTTGCCAAACTATTTTAAACTTGATCTATGATTTCGTGTTGTGGGCTTGCCTCTGACCAGGATCCTTCTCGACATCAAGCACACATGTCCAGAGAGTTGATCAGAAATCATTAGTATATGAAATCGCATGCACTAATGTGGCGAGGTTTCACCGTTTTAAATGATAGGTTACATGATGACTAACAAATCGAATAGCCTAATGATATGTTGAACTTAGCTCATTAAATTCACATTTCATGGGTATCTTAAAGTGCTTTGAGAGACATTATTCTTGGTGGTTTCTCTCACCTTTATTGTGATTTACATCATTGATAATCAAGTGGTTTCTACCATGTTCGACTTAGACACATTTTCATTCACATGGTGCAAATCTGTGCCACAGTTCCAGAATCTTGAAATCAGACCTGAGATCTAGTTTCTCGCATCAGAGCTCTGAAATTTGTTGTCATCTATACGATGAGCTATTAAGTGCAGGATGGTACAACGTGCATGTTTGTGTTCTATATCATGCTATGATGTGATGAAGGAATGTTCTGTCTCAGGAAAGTTTGAACTAGTTCATGAATTGAACACTATCTGAGTATGGAATGCCACCTCGGTGATGACATATAAATGTATATATTTTTGCATTGAATGTTTTTCGAGTCTAAAGGCTGGGGTGTCACGGGGATGATCTTTGAAATGATAAATCACACTCTTTATATATTGACAGACTTCTGACTTCATCTATGGACTTTACTTGGAGACAATTTATTCTTAGCTTATCTCTTTGTATTCTAGTATTGTATGGGCCATTATCCTCATACTTCCTCCTTTTGCAAGTCCAATATACTAGCTCCTCATATCGAGCTTCAAAATGGGAAGAAAATCCCTAAAATCCCTAAGAATTGGTATCGCACTTTCTCACATGCATTCCCTGCGGTCCCGCACCTAAAGTTAGCCTGCTGCGGAACCATACCGCACGTTCTTTGTGTAATGGGTGCGGACCCTAATAAACATAAAAAGGCGAGAAAATGAAGATAAAAAGTGAATTCCGGGTAATTCACAGAAGATTCTAGACGGAATTTTCGGAATGGATACCAAGCTTTGAAATTTAGTTTCATGCATCCCTCTCTTAATGGAGCTAACCCCTTGATGTAAGGAGCTTATCCCTTTGAAGGAGGATTCTATCCCTTCATATTTGGAACTAGAAACCTCCTCTCTTTCACTATAAAGAGGCCTTGGGTAGCCTCAAGGGAGTTCAAGCTTAGGACTGAGATTAATCTTGTTGAGATTTGAACTTAAGTAACTAAGGCACTACGTGAGGTTAAATCACTCATCTCCATTTTGTCTTAAACTCAGAGTGCAATGCCACAACTTGTCAAGAGTAAGAGATTCTTTGCTTAGGACCAGGAGGACTTGCACAACATCAAGAGCCTGAGTTATGAGTTTTCTATCTTTAAAGTTAATACAAATATACTCATTTCTCTCATTATTGTCAATTTGTGGTTTATTTCTGTAAATTCCTTGATCATTAGTAAGTGATTTATGATAATGTCCTCTAAAGGTCTTTGCTAATCTTTTTCCTTGTTTTGTGTTGGAATGTCTGAAGGACGACTCTTCCGGTCTGCAGGAAGGACTTCATAAAATCAGTAAACAGCTGGCATTGGATAAAGAGGTAGGTTCTTACACCGTGTAGTGTTTTTATAAATCTTATAATAGCAGAGAGAGAGATTAGTATAATTGAGTACATTTGTTGCTAGTTACCTTTTGTACTAGAGAGATTAGGTCTTGTCCATGAAAATGGATTAATACATAACAACATCTGGATGAGGAAGATCTGGTTGGTTTGTTCGGTTCACATTTAGATCCTATAGTGATACATTGTGATAATCAGAGTTGCATTAAACTCTCGATTAATCCTGTGTTTCATGATAGATCTAAACATATTGATATCCTATATCATCATATCAAATATTGTGTGCAGCAGAAGATCATGTTGCTTCAGTACATTCCTACGGAAGATCATGATGCAGATATTCTGACGAAGGCGCTCACTAGGAGCAAATTCGAATACCATAGAGGCAGGATCAGGGTGAAGGATAATCCCTATCTTGTTGAGAGGGAGTGTTGAGATTCAACAAGATGATGAGCTTAGTGAAAAGAGTCGCCTTCACTAAGTGGGCCTGCAGGCTATTTTTGGCACAAGTCTATTTTTAGACATGATGATCATATTTCCTCGTGTTACAGGATGCTATTGTATTATTGGTCAACTAATACAACGACACTTATATTTGATCAAATACCAACTATTCTCTCCAACACTTGACTAAAGAAGTATATTTGGAAAATCAATGGGCTGAAGGAATTACACAATTCCTAGGGTTTATTGGTGGTTCATGCATGGAGGAATCAGTTAGAACTAAAGTGGCAAAGTTATGACAGAGTTGGAAGAGTAGTTCATGGAGTTTTTATTCAGTTTAACTCAGTTAATGGAGTTAAACTCAGTTGAGCTAGTTGTATCTAGTCTAACTGAATGATACACTAGTGAGAGTGGAGTGAATTAATTAGTTAATTAATTCACAAATAATAACTCATTAATCAATTGAACAAATACAACAGTTAACTACAGTGCATGTTAGTTCCAGTGGAGACCCAGTGGAGAGATAGGTGAAAGGGAAAGATGGACTACCTGTTGTGACAATAGCGATTTTTTGATTGCACCACACACACATTGGAGTTGCCAATGAGGATTGTGTAGTGCAAGCAAGGTAGATTCAAATTCATTCAGGGGCCTTCTTCAACAGGAGATCACAAGTAGTAGCTGTGTGCTATCAGTGGCAAGAAATCACATTGATTTGCGTATTTCTTCTCGAGATTAGTGTGACCATTGATTGTACCGAGAGCTTGATGTACTAAGATTTGTATCGATTGTTACATGATTTCCATGATACATAATATGTGATAGTTAATAAATTTAAGGATTTCCCTGCTAAAAACAACTACGTTTATGTGCGATCGTTTTTATTGCTTCATATATTTAATTGAATTTTTGTTTTATTATTATTATTATTATTATTATTATTATTATTATTTATTTATAATTTCCAAGAAAGATAATAAAAGGGAAGGATCAGATGAAAAGAAGATAAATATTGTTAGATCAGAGAATCGATATATACATGCATATGTTATATATATACATATACATATACATATACATATACATATACATATACATATACATATATATATACATATATATATATAATTGACTATTCTATTGGCGAGCGTTATGCCTGTGGTGCCCCCCACACCACATTTGCACCCCTGTCACCAATAAAAAACAACCATGTCGCCTTGCTCTAGAGGCCCCTCTCACATAAATTGTGTGCAAGTTCTGGGTGGATCCCTGCACATTTAAACAATGGGGCCATCGTACGCTGGTTTTGAAAGGGTAACGTACAAGAAGTTTATGATGGAGGCCACCCCCTGGAATGGCAGTACGAGGAAATCATTGATCGCTAGATCAACGGCTCATGCTTAGTCCAACAGATCAAACCTCTTTTCCCAAATCCTCCATAGGCACTCCCCAGAGGCGGCTTTCGATTCTAATGGCGCCTAAAGACAAAAAGGGACCCATTCTTCCAACCTCCTTCCTCGGCCAATAGTAACCTGCCATGATTCCTACACTTGATTTCCACTAGCGCCCACCCGCCACGTCACCCCAATCCCATTATCTCAATGCTCCCTCAATTTCTCCTCCACGCACCTCTAGAAAACGTGTCACTGTGGGCCATCCCTCTAGATTCCCTTGCTTCCGGTTGGCCCACAAGGTGGCAGTGCATTTTCACCCCGTGTCTAAGCATCCCGACCCCTTTCGACTGATCCCCCTTTCGCACCTTTGGGGTGGGGACCACTAGGACACGTCATCCTGTCCCCTTTACTCTGACACAATATTATTTTTCCACGTCTCTTCGCTGCAGTTCCCTGGCAGTCCCACTGTCCACTCATTAGATCCAACGATCATGATTAGTTGGGGCAGATCAATGGTTTGCATGGGGTTACTCCTCCCCACTGACGTCATGAGGGGGGTGGGGGGGGGGGGAAGGGGGGTAGATGCACCAAGATATGGGTCATCGATCCCAAAATTTAGATCGATGAAATGCATGAGGGGTTCCCCTTCCATTGACATCATAAGGGTAGGGGTCATGCACAACATGTGATCAATGAGCAATAAATATCGTCATTGGATCTACAGTGGTCCCCTCCAACACCACATTCCACCGGTGCCTGTTGAAGTTCAATAAGAAATTGTAGCACACACACTACTGTGGGACCAATAAGTCCTAGCAGCACACACACTAGTGTGAGCCAAATTAATTAATTAATTTGGCGTAGTGTATAATTTAATTTTCCCTTAATTAAATTGGACAATAAAATATAATCTTATCTCATGATCACTTGTAATAGTTAACTGAGTGTGATAAACTCAGTTAACTCATGTATTTCGAGTTGATGGTGGTTGGTGCGACATGCAAAGTAATTATATTAGTTATGGAGTTTGAATTGCAGTTGGTGCATTAGTTTAATGCATGAGTAATCGATTAACTCAGTTAGGTGAGTTAGAGTCAATTGAACTAGTTGTAACTGCTTGTTGCACTAGTGAGAGATCAAGTGAATTAAATATTATTTAATTCACAATCAGTGATCTTCCATGCAACTAATGATTTACTATTAATAGCTGCATGCATGTCAGTTCTAGTGGAGACCCAGTTGAGACAAAGGTTAAAGGGATGTTAACTATCAATTGTGTGATTAGAAGGTTTCCTTCGTGCAAAGACATCCATTGGAGTGCCCATGATACTTGCACATTTTAGGAAGTTAAAAATTCTTAAATAATAGGGATTGCATTCATCAGGAATTGCGCAAGAAAGGCAGGCTGTTTAGAGGCTGAGAATTGGCTAAGTGTTGGCCAGTTTTGTCCATGATAGTGTGAGAAAGTTATTAGAGTGCAAGAGACTCTTGTGAGAAGGATGCATTGTAATTGTTTCATGATTCCATGGTTAATATACAATAGAAGATAGAGGGGTTTTGAGCAGCAAGCTTTCCCCAAGAAATTATCTATGTTGTGGTTTGATTTGATTCTTTCTTTGCTTCTTGTGATTGGCGATTGTGTTTAATTTCCACAATTGATTTGTAGAAGGATTCAATATCTAGCTTTAGTACATTGTTAGATTGTATTGAATGCGTTGATATGAAATTTTTTGTATAATTTCTACATGGTATCAGAGCACAAGAAATCACTATAGTGCAGGAGAAGCTAAGTTTGTGACCAAATAGAATTCAAATTTGCAAAAGACATTCTTGGTGCGACAGGCGATTCGGGATCGAAATGGATTTCAATGGCTTAATATTGGAGTATGCACTTGAGGGAAACTCTAACTATATTTCTTGGAAATATAGAATGGAGGCAGTATTGGAGGACAATGGGTTGAAATAATTCATTGACAATGATGTTCCCAAACCTGCTATAGTAGATGCTGCAAATCTTGATGCTTGGAAAAAGAAGGTTGCAAAGGCGAGGATGATATTATTGGAGGGAGTACGAGACCACATTGTCTCAAGTCTCCTTGGAAAAGTGACGCCATTTGCAATGTAGAAATATTTGACAAATCTATTAAGAGCAGAAGTGATCATAGAAAATTGGCATTGAAGGATAAACTCAGGAAGATCAAAATGGAGAAATGCGACACCATGCTGAAATATTTAACAAAGTTTGTCCAATTTCGGCATGAGCTTGGGAGCATCGGCATTACTATCGCTGATGATGACTTGGTGAGCCTAACTCTTCTAGGAATTCCCAAGAGTTGGCATAGTTATCAAAAGTCTGTCAATGGAAGGGAAAAGTTGCCAGATTGGGAACGAATTTGGTCAGATTTGGTGCAAGAAGAATTTGGGTGGAATTCTATGGATGGATCTTCATCTAAGAATGAATATGAAGAAGATTTCGCTTTGGCTGCCAAGGTGAAGAAGGGGAAAGGAAATAATTTCCATTCCAAATTTGAGTCTGGTAAAGATGGAAAGAATCACGACATGTCCAGAGGGAAGTGTTTTCACTGTCATGAGCATGGACATTATGCCACTAATTTTCCAGAAAGAATAAGAACAAGAAGGCTTTAGGATCTGGTTCTGGTGAGGCTTTGGCCTCGCAATTTGAGCTTGACTTCTCGCTCGTTGCATGCATGATGTAAAGTGCAATGGGATCGGTGTGGTACTTGGATAGTGGTGCATCCTTTCACATGACGAGGGACAAAGAACTTTTCAGTATCTTGGAGGAGAAGTGCCTCCAGATACATATCGAAATGGGTGATGATAGGCGGTACAGTGCTACCGGGATTGGTACAGTTACCTTCCAGAGACAGTCAGGTAAACAATTTCAATTAAAAGATGTAATGCATGTACCAGGCTTGAAGAAAAATTTGTTTTTAGTCGCAATGTTGAAGGATAGAGGCTAAGACGTTGTTTCCAGTGAGGGAAAAGCTTTCCTGCGACAAAAAACAATAGGACAATCCAAGAAGATTGGGATTCAAGTTAAGAATCTCTATAAACTTGATGTAGATGGCTACTCAAAATTGATGGGTAAGGCGGACAAAGTGGTGAGCTAGGATGAGGGTGAGTTATGGCACAAGAGATTGGGCCATCTTCACCTTGGAGCCTTGAAGATCATGCAACAGATTTCTACGGGTCTTCCCAAGGGTACACTTGCGCAGTCAAACACATGCAAGGGATGTACTATGGGGAAGTATGCAAAGGCCACTTTTCATGAGAAGGAGAACCAAGCCTCAGAGATCATTGAGAGAGTTCACTCAGACGTGTGTGGATCTATTGCTTCGACAACAAAGCCTAAGTACTATGTGATATTTTTTGATTAATTTTCTTGAAAGTGCTGGATCTACTTCATGCAGAAGAAAAGATCAGACGCTCTCAAAATTTATTGAGTTCAAGGCACTAGTGGAGAAAGACACGGGGAAGCATGTGAAGGCTCTTAGGAGCGACAATGGTGGTGAGTACATCTCCAATGAATTCAAGAACTTCTACAACAAAGAAGGAATTCAGAGGGATTTGATTGTGCCTCATAACCCACAGCATAATGGGGTCGCAAAAAGAAAGAACAGAACAATTGTGGGTGCAACATGAGCGATGTTGCATGATCAGGGCCTACCGTTGCATCTGTGGGCGGAGGCATGCAACACAACGGTATTTGTGAGAAGAGTGCATTGTAATTGTTTCATGATCCCATGGTTGATATACAATAGAAGATAAAGGGGTTTTGAGTAGCAAGCTTTACTTGGTAAATTATCTGTGTTGTGGTTTGATTTGGTTCTTTCTTTGCTTCATGTGATTGGCGATTGTGTTTAATTTCCACAATTGATTTGTAGAAGGATTCAATATCTAGCTTTAGTAAATTGTTATATCGGATTGAATCCATTGATATACACATGTTTGTATAATTTGTACAATGCCAATAACAATTGACTATCTAACCGTGTGATCTACATTCCTCGTGAACCTCACGATCCAAATCGAAGGAAGTGCACAAGTGATGTGAATGGATGTTAACTAGACGCATAACGACAATGAGCCTCTATTTCTTTGACCGGCCTGCCACGTTGTCCCAGTGGCAACACCTCGACGTCGGACCTCACCTGCTCCCACTGTCACAAATACACACCATCAGGGAGGGAATCTCTGAGACACGTTATTGAGGACCCTCTCCACTGTAACATGTATATAATTATACTTATATATTTATACACTCTTACACAAAGCACATTATAGAAGGATTGGTTTTGCTTAGTTAACATTGGGTTTTCCTCTGTAAACCCACTATGTTAGGAGCGCTCATTATTCCTGCTTAACCATTAAGTTAAATGTTTAATTAATTCCACAAATGTTAAAAATTACTTTACCAATGCTTCTCACACTACTGTATAATTATACCCACTCAGTGCCTGTGATACTTATATGTATGTATGTATGCCTTTGAAGATCACATCATAGTCTTGTGACTAGTTAGCATAATCTCATCCTTTCCACGTTATCACTATAAACAATTCATCTTTCAAGAAATCAATGCAGATTGACATTAATAGTTCATACATATACAAATACAATCCATAACGCAGATTACAAGTGTAGGTACTTACCTTAAAATATAAACAAAATGTGGGAAACTAAGTCTAGGAAAAGGACTCTCCACCTAACCGTAGACAACTACAACCAAGCTTACTTGTAGTTGTCACCCCCGAGCCAGATTCTAGGGACTTGCTTAAGGGATCAAAACACCAACTTCCAGTTGAAACATGGACTCCGAAGGACCTCCTACCTCCACTCAGCATCCACTCAACAGATCAATGGTGTACAAGGAATCCAAAGGCTTCCTCTCCACCCAAGGACATAGGGAATCCAAACACCAACTGCCTCCACCCAAGAATATGAAGGGAATCCACAGAGGCAAGTATCCGCCCTAAACATAGTGGTTCCACCCACGTTAGGAAATCCAGATCAACCCACTAGAAAATCACAACAAGAAAGGCTTTAGAGGTCCTCCCTCCAAGAATCCAAAGACACAATCCTCCACCCACAACGTCGAGGGGATCCAGATAAATACCACCACCAGCCTCTATATTTACAGGGACTCGAGAGGCATTGTTCCTCACCAAGGAGAGACTATCTTCATGCTAGTCATGCCAACCAAAATAATCCTTGTCTTGTATTCTATTTTGATTTTTTTCTTCTTCTCTCTGATGTTGAATGTTGATCCCGCTCTGTCTCCTGAATGAATGAGTGTGTCTATCTGTAAATGTTTGTCCTCAATGAGGTCGAACTGCCCCTTTTTCCTATGCATTTTTTGGCTATCACTATCCTAGTTGAATATACAATATTCTTCATTAATTTCTATCCTCTTTGCCTTGTGAGTGTTATCCAAGGCAACATGGTTTGCGCACTTCTCTTGCAATCCCATTAACTTTAGGAATCTAGATAAAACACACCAACTATACTTTAATGGCTCTCAAAGCAATTTCAGATTTCTTGCATAAGGAAACCTTGATTGTCCCAAGCAAACAACCTCCTATGATTTGGAATATGTTTCCCTTGACTCAACCCATTTTTTAATTTTTCCTTGTAAAATTATTTACATTGCATCTTCATGAGGGAACCCAGGTTGGGGCTGCCACAAACCCCTCCCCCTTAAGGGAACATCGTCGTTGGTGTTCTTCTGCTCATATGAAACCACAATAAACAAAATAAAAACACATACTGTTTCATGGAGCTTTATATGTGCAACTCTATACAATATTTACAATGATATATACATCTTCTTCAACCAACAAAAAAAAAGGGTAATTAGACTTCATGGCATCATCCTTTTCCTAAGTGGCTTCCTCGGGCCCAAAGTGCCTCCACTACACTTTGACTTGCTCTATGGCCCAATTCTGGAGCATGAGACTCCTCTGGTCTAAAATTCACAGCTCTAGTTGGAAATCTCCCTCTTGTTCCACATGTAGCACATACCAATCAATCACATGATTATAATCCTTCACATATATTTTAAGAAAATCAACATGGAAAACATCGTGAACTTTAATTAAAAGAGATAAAACCAGCATATAGGACATTGATACAATCCTTTTAAGGATCTCAAAAGGTCCACAATATCGTGGTGCCAACTTGGCACATGACCCAATCCTCATGGAGCTCTTCTTGGATTTAATTCTTAAGTAAACATGTTCCCCAACTTGGAACTCTTTATGCACCCTATGTTGATATGCATAGATTTCTTGTCTATCTTGTGTCTTCCTTTAAATTTTTCATTATGACCTACATCTACTACTCCATTTCCTTGAGAAAATTAGACCCAATATGCATTTTATTCACTGGATCACTCTGGTTGATAGGAGTATTGCAACTCCTCCCATACATTGCCTCAAATGGACTCATCTTTATGGATTCTTAGTGTCCATTATTGCATGCAAACTCTACGAGTGGTAGATACTCCTCCCACTTCTTGGGATGATGAATTACATACATTATCCACATGTCCTTGAGGGTCCTATTTGTCCTCTCTATTTTCCCATACGCTTGTGGATGATATGTTGTACTAAATGCCAACTTGGTCCCCAAACTTGCAAACAAATTTTTCCAAAACCTTGAAGTGAACTTAAAATCTTGGTATGAAATAATTTTCTTGGGGATACCATGTAGTCTCATGATTTATTTTATGAAAATTTGAGCCACCTCACTAGCTGAATTAATGGATTTGACAGGCACAAAGTGAACTACCTTAATTTTTCAATAACTACCATGATTGAATCATGTTGCCTGGAGGTTTTTGGAAAATCTGTGATAAAGTCTATAGAAATTACCTCCCATTTCCATTTTAGAATGGGGATAGGCTGCAATATATGTGTTGAATGCTTACATTTGACCTTCACTTGCTGACATTCTATAAATTTAGCCACAAAATCAACTACTTTGTTCTTCAAGTTTGACTAATAATATAACTTTGGTGGTGAGGGTATTTTGATTCTGTGGATGGCCTGAATAAAGCTTGACCTGAAACTCTTTCATTATGAGCCTCTTCAATTCTTCACTATTCGACACATAGATTTTGTTATTGAATCTGATTAGTCCGTCATCAAGGAGGTGATATTCCTCATACTCACCACCTTGCAACAAAATCTATTTCATTTATTGATATTTTTCATCATGTTGTCATGCATTCTTGACCCTTTCTACCAGGCCCAATTTATAAGAGCTTACAACTGCCAAGTGATTCAGTTGAATCCTCTTACTATGCACATTTACCACCCTATTCTCTTTGCCTTTGATGTACTTAATTTAAAAATCAAACTCACTTAGTGTCACCAACCATATTTCTTGTCTACTGTTCAACTTGGGTTTCTCAAACAAATACTTGTGCCCACTATGGTCTATCATGAGTGTAAATTTTCTGCTAAGGATTTAATGCCTCCGCATCTTCAATGCATGAATCATGAGTCACATAATCTGCCTCATGTTCATTCAATTTACTAGACCCATAACATGCCACTTGCCCTCCCTGCATCAAGACTCAATTGATTCCTTCCTTGCAAGTATTTGTGCATGCCACAAAATTCTTAATAGGATCTGCAATCCTCAATATTGGTGCATTTGTGAGTAATTGGTTTAGTTTCTCAAAACATGTTGCACACTGAGTTGTCCACTAAAATTTCTTTCCCTTCCTTTGCAAGGATGTGCTAGGGTGGCCTATGTTGGAGAAATTTCTGGTAAATCTTCTGTAATAACCCACCAATCCCATGAAGGATCTAATCTCATTCACATTCTTTGGTTTTGGCCACTCCATTATGGCCTTGATCTTCTCGGGATCCACTACGATCCCTTCCTTAGAGACAATATGCCCCAAATAATGTATCTATGATTGAAATAAATCACACTTGTTGAGCTTGGCATAGAGCCTATGCTCCCTCAACAACTGTAGTGCTATGGCCAAATTCTTTTCGTGCTCTTCCTCGGTCTTTGAGTACACTAATATGTCATCAACAAACACAATGACAAACTTATCGAAATATGGAAGGGGAATTAGTAAGCCCAAAGGGTACCACTAAAAACTTATAGTGCCCACATCTTGTCCTGAAATTAGTCTTGTGAATATCCTCCTCCTTGATCCTCACTTAATGATATTTGACCTCAATTCAATCTTGGAGAATATTGTTGCTCCCCTCAACTAATCAAAGAGATCATAAATCCTAGGCAATGGGTACATGTTCTTTATGGTTACATTGTTTAATTTCCTATAATCAATGCATAATATGAGTGTTCCATCCTTCTTATTTACAAAAAATACATGTTCTCCCCATGAAGACACACTTGACCTTATGTAGCCCTTGTCCAACATCTCTTTTAACTGTAATTTTAGCTCCACCAACTTAGGGGTACTCATCGTGTATGGTGCCTTGGATGTTGGTGCTACCCCAGATACCAATTCAATAGAGAAATCCATCTCTATGTGAGGAGGTAACATAGGAACCTCTACTAGAAAAACATCTACATACTGCTGCAGAACAAGGTACCTTTTCAAAAGTTCACTTTCTTCCTTCTTAGCATCACTCCACCAACTCTCTCATCACTAGATATTTGCAATGCAAATAACATGCATCCCTTTTTTTTGTTTCGCTTGGCTTTCATGTGATCAACCTTACTGAAGTAGGCTTTGTCTTGCCCTGCAAAACACTTCTTTTTCCTTGCTCATCCAAGCATTCAATCTCCTTCTCGAAACAATCCACTTTGGTCTTGTGTAGGTACAACCAATCCATACCCAATAACATGTTGTACGCACCCAATGGTAATATATTTAAGTGTGTTATTGTGGGCATACCACTGATCTCAAATGCACATGAACACACCCAATGGTTGATCCTCATTTTCATTCCGGTTTCCAATTGAACCAACCATGGTTCTTCATATAATTACTTATGCAAATTACATTTTTCAACAAGATTTGGGTTAATATTGTTGTAATTAGAACCTGGATCAATTAGAACAAAAACAATTTGGTTATGTAGCTTACCTTCCATCTTAATGATGGATGTCTAGTCGTCTGCCTAGCAGTTTTCCATTGTTGTATAAATTCTAGGCAAACTCTGAGCTACATCACCCATAATGCAAGCCTCTTTCACGCTGTAAATCTTGGTCCAACATTTTTTTTGGTGTTGACAGTCCCTCTTCTTGTGGTTTTCACCACATGTCCAACATTTTAATGGATCTCTACCTTCAAGCTCGTGCTACCCTTAAGTTGGATGCTATTTATATCCCTTAGCAACAATATTAACTTTCTATTGAAAACGATTTGGAAGAGATAGATGCTTACCTTCCCTCTTTTATTAGTTTTTCTTAGGCCAATTATTCTTATTTCTAGCATTTTTCCTTACCTTTGAGTCACCCTTAATTTATGGTCTGTGTTTTGCTTGCTTAAAACAATGTTTCAACTTCTTAATTCCATCTTTCAAAGTTTAAGGTTCCAAAAATTCAATTTTGTCTCTGAATTTCATAAGCAGTCCACTAATAAATCTTTGAATTTTAGCTTTCTCATCTTTGAGATATTTTACGTACCTCTATAATTCTAGCAACTTAGTGAAATATTCATCATCTGTAATTTGCCCCATCTTAAGTTCAAAGAAATATTTTTCTTTTTCATCATAATCGCATTTAGATAGATATTAATCTCTAAAAAATTCCTCAAATTCATCCCAAGTCATATCTCCCTCAACAATGCCTCTAACATTTTTCAAGTCTTCCAACCATATATCTGCTTTTCCTTTCAAGTTGTAGGTGGCAATCTTGGCTTTCATGTTTTCGGAATAATTATGAATTCTAGAAAATTTCTTCATGCCAAGCAACCAAGCTTCTGCCTCTTCTAATTTCTTCATATCTCCATCAAATGTGGGAGGCTTGGCTTCTTAAATTCCTTGGGCATGTACTCTTTTTCCTTACTTCCTGAATGATGGTGATGGTGATGATGAGAGTGATGGTGGTGCCTCTTGGTAGAAGAAATAGATGGCCTGCTAGAATGATGCACATGTGTGTTGGTTCCTCCTCTTGGGGTGCTCAATGGCGCAACTCCCTTCACAATATGCCTCTTCCTGGACCTACTACCATATGCCCCAATTGTATTATCTTCTGAATCCTGAGGGTTCCTTCTATCTCTATGACTAGCCCTCATCTCAGATTGTCTCTTCCTTTGCAAATATGAAAGACTTTATAGAGTGACCACACTAACCTTAGCTTTTCTCTCTTGAGCTCTCACAAACCTTTCATTGTATGCCTTTAAGCTCCTAATTTTAGCCCTTAGGATTCTCAAGGTATCTATCCAATCAGGAGAGTGATCCCTACCCCTTGGGCAACTAATCTCTATTCTTCATTGCCCCTGACCTCATCACTTCCATGTCATGAATGACCATAACTGTATTGTACCATTCTAGTCCTCATTCCTGCTTTGCCTCTGTCTTATGCTTCTTGTGATGTGCTGTCAACCACACACATTGTTAGAGTTTTCATGTGATAAACAAATAAACTCAAGAATGATCATGAAACTTGCATTCATGGAGCTGTCATGGATATTATTTCCAACGTGACAAAAAAACCATGTTAGTATACCCATGATACTCAATATTTTATCATATTTTCAAGCAACATAAATTATTAGTGCATTATTAACAACAAAATTATGTCCATGTTCCTGCTCTTACAAAGCCACTGTAATGATCCATCTGCAACAAACAATCCAAACTAGTGCTTGGTTATAGCAAAGCAACAAATAACTAACTGTAATATACAAACCTACAAAATTAACAAATTATTAAAGTTGTTAATTTTTTCAACCATGCCAATTGTTTAGCTTTTTGCTATTTCAATTGGATCACAGAGTGAGTATGCCAATTAGGCCTGCAATTAGTTTATTTATACTGGCTTTGAACACCTAAACAATTTTTTTAGATGATTTCTAAAAAATATTTACTTGCCCATGATAAAGCCCATCCAGTCTAAGTGTTGAACCTAGATGCTCTGATACCACCTATAAAAATCACACCCAACTTACCCTATTGGGGTGTCTGCTACTGCTAATACAAATCCCCTTATACTGTCAGAAGAATGGGATTATATATATTTTTTCATTTTTTTTCATTTCCCTTATCAAACCTTCTCCCAAGGGTTTGAATTATTAATTTGAATTAGTGGCCCTCCCACTCTCAATCCTAAGACCAATGACTTAGATCTCATTGGCTTCATCACACCTAATTTATGCAAAATTCTATCACCACACACACACACACACACACACACAAACATGTTTGTAGAACCCTTCTAAGGTCTCGAAAGCCATAATTAACTATGTAACATATATAATATTACTATTCTATTGGTGAGTGTTAAGCCCATGGTGGCCCCATGCCACATTTTCACCCCTAGGACCAACAAAAAACAACCATATTGCCTCGCTCTAAAGGCCTCATTCACATAAAAGGCGTGCAAGTTTCAGGAATATCCCCACACATTTAAATAGTGGGGCCAATGTACGTTGATTCTGGTAGGGTAACGTGCAAGAAGTTTACGAGGGAGGTCATCCCTCAAAATTTTGGTAAGAGGAAACCGTCAATCGCCCGATCAACAACTCACCGTTATTCCAGCGGGTCAAGACCCTTTACCCAAATCCTCCATAGGCAACCCCCAGAGGCAATTTCTGGTTCCAGAAAAACCCTTAATGACAAATAATGACAAAAGGGGGCCCATTATTTGGACCTCCTCCCTCATCTAATAGTAAACTACCATGACTCCCATGCTTGGGTTCCACTAGTGCCCATCTGCCATGTCACCTCGGTCCCATTATCCTGGCGTTCCCTCAATTTCTCTTCCACACACCTCCAGAATGTAACCTCTGGGACACTTGTCATGGTGGGCCATCCCTCTACACTCCCTTACTTTAGGTTGGTCCTTGAGGTGGAAGCGCCATGTCACCCGGTACCTAACCATCCCAGACTCTTTCGACTGATCCCGCTTTAACACCTCCGAGGTGGGGACCACCACAACACATCATCTTGTCCCCTTTACTCCGAAGCTAATATCATTTTTCCACGTCGCTTCTCTAGGACGCTCTGGAGGTCCCACCATCCACTCATCAAATCTAAAGGTCATGATTAGTTAGGGAAGATCAACGATTTGTGCGGGGGTACTCCTCCCTACTAACGTCTATGAGGGGGAGGTGGGGAGGGGGTGCCCCAAGATCTAGGTCGTCGATTCCAAAAGTTAGATCAATGAAAAGCGCAAGGATTTCCCTTATGTTGATGTCACAGGGGTAGGGGTCGTGCATGTCATAGGATCAACGAGCGAAAATATCCACCGTCTGATCTATGGTGTTCCCCGCTAACACAACATTCCATTGGTGCCACTAAAAATTGATTATCTAACCATATGATATATAATCCTCATCAAACTCACGCTCCAGATCAATGGAAGCGCACATGTAATGTGATTGGATGTAACCAGCCACATAACAACAACGAGCCTCCATTTATTTGACCAACTTGCTACATTGTATAGATGCCAACATCTCGACGTCTAACCTCGCCTGCTCCCACTATCATAAATAAACACCACTGGGGAGGGGACCTCCAAGACATGTCATCTCGGCCCCTCTACCACTATAACATTTATATAATTATATTTATATATTTATACACTCTCACACAAAGCATGATTATAGAAGGACTGGTTTGGCAAAGCCACTATGCTTAGAGCGCTCATTATTTCCGCTTAACAAATAAGTTAAAGGATTAATTTATTCCATAGAGGTTAAACATGCCTTTACCAATGCTTCTCACACTACTGTATAATTATACCCACTCATTGCCTACGACACTTATATATATCTACCTACATACATAAATTTGAAGACCGCATCACAGTCTTGTGATTAGTTAACAAAATCTCATCCTTTCCACGTTAGCTCTGTAAATAATGCATATTTCAAGCAATCAATGTAGATTGACCTTAAAAGTTCATACATATACAAATACAATCCATGCACAAATTACAAGTGTATGTACTTTTCTTGGAATAGAAACATATATGTGGGCAATTGAGTCTGAGAAAAGGACTCTCCATCCAGCTGTAGACAATTGTAGCTAAGCTCACTTGAAGTTGTCACCCCTGAGCTAGATTCGAGGGACTGAGGGGCTTGCTTAAAATATCAAAACACCAATTTCCATCTGAAATAGGGACTCTAAAGGACCTCCTTCCTCCACCCACCGGCCACTATGTAGATCAATGGTGTACATGGAATCTAAATTCTTCCTCTCCACCCAACTACAAATAGGAATCTAGAGACCATCTTCCTCCACCTAAGAATGTCAAGGGAATCTAGAGAAGCAAGTCTCCACCTTAAACACAGTGGTTCCACCCACTTTGGAAAATCCAGACCCACTATAAAATCACAACAAGAAAGGCTTCATAGGTCATCCCTCCAGGAATGCATGGACACAATCATCCACCCACACCATCGAGGGGATCTAAAGAAACACCATATCCACCCTTTGGCTTTACAGGGACTCAAGAGGCATTGTTCCTCACCAAGGAGATACCATCCTCATGCCAATCATGCCAACCAAAATAATCCTTGTCTTCTATTATATTCTGAATTTTTTCTTCCTCTCCTTGCTACTGAATGTTGGTACCTCTCTGTCTCCTGAATGAGTGAGTGTGTATTTATGTAGGCGTTTTTCCTCAATGAGGTCGAACTGCCCCTTTTTCCTTCTCCTGTGCAGTGTTTGAATGTCATTGTCCTAGCTAGCAATAGAATATTCTTCATTAATTTATGTCCTCCCTGCCTTATGAGTGTTCTCCAAGGCAACATGGTCTACAAACTTCTCTTGTAGTCCCATTAACTTCAGGAAACCAGTCCATTAAAACACACCAACCAACCTTTAATGGTTGTCAAAACAAATTCAGATTTCTTACACAAGGAAACCTTGACTATCCTAAGCAAGCAACCTCCTTAGATCTGGAATTCATGTCCCTTAACTCAACCCATTTTTTTAATTTACCTTGTAAAAATATTTACATCTCATTTTCATAAGGGAACCTCGATTTGGGTTGTCATAGAAATTAAAAAAATAAATCACATACAAAATTATTTCTGTGTACTAATTATAATTTTCCAAAATCTTAGACTTCAAAATCATTTCATTAAAAATATATGTATTAAATGCACCAAGAACAAAATGGCCATTACTAAACCATCATGATTTTCAATATTAACAAACTTTCCTTCTCAAACCTATTGATCTTCGTTACAAAGGTTGAATCTTTTCTAGAAGGGGTAAAGCCTCTTTCAAGAACTTGTCTAATTTTTTATTTATTTATTTTATTTTATTTTTTTATTATATATATATATATATTTATTTATTTATTTATTTCTATTTTAATTTTATTATTTTATTATTATTATTATTATTATTATTATTTTTTAATGATGGAGCATGGCATTAGATTCTATCTTATTCTTTTCCATGGCTTTATCTATAATAAGTTTCAACCTAAGAACTTACAAGCAACATATGGAACAACCGTCTAATTACAAAATGTAAGAGGCTACATTATAAGCTATACATACCTATACCAATATAAATCATGTTTTTCCACATTACCATATACAATATTTTTCATCTCAAAATTGGGTTTTGGGTTTTGGAGATTGACGATGGCAGAGTAGGGCTTGGTGTTGCAAAAGGTTTGTCTTACGGTTTATACTCTGAAATTTTCCCTGCGGTAGCACTGATTTAACTATTTGAGTCAAGCTCTCGATATATTTTATTCAGAAGGTGTTTATAGAACGGGGTTTCGTCTTGCAAGTAAACAACTGGAGGTTAGCACAATTATGTTGGAACATTTTCCTGACTTCTATAATGTGAGATATCGTTACTTTTGGCCTTTTATGAATGGACCCTAAAGAGTCGTTAGACTATGAGCCAGAGCTATCTCCTTGTGGGTAAACATTCATTGAATCTCTGGAAAGGGGGGGAAACCATACCTCTACCAAGGTGGATTCGCTAGTCCCTAAAGGTGGCTTTGAAAACATCATTGGGCATGAGGCGCTTCAAGATAAGGGTGAGTCCCAACGTTTTGTTGATAACTTCATCTTTAGACCTGATCCTAACAATGGAGGGTTTTCGTATCAGGGTTATAATGCCTAGAGTTTGTAGCTCCTCGGTTTGGTTTGGGGTTTGGGGGTGCCTATAGATATTTCCCTCAATGCTATCACCCTCAATGCTCCTCTCTCGGGTGGTAAAGGTCTGATTACAACTACAGATTTATTGGAAGGCATAGGAACTAGTAGTGGCCCTTTGTTATTAGGTAGTTTTTAGGGACTTATTCTAGTACCAGACTTTATAATTCCTGAATACTGGGGGTCTTGAAAAACCTATTTGAGATAATAATTTTGGTGGCATTCCTATTGAATAATGGTCGAATCTACTCCATGGGCATAAAAAGGTGAGCTTGGGGGAGAACCTCACCAAGAATTTTGGTTTGAATAGTCTTAGACTTCCATAAGAAGGACCATTGCATTCGACAAGTTAAGAGGGTTAATCTCTTCATGGTTTTGGGTGGAGATGTTAATATGTACAGTGTCACTAATCTTGCAACTAAATCCTTGGTGGGTAGGGTTCGGGGACGCCATTTCTCTATTCAAAATTTGAGAAAGTGGGCCTCAAAGGATATATCCCCCTTAGTGTCAATTGTTCCTAATATTTAATAACTCACCAAGGGATGGTTTCATCTAAGGTTTTAAGTGAACAAGGATGCAAAAAGGATAGAATGATAGGTATGACATATTAATTCCTCTTCACTCATTTTAAAGTTTTGTACGCCACTCTTTGATGCTTGTAGAGAGAGGTCAGATTTGGTGCCATAATGGGTATGTTTGTTAGGTTTTCCCTGCGCCTTCTAGGTGGATGAACTCTTTCAAGACTTTGGAAATTCAATTGGTACCTATTTGGCTTGATTCCTCGTACCTGACCATGATCCAATGCACTATGGAAAAAAAATTGGTAAAAGTGGATATGATGGAAGGCCTTCCTGGAAAGATGGACCTTGGTGGGGAGGAAGGTTTCATCCAGGGCCTCAACTATGAAGGTGTCCCATTCAAATGTTGTCACTACCACAAATATGGACACCTTATCAAGCACTCTATAGTCCATCTTTCCTCGAGGTATGAGGAGGATGACATCAGTTAGATGGTCTCCATTCATCAACACAGGGTTTAGTCTTCTTTTGGGAAAGCATACATTCTACAGACAGATTCAGAGGAAATGATCTCGATGGTCATTGCTCCTTCTGCGGATCCTGTGCATCTAGATGGAATTCCTTAAGAATCCCTAGAATGCCTGGTTCTAGGAAGCATAATCAAGAGCCAGGTAACCTTTCAAAGACAACATTATTAAAAGTGTTAAACACTTACAAATTATATACAATAGATAAGATAATCATGAGATATATTATATTAACAAGATTTAAGTATCAATATAATGTCTTGTAACCCTTATTTTTCATATTCCAAGTGGTCCCTTGGACTCTAATGAATCTTCATATTCTGAATACATCCCTAGTTGATTAGCTTTCAAACTTCCCCCCCCCCCCCCCCCCCCCTTAATTCAAAGGGGTATATATGAGTCCAAGAAGAGAGTTAAAATACAACAAGGAAAAAAATGCATGGAAACAATTGGCTAACTATGCTCTTTGAAATTATGGTATAAGGTGGGAGAACTCGAAGTCTCAACCGGTGGTGGTTTATGGCTGACCACCAACACTAGAACTTTTAGTGCAGTTCTTGGAACAATTCCAAGTCTAGCTAGAAGTTGAAGTCTTTTGCTAGAGGAAGTGCTCCAAAATGTTGTGAAAAGAGAGACCATTGATTTCTCAACTTAAAACACTTGATGTAGTTCATGGAACAAGTCCAAATCTGGCTATAAGTTGAAGTCTTCTGTTAGAGGAAGTGTTATGAAAAGGGAGACCATTGAGGTCTCAACCCATGATGGTTTAAATAATGCCACCAATCAAAGGCATGCTCATGGGACATTACTCTATCTATAGCTACAACTTTGAATCTAGGTATGGTTAATTCTGGCTCTAGGCTCAGGTTGTGGCTCAGGCTCGTTTGATGTATCATTGAAGCTTATATATGACCATCAACTATCCCCATGTTTGATACAAGGTGAGAAGATGAAGAAATCTCACCTACAAGATGTGTTAATACCCAAGAAAAATTATGTGGTATGACTGAAATATCTTATGACTAACTCTATCACATCGTTGGCATTTGAAAATCCGTGTCTGTGGACGAGGAGCAGTAGGTGAAATTGAGATTCCTTGAAGAAACCCAAAATTTGAAACTATATGGGCTTATAATAGTCTGGAATATGGAAGGACACATCCTTGTTAGATCCAAGACCAATTATGTGCTTGTTGCTAGCATTTCTCTTCCCAATGTCTAATGATGGGCTTGTGAAGTGTAGGTTGAATTTCTGCATCTGCATGAAAATCTGTTCCTGAGATGGGCTCAATAATCTGATCAATTTATAGATCTTGATGGGAGTCTATCTCAATCTCAAACAAAGGATTGTTATAAAAAAAAACCAGTTTAAAATCGTGTCTACGTTGTTGTTGCTCATCTTTTTGTAGGTGTGACTTGATCTGCAAAAAATCAATGTTTTATTGTGCATGCTGTAGACATAATTTAATATCAGGAAGAGTGGTTTTGTTGATTTTCACAGTGTCATTAGTAGTATACAATATTAGAGTATTTAATAACTCTAATACTGCACTAAGTCTGTCCATTTTTCAAACAACTTGATCTCAACAAACAGAGAGGTGTCAACTTCTCAAGAGTGCATATATTGATCATAATTCTTTATGTTGTGATAGTGCTAATGCCAAGAAAACCAATGTTGATCAATGAACTAAATCAAAATAATTCAAACATAACCTTCCTCTAATTATTTCAAAGTTACCTTCTCATTTAGACCAACTTTCAATAATAGAGTAAAAAATCCTATGATCCAATTCTAATATCACTCTCAAATAAGACCATTCCTATAAGAGGCCCAATATACAACACAATTATAAATAGGTTTGATGCAAAATATTTCAACAATGCTAAAGCTCATACGTTGCACCACGCTGAAGAGACATACATTGCTCAACAAAGCTCACACATTGTGGTTGTTGCATTGAAATTATGGGTTTAAACGCATGCAAGTTAGCTACAATATTGCAATGACATCATAGGGCATCAAGATTGATTTCAACTTGGAAGATAGAAAGCACCTTACACATCTCGCAAAACTAAAAGGTCCAAGGAAGCTTAGTGTTCTATCAAGCTTAGATAAAACACCTAATATGTATATTAAAAACATCTTAAGCATATAGCAAGGAGTTAAGGAATTTTGTTTCGGAGAAGTTCCATAAGGGTATATGGGGAAAAGGGTTGGGTAGAAAGAAGAAGCATTATGTTAAGGAATTCAACCCCACTTGTGATATCCAACAAAAAGAGTACATTGGAGCAAGCATTTCATGGAGAGAAAAGGTTCTTATTGCTCAATTAAGAACTAACTCACATCAACTTCGGTGTGAAATGGGACGGTGGAAGAGACCTAAATAAACTTGGGAAGAAAGGGTATGTACTTTTTGCACTTCTGGGGCAGTGGAATCAGAAAAATAATTCATTTTGGAATGTGATGCTTTCAGAGACATCAGGGACAATTACCGCAATATGTTAGCATCAAGTTCGTGGCATTGTCTTTTTAGTGAGGAAACTGTTAGAAGGTTGGGTCAGCTCATCATCAATTTGAGTAAGAAAGGGATTGACTTAGAGAAGGAAAAAACCAAGGAAGCTGGTAGTCCCATAAACTATTTTTAGTCTTGTGGACGTTGAAATATCATTCATTCATTCATATACCAATTTTACACATCTAACAATATAGTGAAATATATTTTCAAATATGGCATGCTGTATCAACTTCCCACACATCATGATAACAAAGAGAATCTTGCATACACGGATAATTATAGAGAGGTATCAGTCTCACGCGTCTCACAATATAGTGACGAATAATCGTATTCTAAATATCCATTATTGCAAATAGGCATTCGTCTCACACATATCACAATATCTTAAAGACCGACCTCACATGGTCATTGGCATTCAGTTCGTTAAGCAGCTCCCAGGGATGAACATGGTGGTGTTATTTCATAAGCCGATTAGGTGTCCAACAAAATTAATAAAAGCTGTGGCACGTCAGGGAGGTCCAGGATAGCTCCAGTCACTCTTTCTCGCATAGGCATTTCCAAGAGGCCCTAGTAGCTCCAGGATGATGATCCACTTAAAATTTTACTTTTTGTTTTATTTTGCATGCACTGTCCTTTGTCGAGAATATTTTCGTAACTCATTTTAAATATGTATAAACTGGTTATGGTCTTTGATATTGGTCATTTGTGATCCATATGTATATATTTATCATAAATTTTTGTCCTTCTAGTTAGTTTTTCTCTAAGGAATTTGTGGCACATTTCTTCATGTTATGACTCTATCTACATACACATCATGTGTGTCTACTAAATGTCTTTTTATTGTCTTACTAAAAATCACTGTTTTTTCCAAAAAAAAATAAAAAAAATGATATAAAATATTTTAACATTAACTAAAATGTTTTAAAAATATAATTTGATTTTATATTTAAGTTTTTTATTTCTTTAAATTCTTAATTTTTTCAAAAATACAACTTACAAATTATGCCATCCACATCCACTACAAATCTCATTTATATTCACATACCTTAGCCATATTGATTTTAGATACATGATGTATCTAGCTAGTTGTTCTAACATATCGGTAGTATGTATGTTCCTAATTGAACAAATGCATAATAATGGCCGTCCTTTCCCCTACTTAGAAAAAAATAAAAATAGAAATGCTAATAGACCAATTTAAATGAATAAGGTTTTTAAAGAAGTTTCGGGGTTTTCTCCTATGCTACAACCATAATAATATTGATCTCCAAATATATGCACTCTTCAAAATATACAATTCCACCTTTTTTTCTCCATTGCTTATAAATATTTTTATATAAATTAAAAATGTATTTAAAAAAAAGGTTTCCATGGAAAGAATATCTAAAATAACCATTTTTTTCTCCACCCAACTAGGGCGGTAGAAGTCAAAGCCTTAACAACGACCACGTGTTAGATGGCACTAGCATGTTAGAATAAGCACAAGTAGTAGCATGGTCATCATCCCTGCCTATCTCAATGGCACACTAAGTTCCAATGCTTGTCTATGGTGATGCTAACGTCCATTGTGAAATTAAGCAACAAGGGGGTTAACAAATGCAATTGGGTCCGAGGTGAACAAAATTTTGGTCAACGTGGGGAAGACTATGATGATATCCCCGACCTCTACTTCACGACTCTAAAATCGAGGGTTAATACTCTATTTCCCAACAATTTTCTTTTGTGTTCGATTATAGCCCACATTAGAAGAATCAAAGAGGGAGAAGACAAAAATAGGTTTAATGAATAAATTCGGGAAAATTTGAAAGGTGGATTCTAGAACTAGGATTTTCTAGAACCAAGGATACAAATATTTATAGGCTCATTGAATTATTGCTCGAGTAGTGAAGGAAATGGGCCTTTAGCAGCCAACCATCCACCACAAACTTATTTTGATGGACATAAATTTAGGCAATATTCAAATTATATTATGGTGTTAACATTGAAGTGTTTGCTAAATAATGAAAGAAACTAAACTGCCTAAGCTTTCCCTCCACATAGCAACAAATACCAAGGTTTAGCATTGACCACTACATGAGGTGCGCTTAAGAACATTATGGGTGATTTTCCAAGTTTTCCAACCCCCCTTTCAAAGATGGTGGTTTCTCCATGATGAGTTGCAGGTGCTAAGAGGCATGGGGCTCCTCAATCTAGGCACTCTAGAAGGTCATATGCATGCCCTTTCAAAGAATATTCCTTAAGTTCCGTTGGCATTCTTGGAAATTCCTTTTGAGACAGAGTCGAGAGATACATTTTTTCTCACTCTTATTTGGTGTAGGAGGCTCTAAGTTTATACATTCCCATGGTGAAGGAAGTTAATGTAAATGTATGCCTTTATAGTTCCAATAATTTAGTATGTTGTTTCAATGGTTTCTAGCCTTGTCTATTTGATCTTCATGAATTGTATCTCAAGTTTTTGGAAGCCGGATCTAAAATCCAAAGTTTTTATTCACCCTTGTGTAAAAGGGTATTTTATTATTGAGTTATATCTTTTTGAAGACAATGATTTGATACTTAGTTCAGGCCCATGGTTTTGGGGTAGTTTTAGTTTATACATGAAGCCTTGGATTCCCTCCAATTCTTTGAATGATATCTTATCATTGGCACTTGTTTGGGCCAGGCTCCCAAATCTACCTTTGTATTTTTCAGTTTACCATATCACAGAGCCTTTAGAACTATTCTATAAATATTCCATTTTATAGGCCCCGAAATAGATAATTTCAACGTTTGTACATATGTTCAAATCTGTGTAAAAATGGGATCAATAAAGAGTTTCCAAATAAAACACTTTTGACAAGCGAAAATACTTGTGGACTCACCATGAGAATTTTTTTTTATGATGTGGAGCCTATTTTGATTTTTTTCCAGAGAAGAATCAAAATTTTTATTAATACAATAGAAAGTTACATATGTAGATGCCTTAACCATTGTTTTTTTTCACAGAAACGGTTATGGATTATATTAGCTGTTTGGCCTAATTGCCAGATTTCGGATTACATTGAGAGGGGGCAAAGCCCAGAAAGTATCAATAGCCAGAATTACAATGACGCTTGTGGACAGCTTCCAGCTTTTTTTGTCTACAACTATGTAATCGATTTCTGTGATTTCCCCAAGCTTGAAAGTACAAACAAATTGATTCAATAGCAAGCAGTAAAACATTTCAGCTGACAGATTATGGAATTGGATCCCATGTTTCGTCCCCATCTCTTATCATTGCCCCAATAGAAATAAGGGCAACTTTATTAGCTTCAAGATCTACGTCTTTGTTGTTGTCCCTCAACACATGGCAGAAGTTCAGATTTTGAAACAATTTCTCCAAGCTTCTGATTCTAGATATCAATCTTGCCAATCTTAGGTCCCGAGGGGATGAATTTGACACCATGGTTTTTATGACCACTTGGGAATCCCCGAAGATATTAGCCTCCTTGATTCCTAAGTTCAAGAGCAACTTAAGTCCTTGAAAGAGGGCCAAAGCCTCAGCTTGGATGCTGGAGTTGATCCCCAGTCCCCAAGCAAAGTGATGGATCAATAAGCCTTCAACATTTTTAACAATTCCTCCTGCCCCAGCGCTTCCAAGATTTCCCTTTGATGCCCCATCGAAGAAGAGAGAGTGCACCTTTTGAGTGGAGATCCAGTCTTGAAAATCCTCATTGTTTTCCCCCCTTATTTGCCAGTCTTCAGAGGGGGAAATGTTGCTGATGGCTTGATGAAATTACAAATTTAGGGAGGCACCCCAAACATAATCAATCTGGTTTAGATTTGAAGTATCTTTTTGATCTCCCAGACTCTCTTTTAGCTGGAATTTAATCTTGGCCGTGACCACCTTGACATCGTGCTGAGTGTCTCTGAAGATTCTGCTATTTCGCTCTAGCCAGATCTGCCAGCAGCAGATTTTAGGGAGGGAAGACCAAGCGATTTTGATCACTTTGTTTTTGGGAGGAGGGCCAGGATAATTGCTCTGCCAATTTGCAAAGAGGTCAATAATAGAAGTGGGAAGAAAAAAATTGGGGTTCCAGTCATCCATCAGCTCTCTCCAAACCTGCTCAGCAAATTTACAATTTAACATTAGGTGCGTGGCACATTCCACATTCTCTCTGCACAAAGAACACCTGGACGAGCCATAAAATCCACGTTTCTGCAATTTATCATCTGTAAGGATTTTTTTGTGGCATAATATCCAACAAAACATGTCAATTTTAGGCAGAGAATGAAGACGCCAGATCGCTGTCCAGGGAGCGGGATCCGGAGGGACGTGCGGTCTCAGAGTGAGCTTGGCGTAGCCTTGAGCTACGGTATAACCTGCAGCCAACGTACCCCAGCCACACGAGTCTCTTTTGCGCACATGCGTGGGAGCTATACCATTCAACTTGGAGCGGAGATTGTTACAGTCCTGGAGAAGCTCCGGAGGCACATCCAAAAATTCCCAACTTGTCCAACGCGTCCCAGCCTAAGTGGAGATGTCCCACAAAGAAGATTTCCCAGTAGCGGTCAACCAGCATCGCAGCGCATTAAGGGAGGGGCAGTCACCAATCGGGTCACGATCCATAATGCGATCTGTCCAGATATTTATTAGTTGCTGTGGTCTGATCTCATGCTTGAGATTCTTTGGTCTTAATTGTATAAGTTATAATATGATGACAAGGTCATATTGAGACCTATGATGTAATATTCAGTCATGTAAACCCACTTGGTTGGGTACTTATGTCACATATGTAAATCCACTTGGTTGGATCATTGATGTAAGTGTGAGTCCTTGGTGATAGAAAAGGTCATAGAGTCATGTACTTCATTGAATTTTATGTTTGAAGATTCAGCATGAACTCAGGGGGAGCTTGGTAACTTCAGAGCTCTTCTTTCTACAAGAAAAGAAAAACCTTGTTTTGGTCCGCCCTTTGCCCTTGATGTCAAAGGGGGAGAGTCTCATGGTGTTTGAATAATGTATCTATTTTTTGTAGTGATCAAACACCATCATGGTTGCCATCAAGTCCAAAGGGGGAGATTGTTGGCAATATGATGCAGAATGTTGTCCTTGATGGCAACCTACTTGATAAGTTGCCCATGATAAGCAACCTAATTAATGAAGGACTTGAAGGTGCAGTTAGAAGCAGAACTGTGACAGGGAAGAACTTCGAACATACAATGGAAGGTTGATATAC
The DNA here is from genome assembly GCA_034641835.2 of Pinus albicaulis. Lineage (NCBI taxonomy): Eukaryota > Viridiplantae > Streptophyta > Pinopsida > Pinales > Pinaceae > Pinus > Pinus albicaulis. The sequence goes on from CM076580.1 coordinate 1,090,352,123, forward strand.
ATTATATATCATAGCAGAATTGAAGACAGAATGACATAGGAAGATTGTTGGAATATTGTCATTGATGGCAAAGGCATGGGAAACGAAGAAGAACAGCAAAGTTGCAGAAAAAAACGATCAGCAGGATCAACAGGATCAGCAGCAAAGAACAGAGGAAGAATGCATTTACAGTGACAAGCAGTGAATTGAAGGAGAATTGTCTAAAAACAGGGTTGATTTGATTTAATGGATATCAGAACCTCTGCAAAAGTTAATAAATTAAATATAATTCTGATGGAGGAGAAAGAACATCTGTGTATGGTTGAGTTTCGGTGATACTCTGTTAAGGTGGAAATACCCAGAGCAATTGGGGTATTGATTGGTTCAGTTCTCGTACGAAATTCCCTGCAACCCTGTGTGATGATCTATGGTTAGTTTCGTGCTGTTGTATATGATATCGGGTTGCTAAGGTCACGGCACAGTAAAGTGAATTCGTTTGAATGGAGGGGTGATTATTTGTATTCGTTCTCAGAAAGTTGTTCGAGAATGTAGAAACTCATGAAGATATTGGCACGGGCCGCTTCGTGGTAGGTATGGAAGTAACATACTTAGTTCAAGGTTGTTCGGTGTGGTTAGAATCGGAGTATGAATAAATTCATTATATAAAGAAACATCAAGGAGTTTTAACGCTTAAACAATGGGTGTCCGACGGAATCCATGTAAGCAGACTTAATCAGGATTTAGAGGAATAAAAAATACGGTGGAGCTAAAATCAAGGTCTTTTTCGCACTACCTTCGACATACGCGCAGTATTTTCTCGATGGGAGCTATTCCATACAAAGGATATCGCCCTACAAAATCACAAGTGCAACAGCAAGATATCGCTCATTTTATTACGATGTACTCACTCAAAGATGGCGAAGTAATGGTTATGCGCTATTACTTAAAGAAGTTACCACGGTATCGTATGATGAAGAAGTTACGACGATAATGAAGATAATATTTTACCATTGGTCATAGGTATTTATCGCCATTATCAAGCGCGCTGCTATTGCCTGCAGCAAGTTGCTCCGTTTATTGTCCGGCCGACTTGAGTGTCATACCCAATGCTGGATCTAAAGCAATGGACCTGTGTGAAGTTTATTTGGTACGGAGGGGCGCATATGTGGGCCAGGGATCAAAGTTTTATTAATATTAAACTATTCGAAAGCATTGGATTTTTTTATATAAAGCTCGGATTAAAAGTTCATTGAATTTTTAATTAAAAATAATATTACGGGGGGCAGTGTAAAGATTTAAAAATTCAGAAGGGGTACCCCCGCAGTTGAACAAGAAATCAAGCGTTGACCGGAAATCGACGGTGGAGATTAAGTGCGGGGGCACCAGCCAAAATTTTCATCCGTACCGCAAGAACCCCCCGCAGTGACGTAATGATGACTATGCAATATTTGTTTATCAATTGATAAATATTTTAATAAGAAATAAAAACCCCGAGGGCCAAACTATTGGAAACATTGTAAAAGGAATACCATTAGCGGTTGAAATGGTTTTTGTCTCATGGTTTTAATAAAGGTGATAACTATATAAATGAGAAAGATTATTATTCAAAAATGATGAGGAGTGAGGGTTGACGACAAAGGAATTCCTCTAAGGAATATCTGTATGGACAGACGACGTGCTTAATTGATGATTCTGAGTCCATGATGCACCCATCGAGATATTGATCTAAAGATGATGAGTCTTGAGATGATTCAACAGAAGAAATGATGAAGAGCTAGCGCATGTCTGCTTAAGAACACATATGGATCCGGGTAAGCTTTTGTAGATCTGGCCTGCTCTGCAAACATATTATTATGATAGATCTATACAAGAAAAGCACGTATATTTATGCGAATCATCTACATTGAAAGTGCATATGACAGTTGGAGTTTCTGAAGATTAATATACACAGAAGATGTTGAATGCATATATTCTCTAAAGCCTGGATCACTTCTGATGTTTAGGTAACAGTGGTCTCACTGTTTGGTTATGAAGAATTGGGCAAAATATGTTTGTTGATAATTGAACAAAGGGTTGCGTTGAAACTGTTTGATCCAGTGTGAAAATTGATGAAACGTGGTCTACAGTGGATCTGAGGGTTGAAGCCTTCAGTACGGAAGTAGAAGCTTCCTGCCAGTAGAATCTGGTGTTATGTTCAGGGGGTTGAAGCTCCCTTCCAGGAAAGGCTGGTAAACGAGTGCAGGGGGTTGTAGCTCCCTTCCAGGAGAGGTTGGTAAACGAGAGAAGGTTGTAGCCTTCTGCAGGTGGGGGCCTGTGTGCTGGTATAAGTATGCACCAGCATATATTGTAAGAAGTTTTCTCTATAATAAAATATTGAAGACTGAGATTACAACAGCGGTGGTTTTCTCCCAAATTGGGTTTCCACCTTAAATCCTGGTGTCCATATGTGTTGATCATTTTTGATGGTTTGTTCTGTTATTTATGTTCATGCTTAATGCTTATCTGATGCAATGCTCTAAGTAAAGACATAATAAGATATATGGACATACATGTTGGATGCAGTACTGTAACATATGGTTTTAAGAGAAAGAAAAGAAAAAAAATTGTTCAGCCCAAAATACTGATTCACCCCCCCCCCCCCTCTCAGTATTTTTCCAAACAATTGGTATCCGAGCGAGGTCCTTCTGCAGAAGCTTGATCGCTTGAAGGAGATCCATCACAATGGGAAGGAAGCAAAAGAAGAAGGCTACTCAAAAGGAGATATCTCAGAAAACATGTGCAACAGCAAATGAAGAAGATGAAACATGTACTGATTGTTGTTCTTGTGATTCACTTTCTTGTGCATGCAATGGTGAAGATAATGAAAGTAACAGTATGAGTCTAGAAGCAAATCTCAAAATCAATGATGAAGATCCATTTAAAAGGAAGGAATCTATCTACCAAGATATGATCTCTAGAATGAATGGACAAATAGAAACAATGAAGGAACAGATAGAAATATATCAAAGACTACAGGATAAAGTAACCAATCGAAGTGAAAGACTTGAAGCAGAAATCATCTATCTGAAAGCAGATCCCGAAACATCGAATAAGAAGAATGAAGAACTCCTACAATCATTTGAAAAAGAAGGATGTGAAGCAGAAATCATCTCGCTCAAAACATATCTGGAAAAATCAAATAAGAAGAATGAAGAACTTCTGCAAACATTTGAAGAACAAGAAAATGAGTTGAAGGAAGAGATTTTAAAATTGAATGATCAAGTAGAAGAAGGAAGAAGGGTCGAAGAAAGTATGAAGAAGCAATGCCAAAAATTGGAGGTTGAGGTAAATATTTTGAAAGGTAAATTAGAAGAAAAAGATAAACTCTTGAGGTTTCAAGATAGTACTAAGATTCTAGACAATATTCTTAGTAGTCAAAGGTCTCCTTCTGTTAAATTTGGTCTTGGTTTTCATGAAACTATTAAAGGAGAATCTAGTTCACAAGGAAGTGCTAAAGATTCAAAGGATATCAATGCAAAACCTGAAGTGTTGAAAGAAACAAAAGGTTTACCGACAATCATGAACTCTCAAAAGAAATCACTCCCTCCTTTGATCAATAATGTTGAATGCTTTAAATGTCATAATTATGGGCATGTTGCAACCAATTGCAGAAGCAGATTGTTTCAGTCACAAATAAACAGATTCTACACAGAAAGGTACTCAGGTTTCTTTAAGGGATATTGTTTTTCATGCAACAAGTTTGTGCATAAAGCAGCTGATTGCAATAGAAGAAAGAATAGAAAAACACATTATGATCCATATGCTTACTTTTCTGGTCACATAAGATGTTATGCTTGTAACAAGTATGGACATGTAGAAAAAGAATGCAGGATGAATAGATCTGAGAAAGTGGACAATTTCCAGCACACATTTAGAAAGTTCAAGCAAAGTTGGAAAAAGATGGAGGACCGGTCAGAAACGTAGGGAATATTGACCCTACTGCAGTCATCCGCTTCTAAAAGCTTACTTCTCATAATGACTGCAGAATGATGTGAGATACATTCTAGGGATTAGTAATGTATCATCACAAGGGGAGAAATGTATGGTGATTCCCATGGTTGGTTTGATAATTCTAGTTGGGTTTATTTCTAACAGTGCATCTGATGTAAAGAAGACAGGTACAAGTGACATAAGTTCAGGGGGAGCATTAGCCATGCTGGGAGCAATGCATTGTTGGCATTATGATGGTTCTGAAATATGACCTCTCTCTTGAGGACTTTTTGCTTCAAAAGAAGAAAAACAAACAACAGATGGAATATTCCTATCAAGAAGAAAAGCAAAATATCTTAAGCAAATACTGAAAAAGTATGGCATGGAGGAGTGCAAATGATACATGGTTTCCTATGATGAGATTATAAATAAGCCCTGATTGCTTTTTAGTCTCTTTTGCTTTCACACATGGATGAGATGGAAGTCTTATGATTCAGAGATAAGGATAGATCATGCAGAATTTGATGATGATGACTTTTGTCATGGTTGAGACCTTATAGTTCCTACACATGGTACATCATGATTATGAAATAAATATAAATCATGAAGATCTTGGTGATAACAGATCACATGGATGTTTACTTGACTCAAATTGACTATTGAAAAAGTTGTTTTGGTATGATAATTCCTCTTGAGAAGAATATGTTGATGCGGCAAAGAGCCTGAAGGCTTGACTACTAATGTACTTATGCTACAACTGTTGGATGACTCTTGAATACACAACTATGGTGCTGTTGGGGATCTCTGGTGGTGTTTCTGCTCTCATAATTCTGTTTTACTCTCTGATGTTTTTGATAAAGATGCCTTGATGATTTGTTGGTGAAATTGTTCAGGATGAACAAGCTAAGACGGAGCTTTGGTCTTATGAAAAGGATGCAGTATTGGCATTCTAATTAGTTGCTGTGGTCTGATCTCATGCTTGAGATTCTTTGGTCTTAATTGTATAATATGATGACAAGGTCATATTGAGACCTATGATGCAATATTCAGTCATGTAAACCCACTTGGTTGGGTACTTATGTCACATATGTAAATCCACTTGGTTGGATCATTGATGTAAGTGTGAGTCCTTGGTGATAGAAAAGGTCATAGAGTCATGTACTTCATTGAATTTTATGTTTGAAGATTCAGCATGAACTCAGGGGGAGCTTGGTAACTTCAGAGCTCTTCTTTCTACAAGAAAAGAAAAACCTTGTTTTGGTCCGCCCTTTGCCCTTGATGTCAAAGGGGGAGAGTCTCATGGTGTTTGAACAATGTATCTATTTGTTGTAGTGATCAAACACCATCATGGTTTCCATCAAGTCCAAAGGGGGAGATTGTTGGCAATATGATGCAGAATGTTGTCCTTGATGGCAACCTACTTGATAAGTTGCCCATGATAAGCAACCTAATTAATGAAGGACTTGAAGGTGCAGTTAGAAGCAGAACTGTGACAGGGAAGAACTTCGAACATACAATGGAAGGTTGATATACATTATATATCATAGCAGAATTGAAGACAGAGTGACATAGGAAGATTGTTGGAATATTTTCATTGATGGCAAAGGAATTGGCAAAGGCATGGGCAACGAAGAAGAACAGAAAAGTTGCAGAAAACAACGATCAGCAGGATCAGCAGGATCAGCAGCAAAGAACAGAGGAAGAATGCATTTACAGTGACAAGCACTGAATTGAAGGAGAATTGTCTAAAACAGGGTTGATTTGATTTAACGGATATCAAAACCTCTGCGAAAGTTAATAAATTAAATATAATTCTGATGGAGGAGAAAGAACATCTGTGTATGGTTGAGTTTCGGTGATACTCTGTTAAGGTGGAAATACCCAGAGCAATTGGGGTATTGATTGGTTCAATTCTCGTACGAAATTCCCTGCAACCCTGTGTGATGATCTATGGTTAGTTTCGTGCTGTTGTATATGATATCGGGTTGCTAAGGTCACGACACAGTGAAGTGAATCTTCATAATGGAGGGATTAATGGTGCTTTGGTTCTGTAAGTTGTTCGAGGAACCAATACGATCGACAGTGGAGTTATATGCCTCTGCCTCTGTGTAGGTATGGAAGGTCTACGAGTCTCGGCGTTGTCTGTGTAATAGAACCTGGAGTATGAATAAATCGATTATATAAAGAAAACACTGAAGTGGAGTTTTAATCGTTTAAACAATAAGTCTGACAGAACCATGTGCTAAGATGGAACCGTGACCGAGAGGAACAGTGACGGCAGTGTGGAGCGAAACCGTGGTTTTTTTCGCACCACCTTTCGACGATACGCGGTATTTTCTGGATGGGGAGCGATTCCATACAGGTGTTGACACGCGTCCCTACAAAACCGCCAAGCGCATGATAACTATGGTCCATCGCATGTTAACAATCGACCCAGGATGGCTAGCGAAATTGCTTATGCGCCATCGATCTGTAAAGAAGCCATTGGACGGTGATCGCTTGATGAAGAAGTGCGGACAATAATGAAGATACACGACGAATAACACAAGTACGACGCGCCATCGCGCGTTATTGCTCGTGCAAGTTGCCCAAGCGATATCCGTCGATCTTGGAGGCTCGCGATCTAACGGTGATCGAGCAATGGACCTGTGCGAAGTTTATTTGGTACGGAGGGGCGCATATGTGGGCCAGGGGTCAAAGTTTTATTAATATCAAACTATTCGAAAGCATTGGATTTTTTATATAAAGCCCGGATTAAAAGTTAATTGAATTTTTAATTAAAAATAATATTACGGGGGGCAGTGTAAAGATTTAAAAATTCAGAGGGAGTACCCCCGCAGTTGAAAAAGCAATCAAGCGTTGACCGGAAATCGACGGTGGAGATTAAGTGTGGGGGCACCAGCCAAAATTTTCATCCGTATTGCAAGAACCCCCCGCAGTGACGTAATGATGACTATGCAATATTTGTTTATCAATTGATAAATATTTTAATAAGAAATAAAAACCCCGAGGGCCAAACTATTGGAAACATTGTAAAAGGAATACCATTAGCGGTTGAAATGGTTTTTGTCTCATGGTTTTAATAAAGGTGAGAACTATATAAATGAGAAAGATTATTATTAGAAAATGATGAGGAGTGAGGGTTGGCGACAAAGGAATTCCTCTAAGGAATATCTGTATGGACAGACGACGTGCTTAATTGATGATTCTGAGTCCATGATGCACCCATCGAGATATTGATCTAAAGGTGATGAGTCTTGAGATTATTCAACAGAAGAAACGATGAAGAGCTAGCGCATGTTTGCTGAAGAACACATATGGATCCGGGTAAGCTTTTGTAGATCTGGCCTGCTCTGCAAACATATTATTATGACAGATCTATACAAGAAAAGCACACATATTTATGCGAGTCATCTACATTGAAAGTGCATATGACAGTTGGAGTTTCTGAAGATTAATATACACAGAAGATGTTGAATGCATATATTCTATAAAGTCTGGATCACTTCTGATGTTTAGGTAACAGTGGTCTCACTGTTCGGTTATGAAGAATTGGGAAAAATATGTTTGTTGATAATTGAACAAAGGGTTTCGTTGAAACTGTTTGATCCAGTGTGAAAATTGATGAAACGTGGTCTACAGTGGATCTGAGGGTTGAAGCCTTCAGTATGGAAGTAGAAGCTTCCTGCCGGTAGAATCTGGTGTTATGTTCAGGGGGTTGAAGCTCCCTTCCAGGAAAGGCTGGTAAACGAGTGCAGGGGGTTGTAGCTCCCTTCCAGGAGAGGCTGGTAAACGAGAGAAGGTTGTAGCCTTCTGCAGGTGGGGGCCTGCGTGCTGGTATAAGTCTGCACCAGCATATATTGTAAGAAGTTTTCTCTATAATAAAATATTGAAGACTGAGATTACAGCAGCGGTGGTTTTCTCCCAAAGTGGGTTTCCACCTTAAATCCTGGTGTCCATATGTGTTGATCATTTTTGATGGTTTGTTCTGTTATTTCTGTTCATGCTTAATGCTTATCTGATGCAATGCTCTAAGTAAAGACATAATAAGATATCTGGACATACATGTTGGATGTAGTACTGTAACATATGGTTTTAAGAGAAAGAAAAGAAAAAAAATTGTTCAGCCCAAAATACTGATTCACCCCCCCCCTCTCAGTATTTTTCCCAACAAATGACTCATATATATGACCTTTGATTCTGGATTCCTCCACCACCCAGATAAGCTCGTCCCCTATAAGCTCAAAGAAATGTTGGAAAATTAAACCAACTAGCCATCTGACCTCGAGCTCTTGTATTTTTGAATTGATTTAATAACTCCTTCTACTTCTTCTTTTGTGACTAGAGCCATAAGCAGATAATTTTCTTCCTCCTCCGCGTATCCAGGGAATAGTTGGGAAACCCAAATTACTTTTGCTAGATATGCTTGATCTGGGGCTCTAAAAATTGCTTTGAAGTGGTATCTCCCCAGTGCTTTTGGAAAAAAAATGAGTTTTCATCCACTGAGGGTAGCCAAATGTCTCTACTTTTGAGTCTCCATTGTTCTTCTTTGTCTTTTAGGATCTTCCTTTTTGAGGTGTCCAATTGTTTTATCCTCTCCTTTGTTTCTTCTGTCTCATATCCATCTCCCTCTAGAATTTCCATTTTTTCTAGGGATTCTTTAATGATTTTTAATTTAGCCCCTTCCATTCTCGTCTTTTATTTTGCCCAGATAATAATAGCCTCTTTCATTCTTTTGATATTTTCCATAAAATGATGTGATATGGAATGGTCCTAGGCATGGGTCAGAGGGTTCTAGGTGGCCTTTAACAAATCATTAAAACTATTTTCTTTGAGCCATGATGGATTGAATTTAAAAGAGGATCCAAGCTTCCTACTGGTCCATTTCAACTCTAGAATAATAGGAAAATGGTTTGATTCTACTCCCATGCTTACCCATTGTCTAAAAATATAGATTATGCTAATAAGGTCTTCATTCATCAGGAAGCAATCCAACCTCTTTTCCACCCTAGCCGAACTTGAGCGTCTGTTCCTCCAAGTATGTCTGTTTTTAACAAGTTAATATCAATAAGCTTGCAAGCCATCAGCGTGTTCACAAAGAAATGTTCCAGAGGATCAATTTGAGCTTGTGGCCCCTAGGTTTTAGACATGCCCAAAGAGAAATTGAAATCCCCTCCCAGCACAAAATTAGGAACGTTAATAAATTATTTGGATAAAAGAGAATTCCAGAAAGAGACCTTGTCATGACATGGGCCATAAATGTTGACGAGGGAAATGTCCATATAAATTTTCTAGGAATATACCTCAGTGCCCATAACCAGGTCCGATCCCTAAGAGTTTATAAGCCCGAGGTTGCTTTCTTTAAATCCCATAGCTAAACTCCCTGATCTTACCTTCACATTAGAGATCACAAAAGACCAACTTGACATCATTTTACTGAGATATGCCCACACAACTTCGTGATTACCCATGGTTTCTTGAAGCATAATTACATCAAGGCAGGTATTATTGAAAATATATTTCAGTGCTAGCTTCTCATGGGTGCTAGAAAACCCTCTACAATTGAAGGATAATACAATCATTTAGAACCCACCACAAGGGTTTGCGCCACTGTAAGCACCCCTTTTAGAGAGAGTTGTTTCCCATCCGCTCTATCCAGTTTTGCTTTAATTTGGTCCTTTGAAATATTAGATTTCCTACCTCTAGCCTTCCCATATTTTGGAGGCTCATGAATTCCACTTAGACCTCCTATGGAGGCTATGGAGATATACTTCTTGTCTCATGGATGAAGATTGTAGTGGGAGGCCAAAGAGGATGAAAGAGGGGAGGGAGTCAGCTCGGGAACTCGAGGAAGACACATAGATGTTAAGGGAAATGATAGTTGTGATAATATTTCCCAAACAAAAAGATAAACTATAGACTGAAGGAAAATATAAAAACAACAGCCTGGAGGGACGAGGCCTTGGTAAAACATCAAGTAATGATAGAAAAGTTGAGGATAAAGAGGAAGGGGGAGGTAAAGAAATACCAGTAGACTGTGAAGGAGGGCTGATGATTTGAATGTCTTCCTAAGCTTCTAGTGGTTGATTATCCCCCTGTACATCTTGACATCCAAACAATGGGTGTTGAGCTTCTTCAACCTCCATCGGATCGAGACCAAAATCCCACTGCTCCCCTTCTTCCCTATTTTGATTTTTTTCATTCTCCTCTATCTTTTCCAGAGCTTCATAACTTGCGACCCCATTTTGTCTTCTTCTTCTATGAAATCCTAAGGGATAATCTCGCACAAAATGTCTGTGTTTATGACATCAATGGCATCGAAAGCGCAGTTCCTCATAATCAATTATCTGAGTGTGCGAGTATACCCCTAAAGGTGTAATTCAATTTTTTCTGCCAACCCCTCCCTTGGGTCTAGCTTTACCAAGATTCGAGCCAAAATACTGATCTTAGTCTTCCTGAAAGACATGTCTATGAGAAAAATCTCCAGTTTATTCTTGATCGCCTTAAAAATGTCTTCCGTCCATAGCTGAGGAGGCAAGGTTGGTAGTCAGACCCAGACTGGTATCTCCTTGAGTTTTTCTCTATGTGCATCAAATAATGACATCCGTTTCTTTAACAGAATTGGCGAAATCCCGAAGTACCAATTTCTATCAAGAACCCATTCAAGTGCTTCATGTTTATTAAATATTACCGTAAACCACCCCTGCGCCAAGATGATCACCTTTGATTGATTTTCCAATGCCCCCATTCAAGCATTTGATATCCATTCTGTAATGTAATTATCTAAGTAATGTATTCCCTTTGCTCTCCCCACAATGATGAGTTAAGAGGCTTTCGTTGCCTTATCAATTTAGATGTCGACCCCAAGGACAAGATTAGGGTTCTCCATTTTTTTTCTTATACATTTTCCCTTCTTCCTTTTCAAACTTGAAGACTGGCCATTTTCCTTGTCAAAAACCTCTAGCTAGTTTTTCCCTCCCTGTGAGGGAGCATGGCCTTTGATTATCTTTCCTAAGTGACCTTATATCAAAACATTTTGTTTGATAATCTCCCCAATCTCTACAATATGACCCTAATTCTCTGGTCAAAATTCCGAAACCCCAACCGAAGCCCCCAAAAAGCCAACCTATAATACTTCACCATTCTCAAACCCTATATTTTATTAGATGGCGATTCGACCACGTACCTTCTCTACCTCTATAGAGAATCCATGGTTTTCTCTGTCCTTCAGTGCTAGATTGCCAAAAAAAATTTCGTTCCCTTTCAATATTTTTTGGTTGATAATCTGTTGGGGATCGCTTATCGCATCTTATCTCTTCTTTTGAGAAATTTTGATGGCAAGGGATTTGTCAACTCTTTGGGTCAATCCCTTGTCTTTAACATGCAGATATTTGTCCAAACACAATTTAAGCCCCTCATTCCACCATAGCCCACAACTCTTAACTATATCATCAAGCTCTCTCGTAAAACCTACATACTCAGGAATATCCAAAGAGTTTATGGGGCTTACTAGGAGTTTCGCCGACACCCTTGTTGAATGATCCAATAATCTCACTGGAGTTATCTATCCGTCCTAAAACCCTTTGTCAGAATCCTAGTGGTGTTGTGGTAGAGATGGATTTACCTTCCTCCAAAAACTCTAAATCGCTTTCAGATTTATGCTCCAGCCCCTATAGACCCATTTTTCCAGCCGAGGATCTAGCTGGTAACCTTACCTTGTCCAAGTTCTAATGAGTTGGATCAAGACCCCAAATTGATAGGATGTCTTCCTTCTCAGGCTCCAGGTCGACATAATCTCTCGGACTGACTATTTCCCCTACCTGAGTGAATAATAAAAAAAATTACTTCACCTACTGTTCCTTTCACCTGGTAAAATCCCCGTGTAGATGGGCACTAACAAACTGTGACAAAAAAATGTTTTACCCTCCTTTTAGTTACACGAAAATACATTCAACATCTCCCGGAGTGTACGAATCCCCAAAAGCGTTTGTCTGCTGCCGTGTGTGTGCCATATGTTGACAAAGATCTGACTGCGGACGCCATCTATTGAGCTAGGGTTTCCTTCCTGCGTCAAACCCTAGGAATCCAAAGCCTAAAACCCTAAAGTTCATTGCTCCTCCGGAACCAAGAAGCCTCATCATGAAGCCTATTTTGATATAGAACATATTACAGTACAATGCCTTAAAATTTCTAGTTTGGTTACAAAGCACCAATGTAAATCAATATGGTTGGTTTACCTTAATATATAACATCAAATTATTTACAAAAAAGATTCTTTTGATTCATACTCGGCCAAGGAAGGGTCCAAATATGCTTCATTGAAAGCTAATGAAATACCTATCGAGAAGTATTTTCCTCTTTTAGATCCTCCCTTGGATGAGTTAAAAGTTGAAATAATGGCTACTAAGTACACCAAAATTTTTAGATCAAACTAGATATTCTATGGCAAAGAAAGGCCCATCATCTTTGCATATAATGACACATCAAATATTGATGGAAGAGATTGCTTCCCATGTAGGTCTAGATCAAAGGGAACCTAAATTGAGTTGGGTGGATCAAGCAGAAAAAATGAGATATAAAATCAATTAGATTCGCTAAATGAAGACAAATCGAGAATGGTAGGAACTACAAAGAACTCATTAGAGACAAAGTAAGGCTTAGATAACAATAGTAATATAAGACGAACTGTCATCTAATAGCATGGTTAATTGTAACAAGGAGTTGAAGTTATTCATGTAGTATTTTTGTCTTTCTTTATATTTTGATAATGTATTGTAAAACATAAAAAATGTTAGAAGCTTACTATAAGAATATCACATTCCATCACAATCATCTTGTCATATATGTTGAGAGCTCTCTAGACATAGGGATGTACCTTGAATTATTTTGGGATAATTTTGTAATGAGTTACTCAACACTCCTTCATATGTTCTTTCACTGCGAATTTTTTGACAGTCTTTCATAAAATAAAATTCCGAGTTATGGTTTTTATTTTGTAAACACTAAGGTGTTATCGCCCTATAGCATAAAAAATGATACAAAGGTGACCAAGGAAGAGTTTGTAGGTCCAATGGGTACACAATCCATTCCTCTATACCTCTTTCTAAAAATTAGAAGAGTGCACATATACATGCTATATAGACAATCTAGGCAAAGAAAACTTCACTTTCCCTATTGTTTAATATGGGTTTGTATTTCTTTCTTTTGGTTCCTAAGAACATATGTTGAGTGATAAATCGCAATGTAAAATCTAAATTGCATGCATAATAACTTGTGTTTTAAAACAAATATATTAGCTAATTACTTGCAAATAAAATTGGCACTGGCTTATAAATCTGTCTTACCAAAATATTCCCATCATATTAAAATATTAATATGAACATATTTATTGACTTCAATAGAACCGTGACCACAAAACATGAACCCCAACTCCAAAATCTCATATTTTTCGTCAAAAACACCAAAATCAACATACAAATCAAAAAGTGGTGCTACTAGCAACACCCTTTTCGTGGGGAAAAATTAGCGCATTTTGCAAACATGTCCTTAAAAACTTCATGATGTTGTGAAGAAAAACCTTAAAATCAACCCCCGAATAAAAAAAGTGGCACTAAAAACGACATTTTATTTTTTTTAGGGTCAAAATTACAACTTATTTGAAAGGATGGCCTTAATAAGCTATACCATAGCAACAAAAATCTTAAAATTAATGTTGTGATCGAAAAAAGGTGCTACTAATAGCACCCCACCCCTTATTTTCGGGGTAAAAAATACAAATAATTTGAGACGCATGGCCTTAACAACCAATACCTTTATAACCAAAAACATAAAACCAACCTCTAAATTAGAAAAGGGGCTATTAGTTGAGCCCCCCTCGCCCCCCTCTCTTTTTTTAGGCTTAAAATTGCAACATTTTTAAACCATGACATAAAGAAAACGTGTTGCAAATAAAATAATAATAAATAAAAACACAAAATTGAAAAAGAAGAAGAAAGAAAAAGAGAAAACATATTGAAATAATAATAATAAAAATAAATAAATAAAATTTATTAATATGTTTGAAACTCAAATAATAATAATAATGGAAAATAAAGGAAATTAAATTATCTCCTTGCCTTTTAAAAAAATAATAAAAAATGCTTTGTCAATTGAGTTCATCTTAGGTGGTTGAAGGGAATGTTCTTATCCTCCCCACTTCGGTTCAATTCTCGTAGTGACATGTTGAACTCATATTGAGTATATTTTTGTAATGGCTCCAAGCCTTGTTCTTGAATGACCTTGGTCTCTAAAGAATATCCTACCCTTGTCTGCGTGTTGGAGGGTGGGGTCTTTGATTACCTAGGGGCAAAAAACACTTTTAAAAAAGGTCAAGAATAATATCGAAAAAGTTAAAAAATAAAAGTTTATATGGAAATTTAAAAAACAAAAATTAATATAAAAACACATAAAAAAAAACCATTTGAGCTAGGGGGCATTCCGAGCACACTACCATGTATCCCACCGATATCGCAACCCCCTCCACCAACACTAACCCCTTAAAGGAGTGAGAGGGCATGAGGGCAGTGGCATGTTGTGGTGGAGGGTGCTCCTCCGGGAGGTGAATATAAGGGGAGCGTCCTAAAGGGGATTTTTGCTACTCATTTAAGGTTCATATGTGGGGGGACGACGATGGAAGGGGGTTGGTACTTTAAGGGGTGAACATGGAGGGAAGGATGGTCAAGAGGAAGGAGGGAATGATATGGGATAGTGTGTTAGAACAAGGGGGAACAAACAATGTGGGGTTAATAGGTGATTCCAAGAATCGACCTGCCTCCACGCAACCTCCCCCCAACCCCAAATGGTATAAAATTATCCCTCTACAACCTCCCAATAAAAATGACATGTAATATAATTTAGTCATGCATTAGTTTGTCTTTTATTATGTTTTGATAATATATTGTAAAACTTTTTTAAGTTTACATTTTAAGAAAACAACATAATCATTTTGTCATATATGCTCAGAACTACCTAGACATAGGTAAGGACCTAGAATGGTTTTGTCATTATTTTGTAGTGCACTACTCGACACTACTTGATATGTACTTCCATTGTCATTTCTTTGGTAGTGTCTTATAATATAAAAACCTCCAATTTTTGTTTTTTGTTTTTTGTTTTATCTCCCTAGAGAATAGACAATGATATAAAAGATACCAAGGAAGAGTCTCTATGTTCAATATATATGAAATCCATTCCTATCGTAATCCAAGAAGGGTTTATGCTTCTTCGTAACGATTAGAAGCGGAGTGTCTAAATACCTGACTGTGTAGACAAATTATCTAGACAAAAATTTACTTTCTATGATGTATAAAACACACACACACACACACACACACACACACACATCTTGAGGAAACCCTCTGGGCACTTTTCATCATCTTGAGGATGGTACCCAAGGTAAACAAATAAATGGAATTTTTGGAAACTTGATTCAATAAGGACATCGAGTGTGGCCTGATAATCCACAAGGAAACCAACCTAGGGGCTTGACCCCGTGACCTCTTGCTTGTAATTTATAGCACTTGATCACTTGAGCTAACCCACTGGGATATATGTGCACTTGTGTGTGCTCATGTTATTAGCTATAAGTTAGTACGAAAGGATGAAGCTCAATATTATGGATATTTTAATTGGGTGTTGAATTGGTTTCCCTAGAGGTAGGCCACAACTATGACGGGCTATAATTTATTTTATATAATATAAAAATAGAAGACTGTGTGCATATTTTTGTAATAATATTGTCTTCTCTATTCTCAATGTAGCATACAACAATATATCTTAGCATGATAAATATTTATGCAAAATCTAAATTGCATGCATAATATCTTACATGATTAATATGCTTTAGAGTGAATGTTTGTAACGGTGCTAGTTGTCATGGCTATGGATCTTTAAGAAGTTGTAGTTTTGACTTTGGAAAAGGGGTGGGTTGATACTTGAAGGGCCACATGAATAAGACTTTGAAGAAGTTCCAAGGGTTTTCTCCCAAGAAAGTCACAATGATCTTGATCTCCAAATGCACGTGAACCTTAAATATTCAATACCAAAATTTTTCTTCATTGTTTATAAACAAATTTGTATAAATAAAATATGTATCTATAAAAAAATCCAAAATATTACATGCAAAGAGTATTAAAATAAATTCTTTTCTCTCAACTCGAATGGGATGGTAGAAGTTGAAGCCATGCCACACACCACATGTTGGATGGTAGTGAGCATGCTAGGACATGTACAATTCGCTATAGCGATGGAGGTTGAGGTATTCAATAGGAAATGTGGTGATCATTCCAGTCCATCTTGATGGTGAACTGAGCTTTAATGCTTGGTTGTGGTGAAATTAATGGTCACCATGAATGGAATCAATGAGGGGGTCCTTTAGGCTCTAGCTAAGGCTTAATAAATTTAATTGGGCCCTAGGTGAATGACATTCTTGTCAACATGGAGAATATTACATTGGAATCCCTAGCATTTGCTTCACAAGTATGAAATCCAAGGTTAATAGTCCCTTTTCCAACACTCTTCGTTTGTGTTTAATGTTGGGTATGTGTAATATTCTTTGAAAAAATATCCCCACACGCGTTCGGGGCCATGTCGAGCATAGTGGGGGTGGAATCTGTGTGCGAATCCCTCTTAAAAGGATCTCCGGTCTTTATACAATAGAGATAGAGGGGTTTTGAGCAGCAAGTTTTTCCCAGGAAAAATATCTTATATTGTGGATTGATTTGCTTTCTCTTACTTGGCGTGATTGTACGATCGTGTTTAATTTCCGCAAATTAATTGTAGAAGGATTCAAATCTTTCTCTAGTATATTGCATGATTAGATTGAATCCATTGGTATACATATTGTTTGTATAATTTCTACATTTTCCCTTAATTAAATTAGAAGTAAATTGTAATTCCACATCACATGATAACTTGTATGAGTTAACTAAGTCAGGAAGACTTAGTTAGCCCAGTCAATTCGAGTTGAGGATCAAACTAGAGGAATGTAGAGTGTTCCCTAAGTTTTAGGGGGCCCAACTGTAGTTTATTTTGAGTTGTAATTAATTAACTTAATTAATTTGAGTTAAAATCAATTTAACTAGTTCTAATTGTTGGAGAAACTAGTGAGAGGTCAAGTGAATTAATTTGGATTTAATTCACATGCAGTGATCAATCAGATAACTGATAATTCACTCATAAATAACTCATGCATGTCAGTTATGAGAAATACCCAGTTGAGATTGGACTTAAAGGGAAGTGTACTATCATTTGTATAATCATCCAAATTGTATAGGTGGTGCATGTAGTCAGAAGAAGGCCTAAAATAAATCATTCCTTAATTAGAGAACTCTTTAATTTTAACCATTTGAATTTCCTTTAAAAGGAGGAATGAAGGCACAAGTTTAATCATTGTTTTTGTGAGCAAGAGTTGGTGAGACCAAGCAATAGGAAGCACAAGTTTATGCGTGGAGCTTGTGAGATAAAGGTGTGCCAAGAGAAGCTTGTGCATAGGTTGGAATTGAGAAAGTCAAAGATAGTGCAGAGAACTCCCAAGTCTGAGAGAAGCATTGTATGTTTCATATTATTGACACATGCAATATACAAATAATGAGGTTTTTAGCTGAGGCTTTCCCTAGATAAATCTTTGTGTTGTGCGATTGAAATTATTTCTCTTTTTTGTTCATGTGATTATGCGATCGTAATTGGCTTCCGCAATTTGTAGAATAGATTCAATTATTTTGTTTTAGCATATTACAATATCAGTTGAATCTATGTGGATTTTCTACATGTAGTGTGCAAAAATATATCTTGGTGTAATAAAACTTGATGTGAACTCTAAACACCATGCATAATATATTATAAGATTAATATGCTTTATAATGCATATATTAAATACTTTCTTGCAAATAAAATGTGTATTGGATTATAAACTATTAGAGTTATCAAAATATTCCCACCGTACTTATTGATTTGACAAGAACTATTACCTCAAAAAAATAATTATAAATCCAAACCTCATATTTTTGTGTAAAATTAGTGTTTTTTGGGGTAAAAATAACTAAAATCAACCTCAAAATAAAAAAGTAGTGCAACTAGCAACACTTTTTCCCCATGGTGAGTAGGGTGAGGTGTTTTTTTGGGGGAGGGGGGTGGTTAAAATTAACACCTTTTGCAACCATGTCCTTAAAAACCTCATAACGTTACCAATAAAAACACTTAAAATTAAACCATAAATGGAAAAGTGATGCTAATAAAACATCTTCTTCTTCTTCTTATTTTGGCGGGGGTGGGTACGTGCATTTAGGGGGTTCAAAATTACAACTTCTTTGAAAGGATTTTCTTCACAACCTATAACATTGCAAATTAAAAACTTAAAAATCGAAAAATGGTGCTCTAAATAGTAGTCTATCCCCTTTTTCAAGGTCAAAATATTAACTTCTTTGAGATACATGGCTTTGAAAACCAATACCATTACAACTAAAATCTTAAAATCAGCTTATCGATCGGTTTCCGTAGAGGTAGGCCACAACTACAAGGGGGTATAATGTTTTTTATATAAGGTAAATAGAATAAGGTGTATATTTCTTAAAAAATACTTTCTATATTCTCAATGTGACTTACAACTATATATCTTAGCTTGATAAATCTTGATGCAAAGTTTGAATTACATGCACAATATCTTATAAGATTAATAATTTTTAGAACAAATGTTTGTAAGGGTACTAGTTGTCGTGGCCATGGGTATCTAAAAAGTTTTAGTTTTGACTTTGGAAAAAGGGGCGGGGTGCTACTTGTAGGACCACATGAATAAGACTTCTTAAAGAAGTTCCAAGGGTTTTCTCTCCCAAAAGTCACAATGATATTGATCTCCAATTGTATGTACACCTCAAAATATTCAATGCCATTTTTTTCTTCTTCATTGTCTATAAATATTTTTTTATAAATAAAATATGTATTTTTAAAAATTAAATGCAAAATTTTTCATGCAAAGAGTACCTATATTTTTTACTTGACACAAATGGGGTGGTGGAAGTCGAAGCCATGACACACGCCACATATTGGATGACAGTGAGCATGTTAGGACAGGTATAATTAGTTATTTCAATGGAGGTTAATATATTGAGTGGGGAATGTGGTGATCATTCTAGTCCATCTTGATGGTGTACTGAGCTTTAATGCTTGGTTATGGTCACATTAGTGGCCATTGTGAAAGGAGGAAATGAGGGGGTCCTACAGGCTCAAGCTAAGGTTAAGAAATTCAAGTGGGACATAGGTGAATGTCATTCTTGTCAACAAGGAGAAGATTACATTAACATCCTTAGCCTTTTCTTTACAATTATGAAATCCAGGTTAATACTCCATTTTTTATCACTCTTATTTTGTGTTTAATTCTATTCTAGACTAGAAGAATTAATGAGGGAGAACAAGAAAATAATGTCTAATGAACAAACGAAGGAAGAATTTGAAGGTTGGATTCCAAAAATGGGATTTTATAGAACCGAGGATAGCAATATTATAGGCTTATTTAATTATATTAGATGAAAAACGATTTTGTTGCTCAGGTAGTGGAGGAAAGGGGCCTCCATAAAAGGCCATGATCCATAAACTTGAATTGATGGACATTAAATTCAAGGCAATATCAAAACAATCTATGGTATTAACATTAAGGTTTCATCTCCCTAGAGTATGTACACTGATACAAAGGAGGCCATGGAAGAGTCTTTAAGTCTAGTGGGTATGTAGCCCATGCCTATCCTCATCTAAGAGAGGCTCCTACCCCTTCCTAAAGATCAAAATGGGAGTGTCTTTTTTAACACTTAAAATTACAACGTTTTTTAAACCATGACATAACTCTCTCTCTCTCTTAGTTTAGTGGGTATGTATCTCTCTCTCTTTCTCTCACACACACACAATTTAGTGGGAATGTGTCTCTCTCTCTCAGTTTAGTGGGTACGTATCTCTCTCTCTCTCTTTCTTAGTTTAGCCGGTACTTATCTCTCTCTCTCTCTCTCTCAGTTTAGTGGGTATGTCTCTCTCTTAGTTTAGTGGGTGTTTCTCTCTCTCTCTCTAACATCCTTTTAAATATTTGACAACTAAAGGGGGGCTTGTGGTTGTAATCCCCTCTAATTGCAACATTTTTTAATCTAGGGCATAAAAGTCATGTTTCCTCACAAATAAAATCATTAAAAAAACCCAAAAATGATAAAAACAAATAAAAATAGAGAAAATAAATAAAAAAAGAGGAATATATATTTATATTCCTCTTTTTTTTTTTCATTTTTACTTTCTATTTTTTTATTTGTTTTTCTCATCTTTTGGTTTTTTGTATTTATATTCCTCCTTTTTTCCTTATTTCTTCCTTTATTTTTATTTTTTTTATGCCTTGGCTTAAAAAATGTTATATTTTTCATCTTAAAAAAAGAGGAGGTTGCAACCACAAGCCCTGCTATTGTTGTCAAATGTTTAAAATGATGTTAATGTGAGTGTGTGTGTGTTTATGTCAATTAGGGTTATCTCGAGTGGTTGGGTGGAATGGTTGTTATCTTCCAGACCTAGGTTCAAATTCCTAGTAGTGACATGATGAGCATTATTGTAATGACTTTGTGCCTATGCATATTGTTGCATTGGCTTCGTGCCTTGTGAAATTTTAAGTGAGTATTCTTGTAGGCTAACTTGGTACCAACAACCTCATTCTAGCCCTTGGCCTCAACTTTAAAAAAGAGTTCAATACTAACTTTAATATATATATATATATAAGGAAATTAAAAAAAATAAAAAATAAAATAAAATTTTTATTTGTAAGCTAGAGAGAAGTTTTTGTCTTGATTGAAGGAAGCCGAAAAGTAGATAGGTTGTGTTGTTAGTATGCCATTAGGGAAACCAAATCAACAATAGAAAAAAGGTTGTTTAATACATATTGTTTGAGTGACATTGTCAGTTCAAAAAGCAAAGTTAAAAGCTTCAAATCTAAGATATTCTACTTTGCAGTAAAAAAGGTTCTATCGGCCTATGCTTAATTATAAAAAAAGCAATACTTCCTATGTTAAGAAAACCAAAACAAATATTGCATAGACTGTGCATATCAAGGACTAAGTTGGAGGAGACTTATCATTAGAGTATGTGAACAAGACAAATACATCCCTAGGTACTGGAAGTTGAGTGTCCATCTTCGTTGTCACTTGAGTATAAACCTTCTAGTCTAGTTCCTCGACTTGCAACTAGAGCTCATGCAATTGAAGAAGAATGGCATTATATTCATCAATTTCCAAATCAAGAGTTTACCCTTTCTAATTATGATATGCCAACATAGTTCTAGAGTCTTGAATTATATGGTATCATGGATTTTGGAGGTACCAATATTTAAATCCCACATTGGAACCTGTTCAAGAGCTTCCTCATCATGCAGAGAAGTTTGTTTTAGTCTAGCTTCAAGTTCAACAAAATCAATGGATGCTAGGATTGTAGGATGGGCACATTGATTAAAAATGGCCCTAGAGATTTTGGACTTGTGTTGGGCACAAGTGGGAGTTCAATAGTTAGGGCCTCTTTGATCATAGTTGTGTTTTCCCCATGCCATTAAAATTCCACAAATAAATTTTAAATAGGAAACCATCACAATATAAAGCCACAAAAGAAACCTAGTTGGAATAAGAATAGAGAAACTAAATACATGGATTTGAAATGGGAAGCTTTACCAAGCTAGGTCCACGTGACAAGGAGGTCAACATATAACAAAATATGATTTAGAAGCCGTTGAGATGTAGGAAACCACTAGATGAGATTTTCAACATGGTCCCTAGTATTCATGGCAAAGCATAAGGATCAAATATTCTAGAGGCTAGCCAGAGGTAGGTGAGTAACCATGAGGACAAGAACCATAATGCTAAGAAATTCCCCATTATTAACATTCATATTTGTGGTATGTACATGTCACAAAGGAGATGTGCTCACATTGTGTGTCCCTTCATGGAGTGGGAGAAGGGAGTCTAGCACCACCCTTCTGCTTGAGTAATTATGCTTCCCTATCACTCGATATGGGGTATATTAAAAGACGAACATACGGTTAGGTGTTGATCTAATTATGTGTAAAATAAAATGTAATTAAAAAAAAGTAATATAAAAATTATACTAAAACTTACCAAAAAAGCATTTCGAGTGGGGTGACCATTTTGAGCTCACTGCCCGATTCCTCCTAGCTTGTGTCTCCCTACCCTTCCCACCTGCTTACCCCCATCCCACCTCTCCATCCTTAACACTAAACCCTTAAAGGAGTGATGGGGCATGAGGGGAGTGAAATGTTATAGTGGAAGGGGAGTGGTGGAGGGTGCTCCCCTTGAGCGAGTGCATGGGGAGAACCTTAAAGGGGTAGTCTACCACTCCTTTAAGGTTCAAATAGTTGAAAAGTCAACAAGAAATGTGTGTCTAATTTAATTTTCCCTTAATTAAATTGGACAATAAAATGTAATCTTATCTCATAATCACTTGTAATAGTTAATTGGGTGTGATAAACTCAGTTAGCTCATGAATTTTGAGTTGAGGGTGGTTGGTGAGGCATGCAGAGTGATTCTATTAGTTATGGAGTTTGAGTTACATTTAGTGCATTAGTTTAATGCACGAGAAATCAGTTAACTCAATTTATTGAGTTAAAGTCAGTTGAACTAGTTGTAACTATTTGTTGCACTAGTGAGAGATCAAGTGAGTTAAATCAGATTTAATTCATATGTAGTGAACTGCCCTGCAACTGATGATTTACTGTTAATAGCTGAAAGAATTTCAGTTCCAGTGGAGGCCCAGTTGAGACAAAGGTTAAAGGGATGTTAACTATCAATTGTATCATTAGTAGGCTGCCCGGATGTAGTAAGACAACCATAGGATTTCCCATGAGCATTGCGCAATTTTGGAAGGTTGAATTTCCTAAAGAATAGGGATTTCATTCCACATGAATTGCGCAAGCAAGACAAGTTGATTAGAGGCAGGAAATTGGCTAAGTGTTGTTTGATTTTGTCCGGGTCAGTGTGAGACAGTTGTGAGAGTGCATGAGACTCTTGTGAGAAGAGTGCATTGTAATTGTTTCATGATTCCTTGGTGAATATATAATAGAAGATAGAGGGGTTTTGAGCAGTAATCTTTCCTCGGGAAAATATCTGTGTTGTGGTTTTATTTTCTTCTTTATTTAATTGTTGTGATTGGCGATCGTGTTTATTTTCCGCAATTGATTTATAGAAGGATTCAATATCTTTCTTTAGTAGATCACATGATCGGATTGAATCCATTGATATACATATGTTTGTATAATTTCTACATGGTATAAGAGCACTGGAAATCACTATAGTGGGGAACAAATTGAGTTTGTGATTGAATAACATTCGAATTTGCAAAAGTATTATTGGTGCGACAAGCGGATCAGGATCAAGATGGCTTTCAATGGCTTGAGATTGGAGTATGCACTCGAGGGAAGTTCCGATTATATTGCGTGGAAATACATGATGGAGGTAGTTTTGGAGGACAATGGGTTGAAATAATTCATTTATAATGACATTCCCAAACCCACTGCAACAGATGTCGCTCTTCTTGATGCTTGGAAAAAGAAGGTTGCAAAGGAGAGGAGGATCTTATTGGAGGGAGTACGATACCACATTGTCTAAAGTCTCCATGGAAAAATGACTTCATATGCAATGTGGAAGGATATGACAGATCTGTTTTAGAGTAGCAGTGATCATAGAAAATTGGCACTGAAGGACAAGCTCAAGAAAATCAAAATGGAGAAAGGAAACACTATTCCGAAAAATTTAACCAAGTTTGTCCAATTTCGAGATGAGCTTGGGAGCGTTGGAATTACTATCGCAGATGATGAATTAGTGAGCCTAGCTCTTCTAGGCCTTCCCAAGAGTTGGCATAGTTATCAGGACTTTGTCAATGGGAAGGAGAAGCTACCAGATTGGGAACAACTTTGGTCAGATTTGGTGCAAGAATAATTCACATGGAATTCCAGGGATGGATCTTCCTCTAAGACAAATGATGAAGAAAATTGCGCCTTGGATGGTAAGGCGAAGAATGGGAAGGGAAAGAAACCCTATTCCAAATCTGATTCCAGCAAAGAAGGCAAGAAGTGCGACATGTCCAGAGTGAAGTGTTTTCACTGTCACGAGCATGGACATTATGCCACTAATTGTCCACAAAAGAAGAAGAACAAGAAGGCTTCAGGATCTGCAGCTGGTGAGGCTTTGGCCTCACAATTTGAGTTGGACTTCTCGCTTATTGCATGCATGGTGTCAAGTGCGATGGGATCAGTGTGGTACTTGCATAGTGGTGCATATTTCCACATAACGGGAGACAAAGAACTTTTCAGTAGCTTGGAGGAGAAGGACCTCCAAATGCATATTGAAATGGGTGATGATGGGAAGTACATTGCTATTGGGATTGGTAAAGTTACCTTCCATAGATAGTAAGGTAAACCCTTCTTATTAAAAGATGTAATGCATGTACCAAGCTTGAAAAATAATTTAGTTTCAGTTGCAATGTTGGAGGATAGAGGCTATTATGTGGTTTTCATTGAAGGGAAAACTTTCCTTCGACACAAAGCCATAGGACGAGCCAAGAATATTGGGATTCATGTGAATAATATTTATAAAATTGATGTATATGGATGCGCAACATTAATGGGTAAGGCAGACAAAGTGGTGAGCCTGGATGAGGGTGAGTTATGGCGCAGGAGATTGGGCCATATACACCACAGAGCTTTGAAGGTCATGCAACAGATGTCTACGGGTCTTCCCAAGGGTACTCTTGCGCACATAGACACAAGCAAGGGGTGTACCATGGGGAAGTATGCAAAGGGAAATTTTCACAAGAAGGAGGACTGAGCAACGGAAATACTTGAGAGAGTTCACTTAGATGTGTATGGACCATTCTCTGCAGCTTCGACAACAAAGCACAGGTATTATGTGATCTTTGTTGATGATTTTCTAGAAAGTGTTGGATCTACTTCATGCAGAAGAAAGATCAGACGTTCTCAAAAAATTGTGAGTTCAAAGCATTGGAGGAGAAAGATACGGGGAAGCATGTGAAGGCTCTTAGGAGCGACAATGGTGGTGAATAAATCTCCAATGAATTCAAGAAATTCTGTAGCAAAGAAGGAATTCAGAGAGAGTTGATTGTGCCTCATAACCCACAAAATAATGGGGTCTCATAAATAAAGAACAGAACAATTGAGGGTGCGACACGAGCGATGTTGCATGATCATGGCCTACCGTTGCATATGGGGTGGAAGCATGCAACACAATAGTATTTGTGCAAAATTGTAATCCTCATCGGATACTTGGCATGAGTACACTAGATGAGGCTTTTTCTGGTAAAAAACCTGATGTTTCATATTTTAAATTTTTTGGCTCATCTGTTTATTGCCATGTGACCAAAGATTTCAGGAAGAAGCTCGAACCTACAACTGAGATTGGGATATTTTTGGGGTACACTGATACTCCCCACAACTATCAGGTGTATTTTCCAAACAACATGATGACTCTTGTGAGGTGGGATATAAAATTTGATCAGGAGAAAGCATTGCGATTGTCCCTTGAGGGGGAGTTGGATTTGCATGCAGATGAGGAACTCTTGGTTCCAAAGAATGAACCTCAATATGTGGAGCAACCACATGCAAAGGATCATGAAGTGGCAGAAAATGATCACGCAAATCCATCCACCAGAAATGGTAGAAGGCGCACCACGAAAGCTGATAGATTGAGACTTGATGCGACAAAACATGTAGGAGCACCTACTCCACTGTGCAGACAGAGACAATCTCCAAACATGTTTACTGCATACATGGATCTTATGAGAAAGTGTATTGTGATAGAACCATCCTCCTTTGAGGAAGTAGTGTAGTAACCAATTTGGGTTGATGATATGTTTGAGGAGTATGAATCCATCGTCAAGAAAAATGCATGAGAAGTTGTCCCAAGACCAGTCGGAAAATCAGTGGTTGGATCTAGATGGATCTATAAGGTGAAGCAGGCGGTAGATGGGAGTGTGGAGAAGTACAAGGCTAGATTTGTAGCCCCAATATTCTCACAAGTTGAGGGGATTGACTATGAGGAGAATTTCACATCGGTTGTGAGGAAATCATCGATTAGATCTATCCTTGCACTCTCAGCGCAAATGGGGTGGGAGATAGATCAGATGGATGTGAAGGCTGCATTTCTCAATGGAGTTATTGAGGAAGAAGTGTACAGAGAGCAACTATAATTTTTTGTGATCTTTGACAGTGAGTCGCACATGTGCCAACTGTAGAGAACATTTTATGGGATGAAGCAAGCACCTCGTGCTTGGTACACTAGAATTGACAACTATTTCACCGGGTTGGGCTTCACCAAAAGTGAAGAGGATGTGAACTTGTACCAGATTATGGTTGATGTTAAACTCTTGATTATCATACTTTATGTTGATGATCTAATTTTGATAGGTGATGAGTAGATGATAACTTCTTCCAAGGAGGATCTTGCAAGGGAGTTCGAAATGAAGGACATGGGACTCCTTCACTTTTTCCTTGGTTTGGAAATATGGCAGCGAGATGGTGAGCTATTTTTTTCTCAAGGAAAGTATGCCTAAGAAATTCTAAGTAAGTTTCACATGGAGAGCTGTAAACCCATGGAGACTCCTCTTCCAGGAAACTGGAGGAGGGAGTATGCTACTTCAGGTGAGGTAGTGGACGCTACTGTTTACAGGTAGTTAGTGGGTTCACTAATGTACTTGGTGAACACCAGACCAGACATTTTCTACGCAGTTAACCAGCTGAGTCAAGCTATGGTTAAGTTGACCAAGCTCTTTTGGAAGGCGGGGAAGCATGGCTTGAGATATCTTAGGGGCACTAAAAATTATGGATTATGGTACAAATGGATAGAGGGAGTGAAGCTTCAAGGCCTCATTGATGCATATTAGGCAGGCAGTCCATCAGACAGAAAGAGCACGTCATGAGGGATCTTCAACATATGATCGACAACAGTTTCTTGGTACAACATGATGAAACGATCTGTGGCACTCAATTCAGTCGAGGCAGAGTACATGGCAGCAAGTTAGGTTTCATGTGAGGCCATCTGGATGAGGAAGATTCTTGTTGGTTTGTTTGGTTCTCAGATGGATCCAACAGTGATACATTGTGATAACCAGAGTTGCATTAAACTCTCGGTTAATCTGGTATTCCATGATAGGTCCAAGCACATAGACACATGGTACCACCTTCTTAGAGATTGTGTTCAGAGGTGCATTATGTTACTTCAGTACATTCCCACGGAAGATCAGGATGCAAATATTCTGAAGAAGGCATTCGAGGAGAAAATTCGAACACCTTAGAGGCAGGATTAGGGTAGATGATAATCCCTTTCTTGTTGAGAGGGAGTGTTGAAAAGTTAACAAGAAATGTGTGACTAATTTAATTTTCCATAATTAAATTGGACAATAAAATGTAACCTTATCTCATAATCAATTGTAATAGTTAATTGAGTGTGATAAAATCAGTTAGCTCATGAATTTCGAGTTGAGGGTGGTTGGTGAGGCATGCAAAGTGATTCTATTAATTATGGAGTTAACTCAATTTATTGAGTTAAAGATAGTTGAACTAGTTGTAACTGTTTGTTGCACTACTGAGAGATCAAGTGAATTAAATTAGATTTAATTCACATGCAGTGAACTACCATGCAATTGATGATTTGCTATTATAGCTGCATACATGTCAGTTCTAGTGGAGACCCAGTTGAGACAAAGGTTAAAGGGATTTTAACTATCAATTGTATCATTAGTAGGCTACCCGCATGCAGTAAGACAACCATATGATTGCCCATGATCATTGTGCAGTTTTGGAAGGCTAAATTTCTTAAATAATAGGGATTGCATTCCACATGAAATGCGCAAGCAAGGAATGCTGATTAGAGGTAGGAAATTGGCTAAGTGCTGGTCGATTTTGTCTGGGTCAGTGTGAGATAGTTGTGAGAGTGCTGGAGATGCTTGTGAGAGGAGTGCATTGTAATTGTTTCATGATTCCTTGGTGAACATAAAATAGAAGATAGAGGGGTTTTGAGAAGTAAGATTTCCCTGGGAAAATATCTGTGTTGTGGTTTGATTTGCTTCTTTCTTTACTTGTTGTGATTGGCGATCACGTTTATTTTCCACAATTGATTTGTATAAGGATTCAGTATCTTGCTTTAGTAGATTACATGATCGGATTGAATCCACTGATATACATATGTTTGTATAATTTCTACACAAACATGGGGGAAAGAGGGGAGAAAGGGGTAGTGGTGGGAAAACATGGACCCAAAATGGTTTTGTGATTATTTTTTAATGAGATACTCAATGCTAATAATTTGTACTTTCATTACCATTTTTTTGGTCATGTTTCATAATATGAAATCCCCCAATTTTTATTTATTTATTTATTTATTTTTTTAAGAAAAAAACATTGAGGTGTCCTCTACCCAGAGCATGTAAAACTATATAATATATGCCAAGGAAGGGTCTATAGTTTTAGTGCATATGCAGTCCATTCTTATCCTCAACCAAGGAATGTCCTTTCCTCTTCCCAAAGATTAGAAGGGAAGTATCCAAATACCTGATTGTGTAGATAATTTATCTAGAGAAAACTTTGTTTTCCTTAATGTATAATAATACACACACACACACACATAACTTAGGGAAACCACTAAGAATTTTTTCTTATTTCGAGGATGATACCCAAGGTATACCATTCAATTGAAGTTTTGGAAAAGTAACCCAACAAGGACAATGAGTGAGGCATAATAATCCACAGAGGAAACCAACCAAAGGACTCAACCTTGTGACCTCTTGCTTGTAATTCACAGTTCTCAACCACTCGACCTAACCCACTAGGATATATGTGTGAAAGTGTGTGCTATTGGATACATGGTAATAAGAAAGGAAACTCACTATTAAAATATTTTAACTAGTTGTCGATTTGGTTTCCCACAGAGGTAGGCCACAATTAGGAGGGGCTATAATGTTTTTTTATATAATATAATTATAAGACTGTGTGTCATTTGAGGTGATCTTAGGTGGTTGAGCGGAATGGTTGTTATCTTCCCCACCCAAATTCAAATTCTCACTAGTCATGTGATGAGTTATAATTTTATGATCTTTGCGCCTTAAAATGAAGAAACCAACAATTATAATCCTCTTCGAGCGGGAAACCTCCTTTTACTAAGGATACAATGAATCAGACAACATTTGATGATCCTAAGACTAGGTCCCCTTAGTGTATATATAGTATACAAATGGTACAATTATAATAACATGGGACCATGAGAGGTTATAGCCTACATAACAATAGAAATTTAATCACTCAATATTTAGGGCTTAATAAGGGGTTTTTGGGTTAACGTGGGGCTTAACATGCCCCTCCGCTTCAAATAAGTGTTGTCCTCAGCACTTGACTATATATGGGTGTTCCTGCATGAACTCATCTTCCTATGTCATTTATTCTAGTGGTAGGTTCTTTCATTTGATGAGGTACTCAGCAATTGCTCGATTTCTCATCTGCTTAGTCTTTGTTTCCAAAATTGTTTATATTTCTAGTATTATTTTCCCTTCTTCGTTAATCTTTGGTAGAATAGTTTGGACTAGGAACTTGTCACCAATTACCTTCTTTAAGAAAGAATCATGGAAGACTGGATGTACACATGAAGATGAGGCGACTCTAATTTGCAAGCCATGCTCCCAATCCTCTGCAACACCTTATAGGGGCCATAATACCTCGAAGCTAATTTATTGTCCTTCTTTTGTTGCTTGAGGGACATTTGTTTATATGGTTGTAGTCTCACAAATACCCAATATCCCACTTCAAATTCCCTTTAATTGCAATGTTGATATGATTATTGTTTCATCCAATTTTGTGCCATAACCAAGTTGTCTCTCAGTAGTTGAGAACCTCTTGTTGGTGTTGCATGTGGTCCTCTACTACTTGAGCCTTTATATTCCCTTTTAAGGGAGATGTGATGGATGGAGAATTATATCCATAAAGTGCCATAAATGGTAACATTTTTTATGAAGTATGGAAGGATAAGTTGTACCACCATTATGCCAAGGGCAACCATTCAACCCATTATGTCTATTTGTCAGATGCAAAGCAACATAGATATCCTTCCAAACATTTACTAACTATCTCAATTTTCCCATCAAATTGAGGATGATAAGAGGAGTTCTGAGCTAATTGAGTACCCAAATAAGGAAATAATTCAATCAATAAATTTCCAGTGAAAGTAAGATCTCTATCACTTAATAACCATTGGTATTCCATGTATATTTTGGATTGATTCCATGAATGATTATGCCACAATAGTTGATTTAAAGGGATGATAAAGAGATAAAAAGTGGGCATACTTTGTCATTCGATCTACAACTACCATAATGACACTGTTTCCTTCAGATTTGGGTAAATGTGTAATAAAATCCATCGAAACTTCTTCCTAACGTTGGATTTGCATGGGAAATGACCGAAGGAGTCATGGGGTCTCGATATTCTCTCCTTTATTTTGTTGGCATACCACACATTTCACCATAATATTTTTCACGTCTACTTTAAGACCTTCCTAAAAACAATCTTTCTCCTATGGTATGTCTTCCAGAACCCTAAATGTCCTCTTACAAGAGAAGTGTGCAATTCCAAAATGACCTTATGTTTGAGTTTAAAATTCTGACATAAGTGATCTTGATACCATAACAAGTCATTTTCCACATAATTTTTTATATTGCATCGAGGCCCTCCTGTATTTGTTGAATGATCTTGCATATCTTCTGATCTTGCTGCCAATCTATCCTTGCTTCTCACACCCATTCGTATTGTGTAATGGAAATAACACACAATAAACCATTTGTGTCTTCCTCTTTCCTTTAGAGTGCATCTGCCACAACATTTTGTTTTCCCTTTTTGTAGATAATTTCAAAGTCACCGTTAGCGCTCAAATCTACCTTAGGCTGAAATAAGGTAAAAACTCAAGGCTACATCAAACCACGCTCAGCCTCGTAGCTAGCCCTACGAGGACAGGAGAGGGCTCTCTCCGGGTCTATCTCGGCAAAGGATCTTCAAAGGGGCTGAGATGACTTATAATGAACAATGAATATTGATTTTAGGCTAGTAAAGAGATAGGAATGTTTGATTTTGATTTTTTGGGTTTTTGTTGGAGAAATGGGAAAAAACAATTTTGGGTCCGGGGATAAGGCCAGATCTTTGCAGAATTCGAGTTGGGGCGAGGTAGGAAATAGTCTTGATGCTTTTGATTGAGTATATGGATGGATCAGAAAGACAAGGAGCTGAAAAGGGCAAGGATGAACATGGATCCTTTTCAAACAGGCGAAAACATGTAAAACTAAACGAATTCAAAGGCAGAGCACTGTAAACAATGGATTCAACCTCATCTACTCATTCATTTAGTTTCAGAAGCATAAGAAGGGATGGCATACATTAAAAATGAAATAACTTACAATAAAATGAGAGAAAACACCATCAAAAACTGAAAGCCACAAGAATCCCAATAGGTGCTACAAAACCTCTGATCTTTCCTTAGCCAAAATATGAAAAATATGTACAATAGCGTGCCAAAAGTTTCCCAAGAGTCCAACCATGAAAGTGTCTCAGAAATTACAATATATAGATCACTCTAACCCCCTCCCATGCCTCTAGGGGTCGAATTCCTTCTTTAGGGATCAGTTTCAACCAAATTCTAATCAAGGAGCTAAAATCTAGGCACCCAAACAACTTGCCTCTAAAAGGAAGGAAACTGATTCTTTCACTTGATTTTACTTTTTTAGGAGTGAATCATCTAGAATAGGTAAAAATGAGTCCAAGTTACATGCCAACCATAATATTACATCAAGATAACTCAAAATTTACATCCACAAGCAAAACTGGTCCAACTGGCCGAAATTCTGAGCTGGAAAATGAAAAATCAGCCAAAAATCTATATGAGTAGCGCGCCTTTCAGCCTGCTTTTGGGGCACTTCCAGGCATCAAAATCACGCTCATGATAGCTTGTTGGAAAGCCCTGGATCTCTGCTATCTAGCCCAAGTGGAATTTCCCAATTTGGAGCTCATTTACCCCTCCAAAACTTCATTCTCCCACAAGTACTTCCTGCTGCTGAAAAAGGTGGCAGAACGGTGATTTTCATGGTGTTTTGGCCCCTTTGATCATCCAGAATTTGGTGAAATTCTTTGGTCTTACTGGAGCATCCATAACTTTCCATGAAAAATTCAAAAATATAAATTTTTCCTCCAGCAAGTGTCCCAATCATAAACGAGCGCGTCGACGCACTACTCGTATGGCTGAAAAACCTGTTTTGAGGCATAAAAAATCACAATTGACAAAATTTTCTCCAAATTTGCTCAAATTCGGAGCGAAGACCCTCCATCAAGTATCATGCCCAGCCAATGAATCCTCGGCTAAAATCTGAAGTGGATCAGGCCTCTTTCGCCGTTTCAATATCCTCCTGGTGCATGCAGTTTCAGTAGTGAAAACACTGTCTCTGTTGTGATGTGTCGATCTCTGTCATGGTGTCGCAATGTGTATGACAAGTATGCTGATATGGCTATGATGAAAACAAGAGTTTGGTGTATGCCTGAAAATAATGTCTAGATGCTTTGCCTTTCACTATCAAATATGCCAACTACTTCTAACATGGAATGGGGACTGTGGGAAATGTTACAATGAACACAATGGACTGTCAAGTGAAACAAGGGACTGTCAGTCAAAAACATGAAAACAACCATTGATCCTTATGAACACTTGGATTTTAATCAATGGAAGGGAAAGAGGTAATAAGTAGGGTTTGGGATCTCACATGGGGGTCAAGAGTATAAAGGGATATGGGAACAATGAAAATGGGACTGTGGTAAATCTAACAGTGGCAATGATGACATTCCATAACAAGAGCATACATGTTGTTTGAAACAAGTTTGAAACACCAACAATATCACCAACACTTCTTTCAAAACCCTATGGAGCAATTTCATTCGACATGGGTTCACTTTTCTCCATCAAACACATTAGTTTCTCCACTCTCAACACCACAATCATATTCAAAATTTACTGAAAATCATGAAAACCACCTGGCACCTTGAACGATTAGGGGCGATTTGGCATTAAGCCCAAGACCATGGAAGCGAAAATTCGCTGCGAAATTATACGCGTAGCGCGTCACCAAACGCGTAGCACCAGTGTAATTTTACACTGAAAAATTTCGCTATACACGTAGCGCGTCACCCAATGCGTAGCGCGCCAGCCCAACACACAATTTGGCTTCAAAAATCATTTTTTTCACTTCCTTGATGTGTCTTGGCCTCTGCTGATGTTCAAACATGGAAAAACCAAGCAAATTTGATGTTGGAGAGAAATGGCAAAAAAAATTTGTGTTCTGGCCCAATGAGTAGCGCGCACTTTTATATGCGTAGCGCGCTACATAGTGCATTTTTCAGGAGGCTTTTGGAGGCCTTCCCGGTGTCCAAATTGAGCATGTGATAGCTCGTTGGAAAGATGTTGGAGTCGACGTTCCAACCCAAGTGGAATTGTTCAATTTGGAGTTCATTTACCTTATCAAAAAGAAAATCGCCCAACACTACTTCCTGCAGGTGCATCAATTCTCCTGAGGCACCGGTATTCTTGAAATTTCTCCAAAACCACAGCCCAGTATACCTGTGTAAAAAGTGAAGGAGGTTTTCTTCCTTGGCATGTTTTGGACAAAAACCTCTCTCAGTTTTTCCCAAATTCATCTTTTATTTCTCTGAAACACATTTTGGTGAAACCTATCCCGATGTGAAAGCAAGGGATTTTGTCGAAATGAAGCGAAATGGGGGGGATAGGGGTACCCCAAATTAATAGGAAGTACATGATGGAACCAAGAAGGGAAAAGTGAACCACAGAGGTGAAGTGGAGAGTTGGAGAGCCAAAGTGATACAGTTGCTAGAAAGAACAGACTGGCTTGAAAACTGGGGTTTGTCTCGAAAATGGGGGTGAGATCTGAGTGATGGGAGAAGTGTTTAATAAAATGCAGTGTGATAGAGGAAAGTATATGAACATCGAGGACTAAGTTTGCTAATTGGTGACTATCAGAAGAGGAGTACCTCCAAAACCCTAGGAGAGGGAAATGGACCTTACCTAGGCACAACTGAAGCTTGAACAAGCTGTAAAATGACCCAACGGAACTTGACATGATGATGAAAACCCTCTGAATGATGGTACACTCAGCTGAATGGTGACATGGACCGACATTTGGACAACTTTGAAAAGAGTGAAAACAAACCCTAGACCTAATACCTAGTGACCAAATTTTACTTGAAGACTCACTGAAATGACAAAATTTGACCTTGACACATTAAAATCACTTTGTAAGAGCATGTTTGATCACTGGAGGAAGGCTGCAAAGACTGACACTAACATTGGCTCCAATGGGGATGGTAGCTCCTTGGAGGTGCCAAGAACGACAGATCTTTGGGAGAGCAGACCAGTGCCTTATCCATTGGGCAATGGAATCAAAAACTCAAACTGAAATGCATGACAGAAAACTGATGAATTGATGACACAAAATGACTCTCACTCAACTAAGAACTGACTCGATACTTAAACACAACTGACAAGCTGGAAAAGATGCTCAAAGTAGAGCTTATTCATCAAACCTACTCTAATTGTACTTTTCACCACCCGATCAAGTGAAATGGAACAGCCAGTGCAACCATGTAAGCATGCTGGCTGATATCTTAATTCTCCGTAAGTGCTTGCTTATGAACAACGAGAAATAACTACTGAAAGGCAACTCCCATGGAAACTTTGAACCAAGTGGACTGCTGATAAACTTGCAAAGCATGAATTGACTGGATGACTGCAAGAATACCGCGAAATGATCTTCATAAACATAGCTCTGGTCCAGATAATCTCCATACCTTGATCTTAAACTTTTCCTCACATCTGCGGTGCTTTTCTTTGGTGATTGCAGCAAGCTGTCAAAAAGATCCTGAAATTCATGAATAACCAAACTCTGTTGCTGATTCCAAACTGAACAAAAGCATCCTTTATCAATCTCCTCATATGACTGCAAACCTTGATGAGAGCTTTGTAATGAAAAATATGTTAGACAAGACAATGAAGGCAACTTTTGAATAAGATTATCATCAACATTCTTTTCCGGCACATGGTTAGCTAATGAAGGAAAACTTTTACAGCAAACATCATCCAACACACGAGCAATAGGATCATCAAAAACTTGAGAAGATTGCTGCACTGTATCCCTTGAAACTGTATGACATCCTACTGGCTGTTCATCTTTTCCTTGAGATATATTACGAAAATTCTGCCTTATAAACTGAAATGCTTCAAAACAAAAGGGTATAGAATTTTCCTGCATCATCAAATCATGTATTTCATCTTCCACACCTTCATCTGTAATCTGACCTTCAATTTCATTTGGTGGCTGCAAATCTGATGCTACAAGCTGCTCATCTGAAGATTTACTATGCAATTTATCTTTCAAAAGCTGAAATGATTCAAAACAGAAAGGTACGGAGTCACCTTGAATCATTAAATCATGTGTGCCCACTTCCAAGTCTTCAGCTGCAACTTGAAAATCAATGGCTTTCGAGGGCTGAAAATCTGAATATGAGAAATCTTGAACAAGGTTTTCATTGCGCTCAAGATGGTCCAGATCAAGACTTGTTGACATTTGATTTCTGATTGCATGGTAGTTGTCTC
Organism: Pinus albicaulis; assembly: GCA_034641835.2. Lineage (NCBI taxonomy): Eukaryota > Viridiplantae > Streptophyta > Pinopsida > Pinales > Pinaceae > Pinus > Pinus albicaulis. The sequence goes on from CM076580.1 coordinate 1,090,387,828, forward strand.
TGATGAACTGAAATGAATCAAAACAAAAAGGCAAAGATCCTTCACTTACATCAAAATTTTCTGCACTTTCCTCATCATTTCCATAGCTGATATGCATCGGTTGATCACTGTACTCGAGCTGCTGAAAGTGAACTTCCTCCTCGCACAAACTAGCTACTGATTTGTCTGCAAGATTAGCTTCTATTTGGAGAACATAATCATCATCATACTGATCAAACTGAGGCAATTCATCAGTATAAAACACATCATCAAACATACACATCATATCAACAACTCTCTCTTCTTCACAATGATCTATAAAACAATCACTATGACTACTGGGATCAGAAACAAAATGTTTTGGATCAACAACTTGTTCTTGAATGTCATTTTCATTTTTTGCAGTCATTTTCCGCACCATCTCTTCTACTGCGTTTACAAAAAGATCAAGCTTTTCCTCTGAAGGTGTCAGCTGCTCTGAAACATTCTTCTTTTCTTCTTCCTTCAACCTTGCCCTCAAGATCAGCAAATGAGCCTCTACATTCACTGCCTTGTTCTACATCTCGTGAAGTGTTGCAATATTCTTTTCTCTCAGCTGAAACTCCATTTCCGGATCAAAGGCACCCGGGTAGTGCAAGAGAGCAGATCTAGGAGAAGGTCTTATATCAACTGGCATCGAATAATAAACTTGGTTAAATCTAGAAGAAAATTGTTGTACTGTCTCTCCTGGCAATATTTTCAGCTGGTTATACTCCTCTATAATCAACAAAAAGTTTTGTCCGATCATCCACCTGTCAAGGAAAACTTTGACAAACTGCTGGAAATCTGAAATGCTCGCATCAGGCAGGGTTTTAAACCAACTCTTCACTTGGCCTTGCAAAGAAAGAGCAAAAAGCCTAATACTAACATCTTCATCATCAACTTCAAAAAGATCTAGAAAAGTCTCAACATTCTGCACATGTTGCTCAGCGTTGACATTGTTACATTCACCGTCAAATCTTGGTAGATATAGGTCATAATTTGTAGGGAAAGCATGAAGAACAGAAGGTAAAACAAGAGGTTTGTACCGATCTGGAATTTTACAAGGTGTAAGGGTATGTACAAGAGCTGTGGGATCAGTTTTGTTTTCTAGCTCATCACTCTGAAGAAAGTCATCATAATATGTGGGAAAAGTAAGGAGGCCAGGATCAAAGGGAAACTCAGTATTTACACTTTTTGAATGGGTCGAGTGAAGATTTTGATCACCTTTCTCATACAACAAATTCTGAAAAACTTTCAGGACAGCTTCAAGACCAGCGAAGAAGTAATTTACAAGAAAGCAGACTAGATCCTGAATACCATTCCACTTTAGATACCTAAACTTTGTGTAAGATCCTTCCATTTTCTCAGAGAAAGAGTCAGTCCTCCAGACTTTGAATTGGAGTCACCAGGTGAATGATTTCAGCCTTCTTATGTCTGATTGTTGTCCACCATCAACCATCAGATCTGAACTCGATACATGTACTGGGGGAATTCACAAATCAAGGGACACATTCACAAGCTAAACCGGAGATCGACTGAAGCAGCTTTTATCTACTATGCACTCGCAGAGCAATGTGCAGTTCGAAGGCTACCTGGCGTGACTTCAGACTCCGTCTATAGCAAATGACAGTAACAAGCAAACCATTTTCTTCCCCAGTATGGTCGCCACTATGTTAGCACTCAAATCTACCTTAGGCTGAAATAAGGTAAAACTCAAGGCTACATCAAACCACGCTCAGCCTCGTAGCTAGCCCTACGAGGACAGGAGAGGGCTCTCTCTGGGTCTATCTCGACAAAGGATCTTCAAAGGGGCTGAGATGACTTATAATGAACAATGAATACTTATTTTAGGCTAGTAAAGAGATAGGAAAATTTGATTTTGATTTTTTGGGTTTTTGTTGGAGAAATGGGAAAAACAATTTTTGGGTCCGGGGATAAGGCCAGATCTTTGCAGAATTCGAGTTGGGGCGAGGTAGGCAATAGTCTTGATGCTTTTGATTGAGTATATGGATGGATCAGAAAGACAAGGAGCTGAAAAGGGCAAGGATGAACATGGATCCTTTTCAAACAGGTGAAAACATACAAAACTAAACGAATTCAAAGGCAGAGCACTGTAAACAATGGATTCAACCTCATCTACTCATTCATTTTAGTTTCAGAAGCATAAGAAGGGATGGCATACATTAAACATGAAATAACTTACAATAAAATGAGAGAAAACACCATCAAGAACTGAAAGCCACAAGAATCCCAACAGGTGCTGCAAAACCTCTGATCTTTCCTTAGCCAAAATATGAAAAATATGTACAATAGTGTGCCAAAATCTTCCCAAGAGTCCAACCATGAAAGTGTCTCAGAAATTACAATATATAGATCACTCTAACCCCCTCCCATGCCTCTAGGGGTCGAATTCCTTCTTCAGGGATCAGTTTCAACCAAATTCTAATCAAGGAGCTAAAATCTAGGCAACTAACAACTTGCCTCTAAAAGAGTGGAAACTGATTCATTTACATGATTTTCACTTTTTTGAGAGTGAATCTTCTATAATAGGTAAAATTAAGCTAAAGTTACATGCCAACCATCAATTTACATCATGAAAACCCAAAAATTTCATCCACAAGGCATCACTAACTGCCGAGACCTTTGAGCCGGAAAATGAAAAATCAGCCAAAATCTATATGAGTAGCGCGCCCGAGCTATATGGGTAGCGCACCTTTCAGCCTGATTTTGAGGCATTCCTCGCATCCAAATTGAGCTTCATGATAGCTCGTTGGAAAGCCCTGGATGCTGCCATCCAACCCAAGTGGAATTGCCCAATTTGAGCTCATTTGCCCCTCCAAAACTTCATTCTCCCAGAAGTACTTCCTGCTGGTGCAAAAGGTGGCAAGAAGGTGGTTTTTCATGGTGTTTTTGGCCTTTGATCATCCGCACCTGACGCAATGTTGGGAAGAATTTAGAGCATGTAGCTAACTTACCACAACCCCAAAAATACAAAGATTTCCTTCAGCAAGTGTCCCAAACAAAAGTGAGCATGTCGACGCGCTACTCGTATAGCTGAAAAATCTGTTTTGAGGCATAAAAAATCACAATTGACAAAATTTTCTCCAAATTTGCTCGAATTCGGAGCGAAGACCCTCCATCAAGTATCATGCCCAGCCAACGAAGCCTCGGCCAAACTCTGAAGTGGATCAGGCCTCTTTCGCCGTTTCAGTATCCTCCTGGTGCATGCAGTTTCAGTAGTGAAAACACTGTCTCTGTTGTGATGGGTCGATCTCTTTCATGGTGTCGCAATGTGTATGAAAAGTATGCTGATATGGCTATGATGAAAACAAGAGTTTGGTGTATGCCTGAAAATGATGACTAGATGCTTTGCCTTTCACTATCAAATATGCCAACTGCTTCTAACATGGAATGGGGACTGTGGGAAATGTTACAATGAACACAATGGACTGTCAAGTGAAACAAGGGACTGTCAGTCAAAAACATGAAAACAACCATTGAGCCTTATGAACACTTGGATTTTAATCAATGGAAGGGAAAAAGGTAATAAGTAGGGTTTGGGATTTTACATGGGGTTCAAGAGTATAAAGGGATATGGGAAGACTGAAAATGGGATTGTGGTAAATTTAACAGTGGCAATAATGACATTCCATAACAAGAGCATACATGTTATTTGAAACAAGTTTGAAACACCAACAATATCACCAGCACTTCTTTCAAAACCCTATGGAGCGAATTTTGCAATGAACATAGGGTTCACTTTTCTCCACATCAAACACACTAGTTTCTCCACTCTCAAAACACCACAATCATATTCAAAATTTACTGAGCAATCATGAAAAACCTACTTGTAAGCCGATTGAGGTGATTTGGCATTAAACTGGACGCAAGAGCGAAAATTTCTGGCTCTGAAATTATATGAGTAGCGCGTCACCCAACGAGTAGCGCCAGTGTAATTTTACACTGAAAAATTTCGTTATACGAGTAGCGTGCAACCCAACGAGTAGCGCGCCAGCCCAACACACAATTTGGCTTCAAAACTCATTTTTTTTCACTTCCTTGATGTGTCTTGGCCTTTGCTGATGTTAAAACATGGAAAAACCAAGCAAATTTGATATTGAAGAGAAATGGCAAAAAAAAAATTGTGTTTTGGCCCAATGAGTAGCGCGCTACATAGTGCATTTTGCAGAAGGATTTTGGAGGCCTTCTCTGTGTCCAAATTGAGCGTGTGATAGCTCGTTGGAAAGATGTTGGAGTCTAATTTCCAACCCAAGTGGAATTGTTCAATTTGGAGTTCATTTACCCTGTCAAAAATCAAATCTCCCAACACTACTTCCTGCAGGTGCATCATTTCTCCTGAGGCAACGGTATTCTTGACATTTCTCCAAAAAAATTATACCTGTGTAAAACGTGAAGGAGGTTTTTCTTCCTTGGCATGTTGTGGACAAAAACCTCTCTCATTTTTCCCAAATTCATCTTTTATTGCTCTGAAACATCATTCGAGTGAAACTTATCCCGATATGTGAAACAAGGGATTTTGTCGAAATGAAGTGAAATGAAGGGGATAAGGGGCTTCTAAATTCTTGGGGAAATTTTGGGAAGTAGGGAGGGATGTTAGGAAGCAGGGGAAAGTGGAATCTCAAAGATTGAGTGAGGGGAAGGGGTCCAAAAGGGAAAAACACAGGCCTAGCCTAGAAAATTGCCAAGTTGTGGCAAGAAACTAGGGTTTGTGCAAAAATGAGGAATTTGGGGGATCTCAGTGATGGGAAGTGTTTAATAAAGTATATTAAGGATAGGGGAAGGTGTGTGAACATCAGGATACAATTTTTTCTAATGATTTGACCATCCAAGAGAAATTACCTCCAAAACCCTAGGAGAGGGAAATGGACCTTACCTAGGCACAACTAAAGCATGAACAAGATGTAAAATGACCCAAAGGAACTTGACATGATGATGAAAACCCTCTGAATGATGGTACACTCAGCTGAATGGTGACATGGACCGAAATTTGGACAACTTTGACAGGAGTAAAAGCAACCCCTAGACCTAATGCCTAGTGACCAAATTTTGCTTGAAGACTCATTTAAATGACAAAATTTGACCTTGACACCTTAAAATCACTTTGTAAGAGCATGTTTGATCACTTAGTCATTCCAGGAAGGAAAGACAGGCCAGCTCATGATCTACAACCCAACATCTTTGTGTCCCATTTTTGTTTGAAGATAGTCTTTTCTCCAAGAAGTACTTTAGACTATCATGACCTGTTTTTACTTTGAAGTGACTTCCTATTAGGCATGGATGGCATTTCTTAACTGCATGTAGTATGGTCAACATTTTTTTTTCATATATGGGTCTGAGTAATTTCCTTCCTTTGAGTTCACTACTTTCAAAGGCAAGGGGCCTTCATTCTTGCATCAAAACTGCACCAATGCCATGGCCTAAGGCATTACACTCCATAGTGAATATTTTTGTGAAGTAAAGTTCTCTAAGATAGGAGTTGAACACATAGCCTCTTTATGTTATTCAAAAGCTTTGGTTGCTTCTTTAGTCCAAGAAAATGCTTCCTTCTTCAATTTTTTTTGTTAGAGGTGTTATCATTTGACCATAATTCTTGACAAACTTGCGGTAATAACCTGTCAATCCTAAGAATCCTCTATGTTTCTTCAAGGTATTTAGGATTGGAATTTCCCTCACTACCTTGATTTTTTTAGGATCCACCTTGACACCATCATGTGATACAATATTACCCAAATATTATACTTCTTGAACCCCAAAGTCACACTTGGAAGGATTCGCATATAGTTATTTCCCAAGATTTTTTGTAGATTAATGTCTTAAAAAAATACGAGCACAAATTTTCTAAGGAAGGGTTTGAAAATATAATTCATGAAGCTTTGAAATGCAGAAGGTGAATTTGTAAGTCCACATGGCATAACCAAAAACTCATAATGACCTTGTTATGAAACCAACTCACAAAATAGAAGAAAACATAGATCAACAACTTAGAAATCAACCTCTTCGAGGGGGAAACCTCCTTTACATTACATAAATGAAAAATTCTTGGATGATACAAATGAAAAAAACCTTCTTTCTATATATATAGGGGTCCAAGGGGTCACAATATAATCCTAGCCGACATAACAATAAAAATGTAAGGGCACACAAATAACAATAATGGGCTTCTATGGGGCACAATAACAACAATATGGGGACTACATGGACACAATAATAACAATAAGGGGGCTACACTAACAATAAAAATAAGGAGACCCATATATAAGCCTAATTTTTATTATTTATGTTGCCCTGTTAGCGACTTTTTTATCTGTGCGACACAGGTGGGCTCTGCCCTCTCGGCCGTTTCCGCCTCTGACTGGTCCTCCTGACCTCTGGGTCTCTCGGATCTGCTAGGATCCTTCTTGTCTCTCTTGACCTTCTTCAGGATCTCGTTGAGCCTCTTGTTCTATGGTCAAATCTGCTTGATCTGCGCCCTTGGAGTTTCTTCCTTCAGGATCTGACCGGATCCTCTTCTTCTCCATCCCGGTCTTGAGATGCCTCGCCTTCTATATGCTTGGTGAAGATCGGCTTCGCTGATTTGACCCTCTACCATGGAGGCCCAAGGCTCGCCCATCGGTCCCTCGCAAGCTCCATCCCCAGAAGCTGAAGCAGCCTTCTCCTCTTTACTTGCTTCGCTGCCCAAAAAGAAGAAGTCCGAAGTCGCTAAGTTCGTCAAAAGGCTCGACGATGTTCCGGAGGTAAACCTTCCTCCTGAGGGTCCGATCTAGGTCGCTTTGTCCCTGGCAGATCGTGCCCTGGTGGGTCAATTCACGGGCCTTTGGCCCTCGCCAAAATCGACGGAAAACTGGGTCGTTAAGAACTGGGTTCCGCTGATCAAGAACAAAGTCACCTCATATTTTCTGGGTAGAGTTTTTTCATGTTCGAGTTCAACACAAAGGAGGACAAAGGCTTGATCTTGAGGAATGGGCCCTATTTCATGGGGCCTCAGGGCCTCTACCTCAACAAATGGACCCTCGACTTCGATCTGGCCATGGATGTCCCAACAGCAGTCCCTGTCTGGGTTTGGCTCCCTAATCTTCCAGTGCATTGTTGGAACTGGGAGTCCCTTAAGCACATTGGAAATACTTTGGGAAAATTCATTGATAGAGCTAACAACAAAAATCAGTATGATTGCGCCCGAATCTGTGTCGAGGTGGACTTATAGGTGGGGCTTCCGGAGGCCATCAAATTAAAGGTTGGTAGTTGGACGCATGTGCAAGTGCTGGACTATGAGAAAATCCCCTTCAAATGTCGTAAATGTCACATATATGGCCATTTTGCAAGAGGGTGCCTGAAAAAAGGGGAAGCAGAGAAAGGAAAGCAAGATGGCTGGAACCAGGTCAAGAGGCCAAAGACATCTCACAAGAAATCTGGGGTTCATGGCCCCCAGCCTGCCTCCACCCAGAATGTTCCCCCGCCAAAAAGTCAAGAAAATAGGTATGAGGTCTTAAGCTCTACTGAAGAGACTCCTCAGGAAGAAGATAGGCAAGATAAACCATTAGAAAAAATGACTTCAGCAGAAGCCAGACCTGAAGAAAGCACCACGGCAAGAAACAAGGATAAGCAAACAGAAGCCTCCGAGGAGGAACATGACTCGGAGGAGTCTGAGGAGGATGGAGAAATAGGAGATACGCAGACATCAGTCAGAAGATCTGCAAGGGGCCGCAAATCTGCTAGAGAAAAGAGAGATCAGGAAACTTACAAAGACAAGCTTCAGGGTAGTCAGCCCACTCTGGAGAAACTTCTTGGCAAAAATCCAAAGATGGTAAAAAACCAAGCGCAGGGTTCCAAGGGAGCCCATCATCATAAAAATAAATGATGAAGATTGTCTCCTGGAACTGTAGAGGAATGGGGAGAAAATTGAAAGAAGAAGCAATGAGAAGCCTTATAAGAAGAGAAGCTCCAGACATTCTTCTGATTCAGGAGACCAAAATGGAGGACAAGGAGTTTCTCCAAATCAGTAAATTTTTTTGGAAAGGTAGCAGTGGACATGCAGTTTCAGCACGGGGAGCATCTGGGGGACTGGGCTCCCTTTGGAACTCTCTCAAGTTCATATTGGTCACCGTGCTGCACAACATCCACTGGCTGTTTTTGAAGCTCCAACCTTTGGACTCGAGGGTGGCAGTCAGTCTTTTCAATGTCTATGTTCCAACAAATATAGGGGAGAAAAGGGAGTGCTGGGACTCCATCAGACATCTGTCGGAGTCAGAAAATTTGGAAAACATCATTGTTGCAGGTGATCTTAACCTCACCTTGCACATGGAGGAAAAGCGAGGAGGCACAATCGTAAGGGACCCTGCAAGGGAATGGGTGGAAGACCTCATGCAGGATTGGGATCTGCTTGACATCCCTCCAGCAAATGGTAAGTATACCTGGTCTAACAAAAGAATAGGTCCTGGTCACATTGCAGCTAGAATTGATAGATGTTTGGTTCAGAGTTCCTTTCTTTTGCTGGGCTTAGATTTCAAATTGCATATCCTCCCATGCAGTGTTTCTGACCATAAGCCCATCTTGCTTGAGATGCTGGGCCACAAAGATCTTGGCCCCATCCCCTTCAGATTCAACCCTCTTTGGGTCAAAGAACCTGAGTTCCTGAACTTGGTTCATGACTGTTGGAATCTGCCAGTGAAAGGTTCCCCTTTCTTCATTTGGGAAGAAAAACTTAGAAGACCGAAAACGGTGCTTAAATCTTGGGCCAAAGCTCTTCCCTCTCCTGCAAAAGAGAGAAAGCCTGCTCAAGATAATCTTGACCAGCACCATGCCCATTGTGAAGATGTAGAAATCACTAAAGAAGTTTTAGATAAGGAAGCTGAGCTCCAGCAAATCTTCCACAAAGCTTGCCTTTCAGAGGAAGAGCATTGGAGATTGAAGTCTAGGAGCTTATGGCTTAAAGCAGGAGATAGAAATTCGGCCTTCTTCCACAAGCAAGCTCAAGCCAGAAAGAGCTTCAATTCTATTGCAGAAATCAAAGATAGCAATTTGACACACAAAGATTTTGACAGCATAAAGAGAGCAGCTTTCAACCACTTTCAAAACCTGTATAGAGAAGAGGGCGTGACGGACCCAAACTCAAAATTCTTGGAGGCGGTTCCCCCTAGGATCTCAACTTCAATGAATCAGCAGCTTCAAGCAAAGATCTCTATTCAGGAAATAAAGGATGCCCTCTCAGACATGGAGCCTGACAAAGCCCCAGGCCCGGATGGTTTTACAGCAAGATTTCTTCAAACCTGTTGGCAGATTGTGGAGAAAGACCTCTACAAAATGATTTTGAAATCACAATACTGCCAGAAAATTGGGGGCAGCACCAATTCAGCTTTTCTTGCCCTCATACCCAAGGAAAAGGGTGCTAAAGAATTTAATCGGTTCCGCCCCATCTCTCTTTGTAATATTGGATACAAATTAATCACAAAGGTTATTGCCAATAGACTAAAAGGTATCCTTCCAGCCATCATCCCGGAGAACCAAGGCGGATTTGTTCAGGGGAGACAGCTTGCTGACAACTTCATCCTCGTGCAAGAGGCGATTCACTCGAGCCAGCTTCGCAAAGAGAAAGGTATGGTAATTAAATTAGATTTGGCTAATGCTTTTGATTGGGTCAGACTTAGCTTTCTTTGGGAAGTCTTGAAAAAATTTGGCTTTGGATTGGGCTTCTTAAATTGGATACGTGCTTGTATTGCTGATCCTTGGATCGCCCCACTGGTGAATGGGAGAGCAACTGGTTTTTTTAAAGCTTCAAGAGGGCTTAGGCACGGTTTCCCCCTCTCTCCACTCCTCTTCGTCCTTCATGTTTCTGTCTTGAGTTTCTACCTGGATCAGAAACTGGTTGACCAAGAGATCTTGGGGCTCAATATTGCCAGAGGGGTTAAAAATGTTAATCACACCCTGTTTGCGGATGATACCCTCTTGTTAGGGGCTGCCTCTGCCAGATCTGCTTTAAGATTCAAGGAGGTCTTGGACGACTACAGTGAAGCTACAGGCAGCCGTCTAAACAAAGGTAAGTGCAAAGCTTTTTGCTGGAATATCTCTGCTTCCACCCTTTCTGTCATCTCAAGAATTCTGGGCTTTACTGCCTCCCTCACCTGGTCCTCCTTTACTTATTTGGGCCTCCCCATCTTTCGCAAATTGGCATACAGCGGAGATTGGATTCCTCTGTTGGACAAATTTAAGGCCAAAGTCCAAGCTTGGGGATTCTCATGGTTAAACCTTGCCGACAAAACCATCCTTATCAAATATGTTCTCAGTAGTCTCCCCATTTTTCAATTCTCTGTATTTCTAGCCCCTGCAGGCATCATCAAAAAAATGGATGCCTTCATTCACAAGTTCTTTTGAAAAGGGGGCAATCACAATGACAGGAAAATCCCTTTGGTAAGTTGGGAGAAAATCTGCAAGCCCCAGAGTGAAGGAGGCCTTAACTTCAAAGATCTCAGCCTCCAAAACATAGCCATGGGAGCAAGATCATCTGGAGAATCATTGGACCACATCCAGGCTGGGCGCAAAGAGCTCTATGGAGGAAATATTTCATGGGAAAGAGGAAGAGATGTCTGGACACCCAATTACCCACCACAGGCTCGCAGCTGATCAAACTCTGTCACAAAGTAGCCCCTTTAATCAGAGACAGAGCGTATTGGATTCCAGGAAACGGCAAAGAAATTAAGATATGGGATGACAGCATTATGATGCACCCTCCTTTATCGTCCCATTGCTCTCTGCATGTGCTGCGTTTGTGGTTGGACAATGCAGGCTGCGTTACTCTTTGGGACATTTCACAATGGGAAGGCAGAAACTGGCTGCGTTGGAGACTCCCTCCCGTCCCTCCTGAGCTGTCTCAAGCTCATGATCTTCTCCTTTCTTTGTTAAACAGTATGGCACCTCTGCGCGTGGGTAAGCAGGATGCTCGTGGTTGGGGAGCCGCCCCAGGGCTTTACACGGTTGCGCAAGGGTATAAATGCCTCCATGATCATCCTAACGTCCCTCCTAATCCTGCTGTTTGGAACGGGATCTGGAATTTCAAATCCATGCCTAAGGTCGATTCATTTTGTTGGTTGTTATGTCACAGAGGGATTTTAACTGCATATAGATTGAAGAAGAAATGATTTCATGATCCCTCTCGATGCCACTTATGCTGTGACAGTGAGGAGAACGCCCAACACATCATATTGGACTGCAAATTTTCAAGAGAAATCTGGCATGGCCTTTTGAGCTATTGGAAAACTGAATTCATCTTACCCATGTCTATATCAGATCTTTTTGCAAACTGGCGGAATTACTACCCAGAAACACTCCCAAAAAATGAAAGTTTCAAAGCTGCATGGCTCTCCTTGTCGAAATTTGTTTGCTAGCAAATCTGGCTCAAGCGTAATAGAAGAGTTTTCAGAGATGAAAGTCTAAATTCACAGTTCATCATCACCAAAACAAAATGTCTTTGGAAAGAAAGTCTGGGGGAACATTTTCCGGATTTGAATCTGAGCCAGCAAGACTTAGAATGGGGTGCCTCGATGGACCTCCAATTCTCTGGCGAAACAAGGCTTCACAAGGTCATAAAAGAATGGCAATTCAGAGGGAAGGAGAATGATCTTTCGGAGTTTCTCCTCAGGCAATCCAGATTCTCTTTGTTCTTCGATGGAGCAGCGAAAGGCAATCCTGGATTGACCGGGGCAGGAGGAATCATAAAAAATAAAGAGGGCATAACAGTGGCAAAGTTCGCTTGGGGCTTAGGGTAGTCTACTAGCATGCAAGCTGAAGCCTTGGCACTTCTGCAAGGTCTTAAGAAAGCAAAGGCTATTGGTCTCTCAGATGTCAGTGTTATAGGAGATTCTCAATCCATCATCAAAGTCTTAGTGGAGGATTCCTCTCCTGCAGACATTAGACTGGCAAGAGTGATTTCAAGAATCAGAACCCTGGTGAAATCTTTTCGGATTACAACCTTCCTCCACGTTTTGAGGGAAAATAACAAAGTTGTTGATTTGGAAGCCAACAGGGCAGTTCCACTTCCCGCAGGCTTTCTCTTCGCAGACGAAATTGAGAACTCGGACTCCATTCCATAAATATTGTCATGTTTTTCTGCATTTTACTGAATCAGTTTGTTTGTCTATTTAAGATAGGAAAAATAACGGAGATAGACTCGATAGTCTCGAGTAAATCTTGCGGTTTCCCAAGTTTTGGGGCCTTTGATCAGTTAGTGGAAGAAAGTTTAAGGGCTATGCCCGACCAAATGTAACCGGTGAAAGGCATTTTGGCCAAATTCTAATATAAACCCATACCCGTTCTTGTAAACGAAAAAAAAAAACAATAAAAATAAGGGGATACACTAGTATTATGAGGACCTAGCATGCCTCTCTCCTTCAAAAAATAATTTTCCTCAAATATGGAGTAGTTCTAGATGCTTATGTATAAAATTATCACCCTCCCATGTCAAATATTTAGCCTATAAGTTCTTCCACTTGATGAGATACTCTGAAATTGATCGATTTCGTAGCTGTCAATTTCTTGTTTCCGTGACAACTTCAGGTTCCAATATGATTTTTACTTCCTCGTAAAGTTCTGGCAATATTTTTTGAACTGGGAGCTTGTCACCTATAACCTTCTTTAAGCATGAAACATGGAAAACTAGGTGCACTCGGGAAGATGCAGGAAGCTCCAATTTGTACGCCATTGTACCAATCTTTTGCAACACCTTGTAAGGACCATAATACTTTGGTGACAGTTTATTATCTTTCTTAGCTTGCTTGAGGGACATTTGTTTGTATGGTTGTAGCTGTAAAAATACCCAATCACCTACATCAAAACTTGTTTCGTTGCAATGTTGATATGCCTATTGTTTCATTTGATTTTGCACCAAAGTTAGGTTATCCTTTAAGAGTTGGAGAACTTGTTTTTGATGCTCGATGTGATTTTCCCTGCTTGAAACCTAGGATTTTCTCTTAAATATGATGTGATGGAGGGTGGATGATATCCATAAAGTGACATAAATGGGGTCATTTTTGCTGTAGTATAGAAGGAAGTGTTATACCACCATTCAGCCAGAGGTAACCACTTGACCCATTGTGTCTGTTTATCAAATACAAAGCAACGAATATATCCTTCCAAACATTCGTTAACTGTCTCTGTTTTCCCATCAGATTGAGGATGATATGATGAGCTATGAGCTAATTGAGTACCCAAACAAGAAAATAATTTCGTCCAAAATTTTTATGTAAAAATGGGATCTCTGTTGTTGACAATAATCTTTGGGTTTCCATGTAGCTTTTGAATTGTTTCCATAAATGCAATAGCAATTGTACTAGATTTAAATGGATGAGACAATTCACAAAAGTGTGCATACTTGGTAAGTCTATCAACTACCACCATGATGACAGTATGTCCTTCGGACTTAGGTAAACCTATGATAAAATCCATTGAAACCTCCCCCCAACGTTGAATTGGAATGGATAGGGGTTGTAACAGGCTCGGGGTCTTAACTATATCAAGTTTATTTTGTTGGAAAACAAAACATTTTGCCACAAAAAATTTAATATCAAATTATAGGCCATCCCAAAAAAATTCCTTCTTGACCCTATGGTAAGTTTTTAAAAAACCCGAGTGCCCTCCTAAGGGAGAGGTGTGCAATTCCAAAATAATATTTTGTTTGAGTTTGGAATTCTTATAAAGAGATATACACGATCCTTGTACCATAATGAATCATTTTTCCAACTAAATGTTTCAGATGTACTGGGATCTTGTTGCAACTTTTGAATGAGTGTCCACACCTCTTCATCATTCTTCCATTCATCCCTTGCTTCAGTTATGCACTCAGGTTGGAAATAGAAATGGCACAAAGCAATGCTTCCACATCCTCATCCTTTCTTGAGAGTGCATCTGCAACAACATTTTGCTTCCCTTTTTTGTATATGATTGCAAATTCATAACCCGACATCTTTGTGACCCATTTTTGTTGCTCTTCTGAAGATAATATTTTTTCCAAAAATTATTTAAGACTATCATGATCTTTTTTTACCTTGAAGTGTCTTCCCATTAGGTAAGGTTGACATTTCTTTAGTGCATGTAGTATTGCCAACATTTCTTTCTCCTAAATAGGTTTAAGTAAATACTTTCCTTTGATTGGACGAGTTTCAAAAGCAATGGGTCTTCCTTGCATTAAAACCATAACAATTCCATTTCCCGAGGCATCAAATTCCATAATAAAGGTTTTTGTGAAGTCTAGCGTAGCTAAGACCGATGCTTGGCACATTGCCTCTTTAAGATGTTCAAAGGCCTTAGTTGCTTCTAGAGTCCAAGAAAATGCATCTTTCTTCAGTAATTATGTTAGAGGTGCCGATATTCTCCCATAATTCTTTACAAACTTGCGATAATACCCTGTTAACCCCAGAAATCCTCGAAGATGCTTTATGGTTGTAGAGATTTTACATTCCTTAATGGATTAAATTTTTTTAGGGTCTACCTTAACACCCTCATGAGATACAATATGACCCAAATATTCCAACTCTTGTAATACAAAGAAACATTTGGAAGTTTTTGCATATAATTATTTCTCCTCGAATAGTTTGAGAACCATGTCAACATGTTGAACATGATCCTTCCAAGACTTGCTGTAGATTAGTATATCATAAAAAAATACTAATCAAACCTTGAAATGTGGAAGGTGCATTAGTAAGGCCAAAAGGCATGACCAAAAATTCATAATGACCCTCATGAGTTATGAATTTTGCTTTCAGAATGTCTCTACTCTTCATTCTATTTTGATGATATCGAGAACGAAGATCCAGCTTGGTGAAGTAAATTTCTCCATGTAATTAACCCAATAATTCATCAATGATGGGGATGGGAAAATTTATCTTTAATAGTGAGTTTGTTGAGCTCCATATAATCCAGACACATACGCCATGATCCATCCTTCTTGTGCACCAATATTATTGAAGCAGAGAAAGAACTTTGACTAGGTTGAATTATACCAGCCTCTAGAATTTCTGCAACCATACATTCAATTTGACTCTTTTGGGCATAAGGATATCTGTAAGGCCTGATGTTTGGAGGAACAGTTCCTGG
Organism: Pinus albicaulis; assembly: GCA_034641835.2. Lineage (NCBI taxonomy): Eukaryota > Viridiplantae > Streptophyta > Pinopsida > Pinales > Pinaceae > Pinus > Pinus albicaulis. Next base: position 1,090,402,927 of record CM076580.1, read on the forward strand.
AATAAAATGAATAACATGATCATGATCATGAATAGGTGGGAGTCCTTTAGGAGTTTCAAACACCTTGGAATGATTGTCTAAGACTTTTTGGAGATATGGAGAAATAGGTGATTTTGATGTTTGAACCACTAGTGAGCATAGTTTTGCAATTACGCCTCGTTGTTATTTCTTCAGAAGCTTTAAAGTCACATTAGAGCTGATTATCTTTCCCGATTTCCCTGTGATACCCCATAATTCAACTTCTTTTTTTTCCCAAAAAAATTTAAAGAAAAGTTCTTGAAAATTAAAAGCTATCGTCCTCAAAGGTTGCAACCATTAAACTCCTAGTACAACATCAACACCACCCATTGGAATGGATAGCATGGGACTATTCAATACATATCCCCCCATGGTTAACTTGATATTATGGCACTTTCCAGATAAATTTATAGTTCCTCCATTTGCAACCATCACTTGACACTCTATTGTTGGGTATAGGAAGCAATTCAATTCCCTGGCTACCTTACAATGAATAAAATTATGGGTACTACCCGAATCAATCAACACTAATACATTTTTCTTATTGATATGTCCTTCTAGCTTGAGAGTTTGAGGAGTTGGATTCATTTCTTCTTTCTCTAGGGTTGGTTTCTAGTGTATATCCTCTTCTTTTGAAGTTTCTTATTGATTTTCTTCCTCCTTTTCATAATCTATGTAAAATAATTTCTTCTCAGCACACTTATGACCTTTAGTGTATTTTCTATCACAACTGTAGTAAAGCCCTTTTGCTCTTTTTTCTTCCAATTTTTGTGGTGTCAACCTTGTAGGTTGTGGAAGTCTAGGAGTAGCAACACTTCCATCTTTATAGTTGTGAGTGGTAGGCTTCCTTGTCTCCATAATTTTGCTTTCAATTTTTCTTGCCATCCTGAATGCCTTCTCCAATGAATCAGGTTCCCAAAGGCGAACCTCATGTTGGATGTTATCCTTTAAATTCCCTATGAAGACATCAATCCTGTATTCCTCTGGAATATCAATTACCCTTATATTCAATTTTTGGAAGTCCTCAATGTGCTCCACCATCGAACCATTTTTTTTGAGATTTGTCATTTGGCTAAAGAAGGTGTTGCTCTTTGTATCCTCATAATGTGCTATCATTTCCTCCATAAAAATTGACCAAGTGACAATTTATTTACAAGAGAAAAACCATAGATACAATACAAATGTATTATGTTTTAAATATAAAGTTGCAATGAGTACATTTTGTGTGTTTTGCACATTATGGAGATCAAAATATTGCTCCATCTGTAGTATCCATGTTACCGGATCCTTGCCATCAAACTTCCTCATATCGATCTTTGGAATATGGTGGGTCTTAAATCCAACATTAGAGTCTATGAAATCATGATTAACATTTCTTTTATTCTCATCATGAATTTCATCTACTACCGTTTTTCCATTAGGAATAATTTCTTGTAGCAGCTTTGTCAAACCTTCCTTCAAACTTTCCATGTCTTCTTTTAGACCATTCTTCATGTCTTCCATGTTGCCTTTCACTTTTTCTTCTATACCATTGATCTTATCTTCCACACCATTCTTCAAACCATCCATTTTAGCTTCCATGCCTTTCTTCAAACCATTTGTTAGCGCAAGGAGTCACTCCTTGACTACAAAGGAGTAAGCCTTACACATCATAGTTCATTTCAAAGAAAAATATTTTGAATGGTGGGATGGCTTCTTAAAGAGTTTGAAATGATTTCAACTCTTTTAGACCTTCATGCACTTGGCAAGCTGTGGCAAGTATAAATTATATGGAAAAGTTTGTAGTATAGGGGAGAAGATTGTGACAGATGAAAGGTGACAGATAGCTGGTACTCAGTCTAAGAAATAAACACATCCTAAATCAGTCACACAACTATAAGAGTGGCCTTTTACATAAAATTTGTTTTATGTAAAAAAAACAACATTTAGAAATTAGAATACATGCATAAATAATCTCATAAATCCTTCATGAAACCTTCACTAGCATGTTATACACAACATATAGATGATTTGCAGAAGACTGAACAATAGATAATTAATTATTAGATACTCTAACAATGCTCTTACTCCTACTTGCTAGCTTCTGCAACTCATAAATTAGATGAATAAACAACAAGAGAAACACACCATACATTAGATAGCCCTTGAAACACAAAGTCCTCTAGCATGAAGTATAAAAAGGGGTTTTCTTTATTATGAAAAAGTCTTCAGATCGACCAAAATCCAACCTTGAAATGATATTTACAAATGATATTTATAGAGAAAGGCACCAATGCCATCTCACCTAAAAAGAAGGATCCACTCTTCCTATCATTACATAGGAGTTATAACATATTAAAGACATATCCTATCGAACTATAACTAATAAGACATATGTATATAGGAAGAAAAATACTTTTCAAACTGTGCTACTGAGTGTGTTGGAAACCTGCCTACTTTTCTGCTAATATGTCTGTCCATGATCTTGGTTCTTTAAAACCCATGTAGCTTCATTAAATGTGTCATTTCAAAACCTCAAAACCAGTTATCAACCATTACTTGACATGTCCATATCATTAGCAGTCCTTATCATCCTTGGATTAGCTCGAAAATTCTGTTGACAACTGTCAAAAATCATTAAAAACAGATGCTACCGGAACTTCCGGTAAAAAACTATAACTGCGCAAAAACTTTAATGCTACTGGACCTTCCGGTAGTGCTCTGTTTCCTTTTAAAAAATGCACAGCAATATATTTGAAAAATTCTAGGTAGATTAAAACATTCTGAAAATTGAGTTGTTCCAAAATATAACTAATAGGAAAAATTATACTTCATTGAGACATCCTTTTACCTCTCCTCCATATGAACTGCAACTTCTGCAAGCTTGTCTAAATCTGTTTTACTGTCAATTGCTGATTATTACCTTGTAATCTTGGTGGCTGTCTCTTTTGCAATGGCCTTTTTCTCTTCTGATCCCTTCTGGATTTTTCTTCTCTTGGAGGTTCTCGTTTGATGGTTTGAAGGAGATTTACCCTTTTCTTTCTTCTTGAACGCACTATATTCTGCAATTGAATGAGTTACAGTCTGTAACCCTTCAGATTTCCTCTCCACATCTATAACTTCTGTCATCAAGCTTGGGTTATGTAGGGCTTTGGATCTCGGCCTGAATTTGTTGCTAGCTCTTGTATGTCTTTTCCTGCTGCTAACAACATATCGTGCATCCTTCAGGAGCTCCTCATCTGATTTGGTTGGCTAATAATCCTTCTGAAGCTTATGATGGATGTTTGCTACTGAAACTTCCAACAACACCTGTTCTTTTTATTTTTTTGCAGCTGCAGTCTTTCCTTTCTGCCCTTTGGCATATACCTTGGGAAAAGGAGAAATAGGAGGCACAATCTTCATTATTTTGGCTTGCTAATAGATGAACCTTCTCCTTTTTCCAACTTCCCTTCAACTTTGGTTGGGAGAGTCTTTTACTTTTCCTTTTTGTCCTTATCCTTCTTGTAGATATTCACCTTCTTTGTTTTTCTTTTAGTCCTTTTACCAACTGATGAAGTAGTTGGTTTCTGACTTTCTTCCTTTTTCTCAGCATGTTGAGAATATTGTTGCGAGGCTAGAGGTTCCTAAGCAGGATTGTTTTGTGTAGGTACAGATTGGATTTCCCTATAAAATAGGAAATTCTCCCATGACTGGTTTCTTCTTTTGAGTTCTTCAACAATCAACACCTTGATAAGAGCTTGATGGTAGATGCTATAATCTGAAGCTTCTACATGGGTTTGTATTCTAGCTGACATCTTAGTCAATATTTTCAGTATGAAGAAAGGTAGGTTGACAGTCTTCATACCTACAAGGTGAAACAAAAACCTCATGTGATACAAAAATAAAATAGTATACGTCCTCTCACAAGTAAGATAGATCTTAATGAGCTTGACAGTTTCAACCCATTCATCCTTGAGATAACTACTAGGAATCCCTTTAGCCCATTTAGGGTCGTTGTATTCATACTTGATAAAGCTGTTCAGGTCTCCTCTAGTAATAACTTGGTTTTTGAACCATTTCTCCCCTTCTTGTGGGAGGTGGAAAGCTTCAACAATGGATTTTGTTAATACCCACATTTTGAGGCCATAAACATTTGCTTCTTGTCCATCGAATGAGAGGGAAAATTCTTTGGATACTCTTAGATGAGAGCTTCCTAACCTTGAGCAAAATGGGTACCACCAAGCCTGTACAAAAAAACTCTTCACATTCCGTTTGGCATCTATTAAATCAACCCCTTGAGGTTTAATACGCTTAAGTTTTCCTCCTTTATTCATCTAGGCAATAATTAAGGCTGTCTTCTAGATCAGATAGGTGTCAAGATTATAAAAACTTACTTAACAGGTGTTGCTGAATCCTTAATGTAAATTGTCTGAAAACTCAGTCTCCTCTTCAAGCTAATCACTGGAACTGCTTATTCACCAACAACCGAATTTAAAAACTGATTTATTTCCTTTTCTTTTGGTGATTTTAAGTCATATGTTGGTTCATTTTTCCATGTACAAGATATTTTCATAATGGGAAGTATCAGAACCGTATAACACACCTTGTGATATTCATAAGTATCTTTTAGTTGCCTACTTTGTTTCAAATTCTCTATAACAGGTGGCTGGAGCTGAACGATGTTTGAGTTGGAAGCCACCTCCATCTCATTCTTTATGGTAGGCCTAAAGTTTTGGTAGTGCTCATGCATGATTAACCAATTGATCACCACATTAAGTCGTAGATCCATAATTAATTTTAATAATAAATATGTACCTTTGACATTTGGGCACAACAACTTGGGCTAACAGACAAAACAAACAATGGTTGGTCTTCATGACTGTAGATTGACACCTAACTCTTCCACGTATTACCACTACTAACTCGACATCATTCAAACGTATAACATTTCCTATCAGGTGACATGGCTCATTATTAAAAAGATTTAAACCTTCGTTGATATCGTGAACATGTGGCTAACTCAAAAGAGGATGCACTTTTTTTCTTTTTCTTTTTTAAATTTTAAAATAGGGGAAGTTACTGGAACTTCCAGTAGCATCAGGTAAACGAAAACAAGCATAAAACATAGTTAAAACAAACTTCCTGACATGGTTAAAACAGACGCTATCGGAATTTCCGACAACGTTCTAAATTTTTTTTATCCTAAAAATAAAATGATTTAAAACACACTTATGAATAAGAATAGAACTATGCTAACACCATCCATCTTATCTTCCATTTCATTTTTTGTTACTCTTTGTGAGAGAGAAATTTGTTGCACTTGGTCTTGTAATTTTGATATATCATGTTGCATTTCTTCCTCTTCATGCATCATAGTAGAGATTTACGAGGGCTTAATGGGTGTGTAATTATTTTTGGGGGGAATTTTAAAACCAAATACCGATATCTATGCTTCAATATTCCCTTGGAATCACTTCAAACTAATTTTTCAAAGCTCATGCAATTAAAAAAAAAGAAAATATACACACCTTTTTCTTGCTTTTGAGGAGCTTGATATTGAAACTAATGTATCTATGTAATTTTGGATTCCCAAGTTTTGATATTAATTCTTGTAGTATCCCTATGAGTCTTCTTTCCAATGCCATAGGGCATACCTAATTTGGATTCTTCAAGGTAAAGTTATGCCTGATCTCCCACAATGTCCTAATTATGGACTGGTTTAGTAGAGCGAACTTGTACGACGTTCCATGCGTCACTGTTTCAACCTTCAGCTCTGAAATCAATGCAAAAGGACCTTGATTCCATGCAAGTTATGTCACTTTTTACAAAATTCCAATCTGATGCCTGAAACAAAAGTTATGACAATTTTTCCTCGGTCACTTGTTTGAGATGAAATTATGGAGCCAATAAAGCCCCTAACTTCCACATATCATATCTCAGAAAATATAGTGAACCAAGGTCTAAATTTTTTACATAAAGTTCATCAATATTTCAGCTCCACATGGTAAAAATTTCAGCTTCTGAATCCTCGCATTTTTTTTTTTTATAGCAAAATTTCCAAGATGGCTTGTTTGAAGAAGCGAAATCCTAGAATCCCAAGCTCTGATACCAAATGTTATGAAACCAACTCACAAAATATAAGAAAAGATAGATCAATGTCTTCAAAGAAGCCTCTTTGAGGGGTAAACCTCCTTTACATTATATAAATGAACAATTCTTGGATGATACAAATGACAAAACCTCCTTTCTATATATAAGGGCCCAAGGGGTCACAATATAATCCTAGCCGACATAACAATAACAATGTAAGGGCACAAAAATAACAATAGTGGGCTTCTATGGGGCACAATAATAACAATATGGGGACTACATGGGCACAACAATAACAATAAGGAGGCTACACTAACAATAACAATAATGGGATACACTAGTAATATAGGGACCTAACATACCTTCATGTATTCTAAATGCTATTTTTGTAATGTCTTCTTGCCTCATTATAATTATGATATATAGAACAAAGATCCAACTTAGTAAAGAAAATTTCTCAACACAATTCAATAATTCATCAACAGGAATAGGAAACTTATCTTTGTTTGACATTTTTTTGAGTTGTCTATAATCTGGACACATACACCATGAACCATCCTTTTTTATAACCATCACCACTAGTGAAGAGAAATCTCTTTGGCTAGGTTGAATGATGCTCACCTCTAACATTTATTGAACCATACACTCAGTCTCACTCTTTTATGCATGTGGATGTATATAGGGCCTAATGTTAGGTGGTACACTTCTAGGTTGCAAATGAATAACATGGTCATGATCTGGGATAGGGGGAATATCCTTATGGATTTCTCCAAATACCTTAGGATGATTGTTGATAACATTTTGGTGATCCACATAAGCATAGGATATAGATGTTTGAACGTATAATGAACACAATTGTGAAACTACACCTTGGGGTCACCATTTTGGAAAATTTTCCATGCAATTAGAGCTTGTCACTTTATTCAGTTTCCCTTGGATACCTCTAAGCTCAATTTCCTTTCCTTATAAAAAAAAGATTATGAGAATATTTTGAAAATCAAGGGCCATTATTCCCAATGATTGTAACCATTGGACCCTTAATACAACATCAACACCACCTATTTGAATTGAAATTATGGGACTAACCAATAAATACTCCCCCATATTTAGCTTAATATTGTGGCACTTCCTTGAAAAATTTATGGTACCTCCGTCTGTTATCATCACTTGAAATTATGGTGCTAGAAATAAAAATCAATTATTATTTTTTTCCAATTTGTAATTGATGAAATTATGGGTACTACCTGAATCAATCAATATTGTTACATTTTTATTTTTGATATATCCTTATATATTGAGGGTTAGTGGAGTATTGGTGCTGGCCAATGCATGGAAAGAGATTGTTGGAGTAGCCTCTTCTAGCTCTTGGTCTTGTGAAGTTTTCACTTCTTTATTGTCTTGATATTCTTCATATTCACAGTTTATGTAGACTAATTTCTTCTCACTGCATTTATGCTCTTTACTATACTTTTTATCATTGTTGAAAAATTGTCCCTTTGCTCCTCTTTCATCCATTTTCCGAGGAGTCAACCTTGTTGGTTTAGGAAAGGGGAGCATGATTTTCCCTATAGTTATAAGTGAACAACTTTTTAGTGGCCACATTTTTACTTTCAAATTTCCTTGCTAGAATGAAAGCATGCTCTAGAGGTTTAGATTTAAAGAGACACGCCTCATGTTGGACGATTTCCTTTAAAGTTCCCATAAATAGGTATAACAAATTATCCTCTGAAATATTATTTAATTTCAGACTCAATTGTTGGAATTGTTCAATGTGCTTTGGAACTAGACCTTTATGTTGAAGATTTACCAATTGGCTATAAATGTGTTGCTCTTAATATCCCCATAATGCGCTATCAATTCTATTGGAATCACGATTGACGTTACACCAAAACCCACAGGTTTTAGTAAATGGATGCATTTCTAGAGTTAACGGATCCCTAAGAGGCGGTTAAGCACATGTTGTGAAACACATGGAGAACGTTGGATTATCTAATGACCAACAATCTCTCCTCCCCTTGTGTGAGTCAGGGGTGTTTCTAACTCGAGATATTTGGATCTTATGCCATTTGTTGGAATCACGATTACCGTTACACGAAAACCCACAGGTTTTAGTAAATAAACGCATTACCATAGTTAAAAAAATCCTCGAGAGGTGGTTAAGCATATGTTTTGAAACACATAGAAAGCACTGGATTATCCAATACCCAACAAGTTCCTCTATGAAAATGGACCAAGATATAACATAATCTTTCTTTCTTTCACAGATTCATTGATACCATACATGTTGGTATTGTTCTAAAAACATGAATGCAATATTTCACTTTTGTAATGATGCCACTTGGTGGAGATGAAAGTGTTAGCCACCTATAAAATTTATCATATAAAATGGTGGCTAAATCATTTTTTTGAGCCTTCAAGAATTTTTTTTTATTGCTAAAATGTTATCTCTTGAAGACTTATGAAGACATCATGCCCTTTGTTTAAATCTTCACTGCTGTTTCCCTCTTAATTATGAAAATTTGCTGTTTTCATGATGAAAAGACTACTACAAAAGTCCCCATTTTCCCCTCATTTTAACCCTTTTCTCACTCAAAACTAACCTTCATTTTATTCCCTTTTCCCCCCCATCAAATTCCTCTATTTTTCATTTATTTTCCTTTCCCCTTCATGAAAATCCTTTTACAAGGTTTAAAACTCATTTTTGAACCTTGCCGAAACCCCCAAATCCACCAAAAAACCTTGAAAAATTCATAAAAAATAAGTTTTTTGACTATAGGCTTAAGCCCCTTTGGGCTAAGTCCTAACCACTTCCCCACATATACCCAGACCCTATAACCAGGTGCTAAACCCTTTGAGCGCTTATCGCATCGGAAACAATTCATGCACGCAAGTCTTTTGGCTTTTACGAAAAGTCCGATGCGATTAGCCCTTTGAATATAACCCCCGATCCCATTGCCACTTCATAAAAACCCAAGAGCCTACAATCGAGCGTTTAAATGTTTATATAAACCTTCCCGATACTAAACTCCCTTTGCATTTTGTAAAAAACCCATTTTCCTAAGTTTTGGTCTAAACCCGCCGGTTCATGTTATTATATGATAAAGACCGTTGATCTAAAAACCCGATCAACGATGAATAAAGTCTCGCATCTGAGATTTTCTAAATGGGTAGATTGAAAGACCCTCACCTTGCTTCCAATGCCGATTGGCCCTTATATATATAAGCCCCGGGCCTTGCTTTCCCTATGAACCAACGGCCCCGCAATCGGGTGCTAGAGACATAAAAAAACCCATCCCCGATGCTTTTTCCCTTTGTAAAATTCATAACCCACTTTTTCCTATGTTTATATTAAAACCACCTGTGTAATGTATTTTAATGAAAAGGACCATCGATCTAAAAAGATAATCGATGGTCGAAAGGATCTCGCATCGGAGATTTTTCAAATGGGTAGATTGAAAAGCTCGTTCCTCCCTCCCGATTCCAATTGGCACCTTTACATAGAAACCCCGGTCCCTTTCACTTGTTCATATATCCAAAGGCCCCACAGTCGGGTGCCAAGCCTTATATATAACCCGCCCCGAAGCTGTTAAAACCTTTATTTTTCATTGAAATTTGGGTTTTCATATGTTATAAAGGATTTTCTTCCTGTTCATGTTTTAAACGAATCCCGACAGTTGATCTTGAACCAATCAACGATCAGGAGAATCTCGCATCGGGAGATTTCATTGGGTGCACTTATCATTTTATTTGCCACCTCCGATTGGCCACCTTCCGATCCATCCTCCACCGTCGATCTGATCCACAGATCGACGACCCACAGTCAATCACTTCGGCACTGCTTATCCCTCGCCTCCTCCGATCGTGAACCTTCCGATTAGATTTGGACCATCCTTACATCCAGATCTAACGATCCAGATTGCACCTTGCCACTTTGGTTAAAAATCATATAATCTGTTGTTTAATGTTTCAGGGCCAAATCTCAGCTGTGGATCTCTGCAGATCAACGACCCATATTAACCCTTTCTCTGCCTCATTTATTTTTTCCATTTATCCCCAGATTCAATCTCCACCATGAATCCTGTACATATAACGGTTCATAATAATCCCGACAAGCTCGACTCCTGTGGGTCCTGCCTTCCTACAGAGTTGATCCCAACCGTCCGATCTCTGATCCAATGGTCCTGATTAAAACCACCCTGCCTCTTATCCGCCTGCGCATCTTGCAGATATCACGCTCTCCCACAGCCGTCCGATCTAAGACCCCAAATCTGATGGCTGGCGCGTAGTTTCGCGTAACTTTGAGCACGACCGTTAATCCCCAAAAATTACGCGATGTAGGCGGTATTGAAAGGCGAAGTGTCAACCTCTAACGCATATCGCGTCCAAAAAGCTAAAACTGCTTTCCTGCCCTTCTGCTACGCGATACTACTGGTTTTCTCCTCTAGAACCTCTTTCCCCTATTTCCATTGCTTTTTATCGCATTCCTCCTTGACCATTGATCTCTGTAGATCAACGGTCCCAGATCGTTTTCGCATTGCTTCATCGCCCTCCGCCTTTCACCAAGGGGCTTCTAAAAAGTGATCTAAACCGTTGATCTTGTCGGGCTAATCTAATCCAACAGTCTGCATTATCCGGGAAACCCCAAATTTCATTTCAATACATTTCCTCCGCCAAAGGGATTTCCCGCTTATTCCTTTGTATTTCTTCGCATTTTCGCCTATTGTAATTATAATGTGGCCCCTTCGCGTTATATCATTACGATTGCTCTTGACCGTTGATCAACACTGATCGACAGCCTAGACTTAATCCTCTTGCACCATTTCATTCAATCGCCCTCCTTCTTTACCTTCATAACTTCCACCATTGGATGCTTTCATCCAATGGTCGCAACTTAACCGCAGCCTCCTAAGCAGTTTTACCCTAATACGCAAGATTTTGTAACATTTTGTGTTTTGTGCGGTGGGTTTTTAAAAGGTTTTTCAAATAATTTAAAGAAAATCAGCCGAGGATGATGATCCTGCTGTGCTTTGTTGATTAAAGAGATTGCTCCATGTGGTTGCAACACCACGCTACGTTGTCTCATGAACGTTGGTAGCTCCATAAGAAACCCCGCCGCACCCGCACATCAACAAGACACATGAAGCATAATTGAAACAAAGAGTATCGTTGTCCAAGACCTAATCTGTTACAGAATCAAGAATCAAGGGATGAATCATAGTTTCTAGGATTACGGCTAAGATCGACAATCAAAAGCCTAATCCACCAAATTAACCATGTTTAAAGAAAATCAAAAATATCTATCAGACCCAGAAAGCCTCCACTGCCACATCAGAGGCTAATTGATTCCTCTCAGCTTCCATATGCCACCTGTAGCATCACAGCATTCAACAGAGGCCAAGTAATGACCAGAACAGAGGATATTTTCTTCAATACAGCCGAACAATTATTTCAAGCCAAACAAAGTTATTACAAGATGACACAGAGCCTTAAAAGTCAACAAAATCATCCCACCGAGCTTAATTCTTAATGTAAAACAATTAATATAGAGGAAATATCTGTAATCTTCTCCATCGAGCCCCTCAAAGGCCGAGAAGCATTTATCTGTATTAATTGAACCTTGAAGATCTTTTATCCCATCCCACCTCCTCATGTCTTCTATAAATACTTCTGTAGAAGATGAAACAATGTTGGTTGCAGAACTGTGAAATATACTTGTGCTCGAAACTTGCTATGTGTAAATAGTGCTCAAAGGCTCTTGAAGCTCTGTTTGTGATCTAATAAGTTAGGCTGAGAAGTGAAGATGATTGCTGAACTGAAACATTGGACCTGAAGACTGTAACTAGTTTGACATCAATAACACGCTGTTTCTTGGGATTCTGGTCTATATCACTGGTGAAGTGCTCCTTTCTGTGTAATTGTTTTCCTTTTGTGTATGCCATATTGTCCATTTATTCTCTGATAAAAAAAAGCAAGCATAGAGTTAGGATTGACTGTTTACAGTAGCCTTCTCTGACTGATAAGATTTATCTCAATGTTTTCCTCTAAATTGTTTATTTAAGAATGATTCAATACAGTTCAAACAGTTAGGAATGTTGGCGTTCCCTCGTCCTACTGTTTACTTTAAACATTATTCTTGAATTTTATTTTCATCATCTGCTTAGTAAAGTTAGACTAGAAAAGTGATGGTATGCCCTGTTTTCTAGCTTCTTTCTCCAAAGGTAAATTCTGAAAGTTTCCCTAAGTGTTTTCTGAAAGCAGACTAGATTTAAAAGTATCTTATCTGATCTTAAGTTGCACTTTGTTTCTATTATGTGTTTTTCATCCTTTCTAAAAGTAATTATGCGGATTACTAGATTGTTTGTCTCTTGAGTTATCTTTAATACGAGCTTGTCCAAAGAGGTTTACGGTGAGCCCTGCCCTTTGGTTGGTTTTAAACAGTTGCAACTTGCTTAAAAGGCTTTTTCTTGTTTGGACAGACTATAAATCCTAGTTGAAATTATTATCTGTTTCCACCCCTCCAACACTTTTATTGTTCCATTCCATCATTTTTATCTCAGAGATCTTGTGATATAGATGACTTGCCCCTTGGACCACTCTTGAATTGTTGTACAATTAAAACCCTTTTATGACTCCATAGCCCAATGGAATAAAACCCAGCGTTATATCTATCTTTTTAGCCAAATATTGTTCTGATTTCTTGCAACTTCACACCTTTGAAACTCTTCCCATTTAGGAATTTCCACTCAACTAATAATCATGCTCAACCATCCAAAACAAACAAAAACCTTCGCTCCTAATAACTAGCCTAATGTCATACCCAAAAGCCTTAAAGATAAATCTATCTTTGCACTTATTGGAGAGATCCCTCCGCATTCGGAGGGCTAGACTCTAGAATCCAAAAGTGCCCAGCGTGTTTATCCGCATTTTTATTCCACCAACTCCTGCTGAAATTACAGAAATAACAAAACTCGGGAGAACTTGAATGTTTAGTGATAGAGAGTCCGGGGTAGGTCATGAGAAGGGAGAAATTATCCCAATATCATTTTGTCTGTACTCTCACCAAACATCTTGCGCTGAGAGAAGATGTTTCAGGGATGGATGTCACCATCATGGTGCAAGGAGACCACTCCATGGCTTTGGAGAATCATAAGATACTTCCACATTGGTAGGAATCTTCCAAATATGGTAAAGGTTGGTGGCCACTCATGCTTACATTGGCCAAACTCAGAATTTTTTTGATGGGTGATATCTTTTCATGGAAGGCTAGCCTCCAAAAACTTCCACCTTCACTAGAGCATGAGAAAAAACAAAGGCAAGATTGCAGCATCCCAATGTATGACTTTGGCATGGGAGATGTCAAAAAAGAGAGAAACAACATGACAGGTGATTTACATGATAGATTAGTAGTGCTGTCATTATTGAGCATTGAACCTTATTGGATATCCAAACTGTTAGTGGAATACCTGTTGATATCTTTATCAAGTAAAGTGCTTGCAGAGGACCAATTATCTCGATGGGAGATATGAAGGGAGAGACTGGGATGTCATTTTCTCATGTAGTGAGATTCTCTCGATTGTAGCCGAAGATCAAGAGAAACTACTAGGTGTATCATATGAGGTTTTCCTCCAAACTATTGGAAATATTGCCGATGGCAAAAGGCGGCAAAGACTGCAGCAGAGGCACAGCCACAAAAGGTAGGAATGCAAAAGAGGCACAATGGGAAGCAATAGAGGTAGCAAGAACATAAATCAAAATGTACTAAAATACAGAAGCACAAAGGAGAGCCGCAGGTAGAGTGATTAAAAAAGGCATATTTATAAGCAAAGAGAGCAGTTACATCCACACACTTCTAATTATCTACAAGCATTTGAGAAGCAATTTCCCACGTGAGAAGAAGGACGAAATCTACTGCAGCTAAAGGATGAAATTTACCGCAACAAATTTTCTGCAGTTAGGGTTTCTGGGCAAGTTTGACCAGCGTTGACTTTGGTCAACGCATGGTCCGTTTGAGCTGAAATTTTGTGGAGAGTTCGATTTTTGTAGGCTGTACTCATTGGCACAAAAATCGAGGTCAAAAAGTTGACCGAAGTTGGAGCTGCGTTGACTTTCTTGTTGCTGCCCTGCGTTGACTTTTTCTAGACTGCGTTGACTTTTCTGGGGTTGACTTTGAGTTGACTAGATATTTGATTTGAGGACTGTTGTGACACATTTTGGGTTGGCCGACCAAGAAGACTTTGCTGGTTGAAGCATCCTGCTGATCGCCGTAACGCACCAACACATTCTCCTGTTTTTGGTTTGTCTTCTATAGATCCACTGGTATGTTCTATCAACATTTTACTTAACTATTTATGTGATTGCTGTTATAAAAGTAAAATTGCATCAAGCATAGAACATCTACAAAAATTTACATGGTATCAGAGCTAAGGTGAAGACAAGCCCTAGCTTCTAGCAATCACCAACTGAGAAAATGAGTTCCACAAGTTATGGCTTCAAGGAGGATGACAAGCTGACTGGAAGGGATGACTTCCATGCTTGGAAGATGATATTAGATCTCAAATTAGAATACCATGATCTCATGGACTATGTATTGGGTAAGATACAAGAACCTCCATCCACTGCTACTTCTGCTGTTAAAACCAAGTATAAGAAGGGGGAGATCAAAGCAAAGCTAATGATCAGGGAATCCATACATAAAAGTCTGGTTGCCTACATATCTGAGCTAGGCACATCCAAAGAGATGTATGATAAGCTGATACAAATGTTCAAAGTAAACAATGCAAACCAAGTGTTATTCTTCAAGAATCAATTGAAGAATCTGAAGAAAGGTAGGGATGAGTCTGTCCAAACATACTTTCTGAAATTGACCGAGATCAGGAACAATCTGCTGGCTATTGGGGAGACAATAGCCGATCGTGAGATGGTACTCACTGCACTTGGAGGGCTCCCATATGAATGGAAAGTATTCAACACTACCATTCTCAATAATAATACAATTCCTAACTTTGATGAGCTACTGTCAAGATGCATGCAAGAAGAGACAAGAATGAAGGAATATGAAAATGACAGAAATGTTGCCTACGCTGCTCATTCTAGAAAGAAGAACTCTGGTGGTCCTAAGAACAAAGGAAGAGCAAGGGCCCAAGGAAAGAAGGGCAAGTGTTTCACTTGTCATAGGCCTGGTCACTATGCTAGAGAATGTCCTTTCAAGAAGGATTATCCCGATAGTGACGACAACAACAACAACCAGAGAAATGGAAATCAAAGAAACGACAGGTCCAAAGGAAAGAGGAATGCTCCCTCTGGCGGAAACAATCAACCTTTCAAAAGGTCTAGAAACTCCAGGTATGAGGAGTCAAATGTTTTTGATAAAATAAATGAATACATTCTTGTATCTGCCCTCTCTGCTGCATCCCCGCCCGACACTATGGATGTCTGGCTGATAGATAGTGGTGCCTCAAGACACATCACTGGGTTCAAGGAAGCACTCTCTGACATGGTTGAGAAGGATACTAATCTGGAAATTATCCTTGGAGATAATTCCACATATCCCGTGAAAGGGACAGGGACTGTGACCCTCCACTTGTCTCAAGGACAAGTCCTACATTTGCAGGATGTACTCTATGTACCAAAATTGAAGAAGAACCTTGTGTCTATATCAGCGATCGAAGACAAAGGCTTCAATGTGGCATTCACTGATGGAAAGGTGCGCATGTGGAAGAAGAATCTCAAGGAAGCTATCATGATTGGTTTTAGAGTTGGAACACTCTACCAAGTTGAAGGAAGTCCACTAGGAGCTATGACATGTGATACTATCCGACAAACTGAACTATGGCACCGGAGGTTTGGACACCTTCATTACAAGGCCCTTCCCGAAGCAAGGAAGGTGGTGACAAGGATGCCCGATTTTGGAAATAATCATGAAGGTGTATGTAAGGGTTGTGCCGAAGGAAAGCATACAAGGGGACCTTTCCCCTCAAGTGTCACAAAGACATCTGATATTTTGCAACTGGTCCATTCTGATCTATCTGGTATGCTACTCGTGACATCCCTGGGAGGATGTTCTTACTATATGACATTCACCGATGACTTCTCCTGCAAAACCTGGATATACTTCTTGAAGAAGAAGGATGAGGCTTTCATGTGGTTCCGTACCTTCAAAGCCTTGGTGGAAAATATGACAGGGAAGAAGATCAAGATTTTGAGGACCGACAATGGCACCGAATATGAGTCAAATGAGTTCAAGGACTTTTGCAGAGAAGCTGGCATTAAGAGGGAGACTACTACTGCCTATACTCCTGAGCAGAATGGCGTTGCTGAACGAAAGAACAGGACCATTGTGGAAGTTGCCCGTGCCATGCTATGTGACCAGGATCTACCGAAGTTTCTGTGGGGAGAAGTTGCGAATACTGATGTATGCATTCAAAACCGATGCCCTCATTCCGCCCTGGACTCCAAAACTCCCGAAGAGGTTTTCACCGGTAAGAAACCTGACGTCTCACATTTTAGAATTTTTGGATGTCCTGTTTATTTTCATGTGCCAAAAGAAAAGAGAAGTAAGTTGGATGCTTCTGGGAAGAAAGGAATGTTTGTGGGCTACAGTGAAACCTCTAAGGCCTATAGAGTCTATGTACCTGGTCAAAGGGAAGTAGAGATATGCCATGATGTCACTTTTGACGAAGATGCTTCCCTGAAGAAAGTAGTAGATCTTCCGAGATCCGAGGAAAATCATGAAGCAAGGCCTGGAAATCAAGAAGAACCGCAGGAAGAGACAATGTATGATGTTGAAGGACCAATGGACCCAATCGATCCATCTCCTTCACTGAGAAAGAGACCATCATGGCTCAGAGACACTCTCGAAGATGCCGAGGGACATGCTGCCCCGAGGGGGACATTCCGAGAAAGCAAGAAGCCGTGTAGATACCAAGGGTATCTAGCTGCCATGAGTACTATTGTACAATCTGAACCTGGATCTTTTGAGGAAGCCGTAAAGCATCAAGTTTGGAAGGATGCTATGCACGAATAATATGAGTCCATAATGAAGAATGATGTCTGGGATGTGGTCCCGAGACCGAAGGACAAATCTGTTGTCACCGCGAAATGGCTCTACAAGATCAAACATGGATCTGATGGGAGTGCTGAAAAGTTCAAGGCAAGATTTGTTGCCCATGGCTTCTCTCAAAAGGAAGGAATAGACTATGATGACATATTTGCACCTGTGGCATGATATACCACCATTCGATCAATCATAGCCCTTGCTGCTACGCAAGGATGGAGTCTTCATTAGATGGATGTCAAGACCGCTTTTCTGCATGGTGCAATAAAAGAAGAGGTGTATGTAGAACAACCTCTGGGGTTTGAAGTCCAGGATCGGGACACTCATGTCTACAGGTTGAAGAAAGCCCTCTATGGGTTGAAGCAAGCACCTAGAGCTTGGTACGAGAGGATAGATAGCTACTTGATGAAGCTAGGCTTCACTCGAAGTAATGCTGATCCAAACCTTTACTTCAAGGTTGTCCAGGGGAAGCCTCTCATTCTGGTGCTGTATGTGGACGACCTCTTCCTGACAGGTGCTGACCCTCTCATTCATCAATGCAAGAGGGAGCTCGCTGTTGAGTTCGAGATGAAGGACCTAGGACTGATGCACTACTTCCTAGGCCTGGAGGTCTGGCAGAGACCTGGAGAGATTTTCCTTTCTCAAGGAAAATATATTGTGAAACTTCTGGAAAGATTTGGTATGGTGGATTGCAAGTCCGTGTCAACACCAATGGAACTCAACTTCAAGAAGTTGAGTGGCAGCGCTGCTGGGCCCGTATTGGCAAATCCTACTGAGTATCGTCAACTCGTAGGGGCTCGATGTTCTTAGTGAACACCCGTCCAGATATATGTTTTGCAATGAACACTTTGAGTCAACAGATGGTTGAGCCTCATCACTTACATTGGGTTGGTGCCAGGAATCTTCTGAGATACCTTCGGGGCACGATAAACCATGGGCTGAGATACACTACCGGGAGCGTGACACTCCGTGGATATACTGATGCCGATTGGGCTGGCAGTGTGGTGGATCGTAAGAGCACATCGGGATGCTGCTTCAATCTTGGTTCTGCTTTGATTTCATGGATGAGCAGGAAGCAGAAGTCGGTGGCTTTGAGCACCGCAGAGGCCAAATACATTGCAGCAAGTATGGCCTGTTGTGAAGCAGTTTGGTTGCGAAAGCTCTTTAGTGAGCTATTTGGACATGTGCTAGATACCACCGTGATACTCTGTGATATAACCCGGAGTAGGATTCGCTCGTAGAATCCTGTGTTCCACGACCGATCCAAGCATATTGATATCAGGTACCACTTTATCCAGGATATGGTACAGCGAGGCGCCGTAAGGCTCGATCATATAGGAACTGATGAGCAGGTCGCGGATATTCTCACTAAGCCCCTGGGGAAGGTCAAGTTCCTAACCTTTCGTGAGAGACTTGGTATCGTGGAACGACCCTATGATGTGGGTCCTGTTGGACGATGAGCTCGAGGAGCTCTGGGGGGCTTTGGGGACAGCTTCTCGGAGCTATGAGCAACCACAAGGCTAGGCTTGCCAAACCTTGTTGGTGTGCTTGGACCCCACCATTGTGATTATTGAGTTGGTTCACCTCTCATTATCTGTGCCCCATATGCATCCTACCCATTGAGTTCGGGGCTCATGGGAAGTACCTCTCATTTGGCCAATGAGGTGGGAAAAGCTATAGACTAGTAGCAAAGACTCATGGACGCATCAGAGATTGCCGTACTCTTTATCTAGGATGGCACGGTCCAACCACTTGATCTGGGATCAAGTCTAGTGAGGTCTCGGACCTTCGCCTGACTTCGGGTCAGATGAACCAACTGCGGGTTGGTTGGAGACTCTTTGTGATTCCGATAGAGGTTTCGAACCTCTGGGCTGAATTTGTCAGTCGGGGGATGATGTCTTTGTGACTGACCCACTTCTGTTCTGAAATAAAGAGGCTAGCAAAGCAAGTTACGGTGGGATGACGCACGATGTTTGATTGCACTGGTGAATGGAGTTCTCCCTAGTTGAGAGGGAGTGTTAAATTTGGACAACTAGATCCAAACTCCATCTTGTGATGCTCAGATGAAGATTCCAATATTTGTATTGGATTCCTCTTTCGGAGAGGTGTAAAATCGATATAAAATTGATTGAAATTTGATGAGAAGAACATTTATTTTGAATTTATTATTTATAATAAATTTAAGTGCAGGTCGGCCTTAAGGTTTTACACCCCCAACAGATGTGTCACACACCTCAATGATCGATATAAATACAGTCAACGTTGGAGAGCTTTTCACTCATCTCATCACACATCTTCTCCTCTGATTATCTACAAGCATTTGAGAAGCAGTTTCATCTCCCACGTGAGAAGAAAGACGAAATCTACTGCAGCTAAAGGACGAAATTTACCGCAGCAAATTTTCTGCAGTTAGGGTTTCTGGGCAAGTTTGACCAACGTTGACTTTGGTCAACGCATAGTCCGTTTGAGCTAAAATTTTGTGGAGAATTCGATTTTTGTAGGCCATACTCATTGGCACAAAAATCGAGGTCAAAAGATTGACCGAAGTTGGAGCTGCGTTGACTTTCTTGTTGCTGCCCTACATTGACTTTTTCTGGACTGCGTTGACTTTTCTGGGGTTGACTTTGAGTTGACTGGATAATTGATTTGAGGACTGTTGTGACACATTTTGGGTTGGCCGACCAAGAAGACTTTGCTGGTTGAAGCATCCTGCTGATCGCCGTAACGCACCAACACATTCTCCTGTTTCTGGTTTGTCTTCTCTAGATCCACTGGTATGTTCTATCAGTGTTTTACTTAACTATTTATTGGATCGCTGTTATAAAAGTAAAATTGCATCAAGCCTAGAACATCTACAAAAATTTACACTTTTTAATTGATCCGTTTATTCTAGATCATTCTCACTCATATTCTATTAATACACTTTAATTATTTTATTTTCCTAAGTTTTGAGTTACGGTCCCTTTAAAAATAATTAATTATTTCTATAGAATACAATCTAAGTGGAATTTCACCAAACGATTTCTGGGTTATTTAGAATACATGTGTGTAAGCCTCTCCACAAAATTTGAGACTTAGAGCACATCCGATGCTACCCCAAATCAACAATTTTAATGTCTTGGCCATCTTTTGCATTTTACAATATTTTTTTCTTTTGTTTCTTGCTTGTGGCCATGATATGCTTTTAACGTTATTTTAGGTGCATCATCCTCTGAGGCAACATTTTTAGGCCTGACCCAGGCATGTGCACAAGGGAAGGGGGTGTACTGATGCTTTGTGGACCCAGAGAAGGGAAATGATGAAATAGGGCTTGTAATGTGTTGAAGAGAGTGAAAAATATGGAACAAGAAAATGGGACCGCGCTACCAAAATCATTTTTTTTCCGAGTAGTGCCCTTCCTAAATCTATAGGTCAATAGGGGAGATTCGATGGGACTAGGATTGCAAATTAATTGCCCATTTAAGGTGAGGGAACAAAACTACAGTCAAAACGCTTCCTTTTTCTACGTCACCCAATAATCCATGCCTAAGATGCCCAAGGAAAAACAAGCATAAGTACCCATTTGCACAATGAAAAACATACCTTTAGGATTGGATTGCCCACCTTCAACATACACTCTTGATAGATGACCAATGACACATATGACTAACATAGGGAGCGGAGATCAAATGGCACAATGTATTGGCTACATTGGTGGTTGTCAGGGGCTGCTAGCTGACTGAAGAGATATCTAGGAGAAAAATTCTCCTATGGGGCCACTGAATTTTGATGGGTAACAAGCCCTACATCCTGAATCTCCTCAGGAGCTCAATGATATACTTTCCCTGCCCTAGGAAGATCTCTCCATCCCCCTTCTAGACCTCCAATCCAAGGAAATAGTGCATAATCCCTAGATCCATCATCTCAAACTCACATGCAACATCTCTCTTCCACTCCTGGAAGAGCTTCTCTAACCTTTCCATGGACAAATAAATATTGTACTAGAATGAACGGTTCACCTCCAACAATAATGTAGTAGAGATTGAAATCCATCTCACTCTTCGTAAAGTCCAATCCTTGTAAATAGTTGTCAATGCGGGCAGACCATACTTGTAGAGCCTGCTTGAGCCAATACAGAGCCCTATTCAACATGCACACATGTGTCTCCCTATTGTGTGCCTCATACTTCTCTGAGTTTTTGATATAGATTTCCTCCTCAACAACATCGTTGAGGAGTGTTGTCTTTATATCCATATGTTGGATCCTCCACTCCATTTGCGCTGCAATTGATATGACTATCCTAATCGGTAAGTATCTGGACACAGGGGCGAATGTTTTGTCATAATCTATGCCCTCCTTTTGTGAGAACCCCTTTGGCCACAAATCTTTTCTTGAATTTCTCAATGTTCCCATCAACTCCATGCTTGATCTTATAGATCCAATGTGATCCCACCACAGATTTTCTCTTTGGCCTCGACACCACCTCCCAAACATCATTCTTCATGATGGACACATACTCCTCCGCTGTGGAATCTCTCCATACTTGATGCGCGGTTGCCTCCTAGTAGCTGGAAGGCTCAACCTCTAACAACTCTATCATTAAGGCCATATACCCTAATGTACCACTGTGGTGGTTTTCTCTCTCGAACTCAAGTCTTAGGCTCTAAGTTGCTCTTGAGCCTCTCTGATCACTTTATCTTCCGATCTTGTCCTCATTCTCCCTATGCTAGTATTCAGAAGGTGAGAGGGTTGCTCTCTCTCCTCCTCATGTGTATTTAGCTCGACTTCATTCTTCTTGACCTACCCATCATCTTGTTTCACTTCTAATTGAGGAACTGGCTTAGCTTCCTACATAGGAGCCTGTTCCTCCTCCTAATGTACAAAAATATGGTCACTATCAAAGGAATTTGTCATAGCCCTTTCCTCCTCAAAATTCACATCTCTGCAGATGAATGTCTTTTTGAGTGATGGTACATATATTTTGTAGGCTTTAGAAGTCTCACTATAGCCCAAAAAGTTTACCTTCTCTGCAGTGGGCTCTATTTTTGACCTCGTCTTTTCCGATACATGACAGTACACTAGACTGCCAAATATCTTAAAATGAGATACATCTGGTCTTTTTCATGTGAAGGCCTACTCTAGTGTGACTTGCCCCAACACCCGATGTGGGCTCTTGTTCTGCAGGTAAACTACAGTGTTGCAAACTTCTTCCCATAGAAACATGGGTAGCTCTTGATCATGAACCATAGATTTCATGTAAATTTGTGTAGATGTTCTATGCTTGATGCAACTTTACTTTTTCTCCAATGTCAGATAGCAATAACATAAACAATAAAGTAAAATGTTGATAGAACATACCAGTAGATTGACAGAAGACAAGCCAGAAATATATAAGTGTGTTGGTGCGTTACAGCGGTCAACAAGATGCTTCAACCAACAAAGTCTCAATATGGTCAGCCAACCAACAATGTCACACAACCCTCTAGGACAGTGAAACGGTCAACTCAAAAGTCAACCCAAAAATTCAACGGTCAACGCAAACAACAATAGCAGCAAGGTCAATGCAGCAAGTCAAAGTCAACGTCCAGCCTCGGGAATAGTGCCAAAAAATGCAGATTTGAAAAATCAAAGTTTTGGGAAAGTTTCAGGTCTATTTGACCTTGCGTTGACCAAAGTCAACGCTAGTCAAAGTTGCTGCAGAAACCCTAGCCAAAACTGAAATCCAAAAACAGTTTTCTTCCTTGCTGCACTTTCCCACGTGTGAAGAGAAGAGACTCCAAGTGATTCAGATGAGGAGAGAGAAAATGTGTGAGGGATGACATGAGTGAAATGTCCTCCAACATTGAGCAATTTATATCCATCAGTGAGGGTGTGTGACACAATTGTTGGGGCACAAAACCTTAAGGCCGACCTGCACATATCTTGAATAAATTCAAAATAAAATTTTTTCTTATCGGATGAAGATGATCTTTAGATCGATCTTGCACCTCTTCGAAAGAGGAATCCAATAAAAATATTGGTATCTTCATCTGAGCATCACAACATGGAGTTTGGACCTAGTTGTCCAAAATTAACACTCCCTCTCAACTAGAGAGAACTCCACCACATTTGTGCAATCCAAACATCGTGTGTCATCCCGCCGTAACGCTGTGGCTTCTTTATTTCGAACGAAATTGGGTGAGTCACAATGAAATCATTCACGGTGTGATTCGGCCCGGAGGTCGAAACCTCTATGGGACTCACAAAGAGTCTCATACCAACCCGAATTTGGTTTACACGACCCGAAGTCGGTTGGAGGTCCGAAACCTCACTATACATGATCCGGATCAAGTGGTTGGACATGTGCCATTCTAGATAGAGAGTACGAAAATCTTTGATGCGTCCATCAGTATTTGCTATTAGTCTCTAGCTTTTCCCACCTCATTGGCCAAATGAGAGGTACTTCCCATGAGTCTGGAACTCAGTGGGTAGGATGCATACGGGGCACGGATCATGAGAGGTGAACCTACTCAAATATCATAAAGGTGGGGCAGAATCACCACAAGGTTCGGTAAGCCTAGCCCCGTGTGTGCTTATAGCTTCGAGGAACTATCCCCAAGGCCCCCCAGAGCTCCCAGAGCTCATCGTCCAACATGACCCTGAGCGCAAGGTCGTTCCATGACTCTGGAGGCTCTCACGGAAGGTTCGAACCCGGCCTTCCCCGAGGGGCTTGTGAGGAATATCCGCGTCTGCTCATCGGATCCTGTAGTCGAGCCTTCGCTTCTCATTGTACCTGCCCGGATAAAGTGGTACACGATGTCAATATGCTTGCGTCGAACGTGGAACACAGGATTCTCGGACAACCGAATCCCACTCTGGTTATCACAGAGTATCACGATGGTATCTAGCACATGCCCAAACAGCTCACTGAAGAGCTTTCGCAACTAGACTGCTTCACAACAGGCCATACTCGCTGCAATGTATTCGGCCTCCGCAGTGCTTAAAGCCACCGACTTTTGCTTCCTTCTCATCCATGATATCGAAGCATAACCAAGTGTGAAGAAGCATCCCGATGTGCTCTTATGATCCACCACACTGCCAGCCCAATTGGCATCAATATATCCATGGAGTGTCACGCTCCCGGCAGCGTATCTCAGCCCATTGTTTATCGTGCCTCGAAGATATCTCAACAGATTCTTGGCACCAATCCAGTGAGTGTGATGAGGCTCAACCATATGTTGATTCAAAGTGTTCACTGCAAAACATACGTCCGAACGGGTGTTCACTAAGAACATCAGGGCCCCTACGAGTTGACAATACTCAGTAGGATTTACTAACACGGGCCCAACAGCGCTGCCCCTCAACTTCTTAAAGTTGAGCTCCATCGGTGTCGACACGAACTTACAGTCCACCATACCAAATCTTTCCAGAAGCTTCACAATGTATTTTCCTTGAGAGAAGGAAAATTCTCTCCAGGTCTCTGCCAGACCTTCAGGTCTAGGAAGTAGTGCATCAGTCCTAGGTCCTTCATTTCGAATTCAGCAGTGAGCTCCATCTTGCACTGATGAATGAGAGTGTCAACACCTGTCAGGAAGAGGTCGTCCACATACAGCACCAGAATGAGAGGCTTCCCCTAGACAACCTTGAAGTAAAGGTTCGGATCAGCATTACTTCGAGTGAAGCCCAGCTTCATCAAGTAGCTATCTATCCTCTCGTACCAAGCTCTAGGTGCTTGCTTCAGCCCATAGAGGGCCTTCTTCAACCTGCAGACATGGGTGTCCCGATCCTGGACTTCGAACCCCAGAGGTTGCTCCACATATACCTCTTCCTTTATCGCACCATGCAGAAATGCGGTCTTCACATCCATTTGATGAAGACTCCATCCTTGCATAGCAGCAAGGGCTATAATAGATCGAATGGTGGTGTATCGGGCCACAGGTGCAAATATGTCATCATAATCTATGCCTTCTTTTTGAGAGAAGCCACGGGCAACGAATCTTGCCTTGAATTTTTCAGCACTTCCATCAGATCCATGCTTGATCTTGTAGAGCCATTTCGAGGTGACAACTGCTTTGTCCTTCGGTCTTGGAACCACATCCCGGACATCATTCTTCATAATGGACTCATACTCTTCGTGCATAGCATCCTTCCAGACTTGATGCTTTACGGCTTCCTCAAAGGATCCAGGCTCGGATTGTACAATAGTACTCATGGCTGCTAGATACCCTTGGTATCTACTCGGCTTCTTGCTTTCACAGAATGTCCCCCTTGGGGCAGCATGTCCCTCAGCATCCTCGAGAGTGTCCCTGAGCCATGATGGTCTCTTTCCCAGTGAAGGAGGTGGATCAATCGGGTCCATCGGTCCTTCAACATCAGGCATTGTCTCATCCTTCGGTTCCTCTTGATTTCCAGGCCTTGCTTCATGATCTTCCTCAGATCTCGGAAGATTGACTACTTTCCTCAGGGAAGCATCTTCGTCAAAGGTGACATCGTGGCATATCTCCACTTCCCTTTGACCAGGCACATAGACTCTATAGGCCTTTGAAGTTTCGTTGTAGCCCACAAACATTCCCTTCTTCCCAGAAGCATCCAGCTTGCTCCTCTTCTCTTTCGGCACATGAAAATAAACAAGACATCCAAAAACTCTAAAATGTGAGACGTCGGGTTTCTTACCAAAGAAAACCTCTTCAAGAGTTTTGGAGTCCATAGCGGAATGTAGGCATCGATTTTGTATGTACACAGCAGTGTTCATAGCTTCTCCCTATAGAAACTTCGGTAGACCCTGGTCACATAGCATGGCACGGGCAGCTTCCATAATGGTTCTATTCTTTCGATCAGCAATGCCATTTTTCTCAGGAGTATAGACAGTTGTAGTCTCCCTCCTGATGCCAACTTCTCTGCAAAAGTTCTTGAACTCGTTCATCTCATATTCAATGCCATTATCGGTCCTCAATATCTTGATCTTCTTCCCTGTTAGATTTTCCACCAAGGCTTTGAAGGTACGGAACCACATGAAAGCCTCATCCTTCTTCTTCAAGAAGTATATCCAGGTTTTGTGAGAGAAGTCATCTATGAATGTCATATAATAAGAACATCCTCCCAAGGATGTCACGGGCAGCATACCAGACAGATCAGAATGTACTAATTGCAAGACATCAGATGTCTTTGTGACGCTTGAGGGGAAAGGTCCCCTTGTATGCTTTCCTTCGGCACAACCTTGACATACACCTTCATGATTATTTGAGAACTCGGGCATCCCCGTCACCACCTTCCTTGCTTCGGGAAGGGCCTTGTAGTGAAGGTGTCCAAACCTTCGGTGCCATAGTTCAGTCTGTCGGATAGTATCACATGTCATCGCTCCCAGTGGACTTCCTCCAACCTGGTAGAGTGTATCAACTCTAAACCCAATCATGATAGCTTCCTTGAAGCTCTTCTTCCACATGCGCACCTTTCCATCAGTGAATGCCACATTGAAACCTTTGTCTTCCGTGGCCGATATAGACACAAGGTTCTTCTTCAAATTAGGTACATAGAGTACATCCTGCAAGCAGAGGACTTGACCTTGAGACAAGTGGAGGGTCACAGTCCCTGTCCCTTTCACGGGATATGTGTCATTATCTCCAAGGATAATTTCCAGATTAGTATCCTTCTCAACCATATCAGAGAGTGCTTCCTTGAACCTAGTGATGTGCCTTGAGGCACCACTATCTATCAACCAAACATCCATAGTGTCGGGTGGAGATGCAACAGAGAGGGCTGATACAAGAATGTATTCATTTCTTTTATCAACAACATTTGATTCCTCATACCTGGAGTTTCTTGACCTTTTAAAAGGTCGATCATTTCCGCCAGAGGGAGCCTTCCTCTTTTCCTTGAACCTGTTGTTCCTTTGATTGCCATTCCTCCGGTTGTTGTTGTTGTCATCACCATCGGGAGAATCCTTCTTGAAAGGACATTCTCTAGCATAGTGACCTGGCCTATGACAAGTGTAACACTTGCCCTTCTTTCCTTGGGCCCCTGCTCTTCCTTTGTTCTTTGGACCACCAAAGTTCTTCTTTCTAGAATGAGCAGCGTAGGTAGCATTTCCTTCATTTTCATACTCCTTCATTCTTGTCTCTTCTTGTACGCATCTCGATAGTACTTCGTCAAAGTCAGGTATCACATTGTTATGGAGAATGGTAGTGTTGAACACATGCCATTCGGATGAGAGCCCTCCAAGTGCGGTGAGTACCATCTCTCGATCAACTATTGTCTCCCCAATAGCCAGCAGATTGTTCCTGATCTCGGTCAGCTTCAGAAAATATGATTGAATAGACTCATCCCTGCCTTTCTTCAAATTCTTCAATTGATTCTTGAAGAATAGGACTTGATTCGCATTGTTGGCCTTGAACATGTGGACCAACTTATCATACATCTCCTTGGATGTGCCCAGCTCAGAGATGTAGGCAACCAAACTCTTATGAATTGAGTCCCTGATCATCAGCTTTGCTTTGATTTCCCCCTTCTTGTACTTTGATTTGGCAGCAACAGTTGTAGTGGATGGAGGCTCTTGGATTTTACCCTGCACATAGTCCATGACATCTTGGTCTTCCAAATTAAGATCCAATGTCATCTTCCAAGCATGGAAGTCATCCTTCCCAGTCAATTTGTCATCAGCCTTAAAGCCATTGTAGTTTGAGGAACCCATCCTCTTCTTCGGTGATTGCTACAAATTAGGGCTTTGTCTTCACCTCAGCTCTGATACCATGTAAATTTATGTAGATGTTCTATGCTTGATGCAACTTTACTTTTTCTTCAATATTAGACAGAAATCACATAAACAATAAAGTAAAATGATGATAGAACATACTAGTAGATCGACAGAAGACAAGCTAGAAATATATAAGTGTGTTGGTGCGTTACGGCGGTCAACAGGATGCTTCAACTAACAAAGTCTCAATATGGTCAGCCAACAAGCAATGTCACACAACCCTCTAGGACAGCCAAACGGTCAACTCAAAAGTCAACCCAAAAAGTTAACACTGTCAGTCAATAGTCAATGCAAATAGCAGTAGCAGCTAGGTCAACGTAGCAAGTCAAAGTCAACGTCCAGCCTCGGGAATAGTGCCAAAAAATGCGGATTTGAAAAATCAAAATTTTGGGAGAGTTTCAGGTCGATTTGACCTTGCGTTCACCAAATTAATACTAGTCAAAGTTGTTGCGAAAACCACTGACAGCAACGAAAATTTGAAAACGACTTTTCTTCCTTGGTACACTTTCCCACGTATGGAGAGAAGAACCACCAAGGTCATCGAACCAATCAGATGAGGAGAAAGAAATGTGTGAGGATGAGATGAGTGAAAATGTCCTCCAACGTTGACCAATATATATCCGTCAATGAGGGTGTGTGACACAACTGCTAGGGCACAAAACCTTAAGGCCGACCTGCACATATCTTGAATAAATTCAAAATAAATGTTTTGCTCATTGGATCAAGATCATCTTTAGATTGATCTTGCACCTCTCCGAAAGAGGAATCCAATAAAAATATTGGTATCTTCATCTAAGCATCACAACATGGAGTTTGGACCTAGTTTTCCAAAATTAACATTTCACCACCACAACTATGGCCCTGTTTTTGTGTTTTGCCACCCTATTCTGTTGAGGGTTATAAGGTGTAGTGAGCTCCCTCACGATATAATCCTTGGCACAAAAGTGCTTTAAGGCATTGGAGTTATACTACCGTCCATTATTTGATCTCAACACCTTGATTTTCTTTCCGGTATGGTTCTCCACCAAGGCTCTAAAATCCTGGAATTTTAGAAGACCTCATCTATGTTCTTCATGAAAAATATATAGGTCTTTCTAGAGATATCACCAATGAAGGTGACATAATACTTGTACCCACTAAGGGATATTGAAGACATGGGCTCACACATGTATGAATGTATAAGGTCCAAGATTCTCTTGGCCTTGTGGTCACTGTTGGGAAATGAGGTTTTGGCATACTTTCCAATTGTGCACCTCTTGCACATGTTATGATGATATACACTACACTCTGACAACCCAATCGCTATTTCCTTGAGCACCTTGAGCGCCGCATGGTGCAGATGCCCATATTCCTATGCCATAACTCACCCAATTCTAGCCTTGAGTCACAACCACTGTCTAAAACTACAATATGAATAAGTTCTTATGTCTAACCCCAATCTACTGGGCAACTTTTGAATTTTGGGGTCAGATGAAGACCTTTCTCTCTCTGAAGGTTTCTTCTTACCCCTTATCTTCAAGTATTGAGATTGAAATGAGGTCTTTATTGAGTCTTGGAACATAAATAACATCTCCGAGATATAAGGGTTTTCTCGAATCCCTCTCAAATCTGATTGTACCAAGCCCTTCATCTCGATACCTCCCATCATCTCCTAGCTCAATGTGAAACTTCATGTCTTTCTCTGTCAATTTGCAAAAGAAATCTTTGTTTCTCATCATGTGACAGGACGCTCCACTATCAATAGACCAAATATTGGCACCAATAGAGATCGCCATACAAGCAATGAGGGAAAACTCCCTCTCAAATTTGGATGAGAATTCATCAATCTCTCCAAAGATTGCGACTTGTTTGTTCTTGAAACCCTTCTTCCAGTTAGGGAATTTAGTAGCATAATGACCTAGCTGATGGAATTGTTGATTTTTGGGTAGCATCATATGTGCTCTAACTCTAAAACTTTTTGGAGGGGCTAGAACACATGAGATCTCCAAGACCCAGAAATCGTTTGGATAAATTCCACTCGGAGCCTAAGTTATTCCAATAACTAATTATTTTAATGGAGACCCTAAGTCTAACTTAGGGAAATTAAATAATTAAAGGGAATTAATTTAAACATGTGGGTTAGATGTTATAAGTAACGAGGATCAAGTCTTTTCTAATCTTAACCGTTGATTAAAGATTAGATCACGACCGTTGATTCTTCAACGAGAAAAGTATTAAAGGAAGGCTTGGGGTCATATGGAGAACACACAAATAGCAGTAGGACTTGAGCTAAGTCAAAATTATGGGGCGCGGTTTGCTGAAAATCTTCGAGTGAGCTTGCAGTGCAGCGAGGGGCATATCGGCAGAGGGATTCCAGAATCGAGGTCGAGAATACAATTGCAGAGAGGCAGATCTGTACCAGAGAGGCAACGCAGGCCAAGAGGGGTGACGCAGAGGCAGTGTAGGCCCAGCAGGGGTGAGGTAAACCCAGCTAGGCTCACGTAGAGCCAGTGCAGAGGCTGATGCAGTCACAAAAGGGTGACACAAGCCAATAGGGTTTGACGCAGAGCCGAGAAGGGCAGTGCTGGCTTTTCAGTGGGCCAGAAAGGGCTCGTATTTAGCAGATCCAGAAGGGGTGACGTAGCCACACTGAAGGGTGACACAGTGACTGTGTAGGCACCTGTGGGGTTCTTCATCCTCGGCTGAATCAACCATATTTTCTATCTGTGGGGATAGAGGTACTTCTGCCGATATTTTCTCTGTTGGGTAAACCACTACTAGTACCCTAGATTGTATTCAGAATTCTACTTAATAATAAAACCCTCAAGAGTTGTTGCACCAATTTTCCCGCATTGTGTTTTTCCATGGACATTTATCCGAAAAATCTTGTGTCCTTTGTCAAATGTGCTTAATTCTTTAGTACTTGATTTGTATGTTTGTGTAGGTTGCAGTGTGTTTACTTCAATGTTTTCTGAATATTTCTAAAAATAACTTTTTAATTTAAAAACACAAGTAGGAGAAGTAAACTAGAGATTTCTGCAGTAGGGTTTCTATTTAGAGGATTCAGAAATTTTCACAGGAATGAGAAACATCTAATTTTGTTGAAGTCCTTCTTCTTCTCTCCCTTGGAGCTTATCTCACCACCTTTCTTGCCCTTCGATTTTCCCTTTTTTCTAGCTAGGGAAAAATTTTCTTCATCTTTAGTCTTGGCATAAGACCCTAGCAAAGATCCTCTCCAAATCTCCTCTTGGACGAAATCGCTCCATAGTCTCTCCCAATCTGGGAGCTTCTCCCTAGCCACAACCTCGTTGACAAAATTCTCCCAAGGTTTGGTGAAGCCCTGCAATGTTAGGTGCACCAACTTAGAGATTGGGGTAGTCTTGCCCACTCCTCCCAGTTCGTCCCTCACTTGGGTAAACTTGGTGAGGTAAGTCACCACGAAATCTAATTTTGACATCTTGATGCTCATCAACTTGATTTTGTGCATCATTATCCTGGTCTCATTATTGCTCTGGTACAAACCCACAATGTCTATCCACACTTCTTTGGCCGTATTCTTCTCAAAGAGGTGAGGTATTATGTGATCTTTGACCCCTTCAAGCAGAATTATCCTTGCCTTAGCGTCCTTTTTGTTATGAGCAGCCAGTAGTTGAGGGTCAGTGGGTAACATCGAAACTTTGTCCACAAAGTCCCATACACCCTGCTCCTCTAGAATTACACCAATTCATTCTCTCCACGGAAAGTAGTTTGAAGCACCTTGAAGACTATCTTCAAAATGAATCCCTTGGTACGCCATTGCTTTTTGAAACCCTAGTTGATAAGTCAACTTGTTCTTTTCTACTCCCTCTGAATGTTGAACCTACTTCTGTGGAAGAAACACTAGTGGTTTGGCTTCTAATAAGAGGCTAGGGCTCCGATACCATGTTAGGTTTTTAGAACTCAACAATCTGATTTATAGTTTACCATTTTTTTATACCCAGAAATTCAAAATTGAAGGTGCAGAACTGAAATTTAAACTATAAACACTACTAAGTTTCTAACCATAGCATGCACAACAGGAAATTAAGGGGGTAATGTGGGGGCAGTGGGAAATGTCGGAACTTTGTCCACAAAGTCCCTTACGCCCTGCTCCTTTTGAACTACACCAATTTCTTCTCTCCATGGAAAGTAGTTTGAGGCACCCTCAAGCCTATCATCAAAATGAAGTCCTTGGTACGCCATTGCTTTTTGAAACCCTAATTGTAAAGTCGACTTGGTATTTTCTACTCCCTTTGAATGTTGAAACCAATGTGGAAAAAATCGGAATCGGGATTAAATCGGCAAGGGTAAAAAAGTTGAAAAAATCGGCAAAGTCGGGATTTTTTCGAAAAAATCGGCAAAATTAAAAAAATACAAAATTATTCAAAATTTTTCAATTTTTTTAGCATCTAAAGTATCCACAACATCAAATAAATGCATTTCCACATAAACATGTAAAGAAAGCTAATATATAATATGTATATGAAGTCTAGTGCTACATCACATATCAAAATAGTGAATCGAGTCTTGAATCTTGAGTCTCAGTCTCAAGAGTCAAAATATCAACAAAAAATATAATAATGTATATCATGAGTCATCTCCATGTCATAAAGTAAGTCACTAAGATGAAGATCCCCTGCCCCTTTTACGGGAATAGGGAATGGCTTTGCCTTTTCCTCTAGAGGAAGAAGGCCCTGCCCCTCGGGAATCAAATGGACCCAGTCGTCCTCTAGAAGCAAAAAAAATAGGTGGCCTCTGTGCTCTGCCACTGATGCTGCCACTGCTACTGCCCATCCTAGATGGTGTCACCTCCTCCTCCACATCCTCCTCCTGCTCTGCCTCCTGACTCTGCTCCTCCTCCTCTACCATTGGCTCCTCCTGCTGTGCATCTGCTTCCTCCTCCGGCACTAATGCCTCTGGATCCACATCTAACCAATCAGGGGTCGATTCAATGACCGGCCTCTCAGTGTCGACCCTCCATGCAGCAGTGGTATCAATATTGTCCAATGAAATGGCATCCATATCAGGAGTTTTCTGAATTTGTCTCATCCACAATCGAAGATTGTAGTAGACATACACCATGTCATTGAGACGTTGGGATTCCAATCTGTAAAAGGGTCATAGATTATAAATTAGTACTTGGAAAATTTATATAGTAAAAAATTAAAATAATCAAATTATTTCAAAAATTTAATTTGAATTTTTTTACCTATTGCGCTTTTTGCTATGTATTTTGTCAAAGACACTCCAATTGCGCTCACACCAAGAGGAACTGCATGTCTGGCTGAGCACTCGGATGGCAAGCTTTTGGAGATGGGGTACTCTACCACCATAGCTTGTCCACCAAGCATCTACAAGTTAAAATAAAAATGAGAAGCAAAAATTATGAAGAGACAATGAATTATTAAATTTGAAAGTTGAAAGTTGAAACAAACTAAACAGTGAAGCTTACCTGGCATTTTGGTCATCCTACTCTTAATAGCCATGCTAAAACCAAATGTGCCACCAGCCATCCTATATATTTCCATTTCTTTGGAAATTTCTTCACGTTCTTGCTCAGATACCACCATCCTCTCAACACATGTGAAGAATCCATCCATCACCTCGGCATCAAATCTGAAACCACGGGAGTAAGAAAATGCGGGGTTGAAGTAGATACCTGCAGCATGAATGGGGCGATGGAGGGTATTGTTCCATCGGTCATCAATCACTCTCCATATGACCTGTTGTTTCTCTAACCCCTCATCTCCCTTATCTGCATAATAAGCACGAATGGCTTCTTTGGCCCTATCCATGGCCTCATACAAGTAGCCCATTGCAGGCTTCTCTCCATCAACCAACCGAAGAACCCTTACCAAAGGTTTTGAAATGGCACACACCTCCTCTACTCCTGACCAAAACCCCTCATCATATGAAACAAGTCTGCATATGCCCTCTCCCTCTGGTTTGCGGCTAATAGATAAGTCACGCCAATCCTGTGAAACAAACATGCTCTTCACGTCCCACATAGAATTCAACAGAGACTGAAGAGATATGAAAGTAGTGGCAAAGCGTGTTATCGCGGGACGCACCAACTCTTTATTGTTGGTGAATCTTCTCATCAAGCTAAGCACAGATGCATGATTGTAAATAAATTTTGTTATGCTCTTGGATGATTCAACAATATGTCTCACCATAGGAATCTTACCTATATCCTCCAACATCAAGTCAATACAATGAGCAGCACAAGGTGTCCAAAACGGGGTAGGATACCTCTCCATAAGCAACCTGCCAGCTGCAACATAATTTGCAGCGTTGTCCGTTATGACTTGGACAACATTCTGTGGGCCTATTTCCTGAATGAAGATGTCCAACAACTCACATAATAAACGCGCATCTTTAATGTGTGCAGATGCATCAACAGATTTTATAAACATTGTCCCCTTGGGACAACTAACCAAGAAGTTAAGAAGGGTCCTACCCTTCTGGTCAGTCCAACCATCTGACATGACTGTGCATCCAGTGTGTTCCCAAGATGCCCTAAACTCCTCCAGTCTAGCAGTGCAATCATTCTTTTCCTCTTGAAGAAGAGGCCCTCTCAACTCTGCAAAGGTAGGGGCTTTGTACCCCGGGCCAACAACAGCAACAGCATCAAACATAGGTTGGTAGAATGGGTTTGTCTTGGCAATGTTGAAAGGAACATCACTCCATAGAAGACATCTACTCACCAACCTGTCGGCTTCTGCCTTTTCCTTTTTTTTAATTACTGATTTGATGCCAGGTTGTGCACCAGGTGTCGTTCTAGGGACAAAAAAGGATGAAAAAGCTGAGGGGTTGGAACTGGAAGGTAATGCTGAACCAGAAGAAGCACTCTCACTTACCCCCTGGCTTGAGCTCTCTACAAGTTGCCTTTTCATTACTGCCCTGGTCTCTTTGCCATCTTCTTTTTCCATCAAGGCTTTAATGGCCTGTCAGATCATTTCTGGACCCGGATTTGGGCAAAGTTCTGTATTTTGCCCTGGAATTTGCCCTATATGGCATTTTAATCTATAGATACCCCCTGAAATATGCTTTCCACACA
This sequence comes from Pinus albicaulis, assembly GCA_034641835.2. Taxonomy (NCBI): domain Eukaryota; kingdom Viridiplantae; phylum Streptophyta; class Pinopsida; order Pinales; family Pinaceae; genus Pinus; species Pinus albicaulis. The sequence continues at coordinate 1,090,437,811 of CM076580.1, forward strand.
ACTTGCAAGTCAAATACGCTCTAGTTACTCCTCCAGTTTCGGGTACAATATCAGGTTCACCATACTGCCAGAAAGGATCCAAATTCCTTGGCATTTTGTTTGAAACTTTTTGATGTTTGAACCTGGGCAGAAAACAAAAATTAAAAAAAAAATTAAAAATTGCCCATCACATAAATTAAAAATTAAAATCACTAAATAGTAAACTGGGCACTAAAGCTACTGTGATTTCCCAGGCTCTCAAAGATCATCCATTTTAATTTTTTAGTCTGCAGTTGAAAGTTAAAAACTTAGAGATGTGAGTCAGTGACACATTGTCCTACACATGTTATCAACATCATTGTGACCAAGATATTAATAATTAAACAGATACAACATTTCTTTAGAAAAATTTGCTCCACTATAATATATATTATAAAGTTATAAACATGATTCTTAAAAAACAAAAATATGGTAATGTAAAATTTTAAAATTTAAATAACAATACTGTAAATAATAAATATTTACAATTGAATTTAGAACCAAATAAATAGAAAATACATTGAATTAAATAAAATGTAATAAAACATATAAATAAAATTTAAAATTTTAAATACATTGAATTAAATAAAATGTAATAAATTATAAAACATATAAATAAAATTTAAATTTTAAATACTGTAAATATTTACAATTTACTATTTAGAACCAAATAAAATTTAAATAGAAAATTTACATTGAATTAAATAAAATGTAATAAAACATATAAATAAAATTTAAATAAATAAAAATAAAAATATAAAAATTAAAAAATCATAACATTAAAAATTTAAAATACCTCGTGGCCTGCCGCCTGCACTGTGTGCTCATTGCTGTCAACACTGAACAGTCAACCGACTCAACCCAAGTTCCAACATATTCAAGCGGCAAGCCTCGGCCCTCAAGGCATCAGCGGCCCGCCGGCCAGTTTAAAGTTTAAACTTCAAAGTTCAATCTTTGCAAAATGATAAATCTTCGGGAAATGCACATTGCAAAGGCGGCCAGTGTTTATAAATTATTAGCCGCAAATGTTTTTTCAAATAGTAGCCTAAAAGTTTAAAACGATTCATGGAATGATATATATTATAAATATTAAAAATCCGTGGACAATCATTAACACAAGTGAAGCAAGACATTCGTTGCACTGTGCAGAGAAATTCGAGGTCTTTGTTCAATGTTAACTTACCTGGAGGCTGGCGGCAGCAGCAAACCCTGGCAGCAAACCCTGGCGGCAGCAGCAAACCCTCTTCGTGGACTGTTCGATCGACCACAGTGACTGCTCCGGTGTTAAACGCGGTCGGGCGGGCGGACAAACAAGTTACAAAACAAAACGACAAATAAAAATCGAATTTTCCGGGCTTTATAGTCATGTTCACGATTTTTTGGGTCGAATCGGGATTAAATCCGGATTTAAACGATTTTATCGGGATTTTTTTTAAATTGAAAAAAGCGTGAAAAAATCGGCCGATTTAATCGGCTTCCTGAAAAAATCGGGATTTTTTCAAAAAATCGGGATTTTAACCCGATTTTTTCCACCTTACAGTTGAACCTACTTCTATGGAAGAAACACTAGTGTTTTGGATTCCAATAAGAGGCTAGGGTTTGATAGCATGTTAGACTTTTAAAAACTCAACAATCTGATTTATAGTTTAGTAAATTTTTATACCCAAAAAATTCAAAACTAAAGGTGCGAGAGCGAAATTTAAGCTTGTAAACACTATTGGAGTTTCGACCATGTTGATTTTTGTAGCATCAAATGTGCTCTGGCCTCAAGATTTTGCAGAGAGGCTAAGACACATGCATTCTCCAATACCCAAAAATCGTTTGGGGAAATTCCACCCAGAGAAGATTTAATTAAAATAATTAATTATTTTTAATGGATTCCTAAGTATAAACTTAGGAAATGAGAATAATTAAAGGGTATTAATTAAAACGAGCCTGAATCTTCTAGATAAAGGCGTGGATCGAGTCTTAGATAATTTGAGCCATTGATTAAGATTTAATCTTGGTCGTTGATATGTCAATGAGAGATTATAAGGAGCTCGATGGGCACTTGGAGAACACACTGAGATAGCGAGAGCAAGAGATCTAGAG